>CM064509.1:71486486-71620632 GCA_032716605.1 Paralithodes platypus
ACGTAGATAAATGTATGATACATTATTTGAAATTAAGGGAGAGAAAGAAAAGCCTACTGAAATTAATGGGGGTTGAAGAAAAAACCCCACTGTAATTAATGAGTGTGATGGGAAAAAACAGCAGAGGAAAGAGGTTGTAAAAAGTAACGTAGATGATGCTGATGTAGGGGAACGGTGAAACAAAAAAGATAATATTGAGAATGTTGAGGGCGAGGGAGGAAGAAACAAAATAACCATGAAACTGGTTTTGCGTTCCACCGTTGCTAAGCTGATTAAAGTAATATACAATCTATTCCACGTATCCAATATCCTGGTTTCCAAGCATTACTCATAATTTTAGCCAGAATTAAAAGTAAAAAGGCGTCATCGTATTGAAGGGGTTAATGGAGCGAAAGCGAGAAGGTCCAAAAGGGGGGGGGGGGGGGGAGGGGGGGGGGGGGGGAGTAAGGTGGATGATGTAGGGGACGGTGGAAAAAGTTGACATAATTGGAGATGTTGCGTTGATGGGTGAGGGTGGGAGAACACTGACCATGGGATTACACTATTTGTATTTTATACGTTCAGGAAATACTTCTTCATCGGCTGAACCACATCGAAAATGAAGATAAACAGAGAGAGAAGAAAGGAGAGGGATAAAAGAGGAGAGAGAGAGGAGAGAGGAGAGAGAGAGAGAGAGAGAGAGAGAGAGAGAGAGAGAGAGAGAGAGAGAGAGACAGGTAAAGAGAGAACAGGAGTAGGGTAAGAGAAGAGAAGAACAGAAAAAGGGGAGGAAAGGAGAACAGAGAAAGAGAGAAGAACAGAGCGAGAAAGAGAAAACGGAGACAGCGGGGAGAAAACAGAAAGAGAGAAGAGGAAGACTAGGAGAAGAGAACAGAGAAAGGGGGAAGAGAGGATAACAAAGAAAGAGAGTGGAGGGTGAAAACAGAAGCAGTGGAGAGTAAAACAGATAAGAGAGTAGGAGTAGGGGAGGAGAAGAAAGAGGAAGAGAGAGAATAACAAAGAAAGAGAGGGGAGGGTGTGAACAGAGACAGATATAGGAGAGGAAACACGAGAAAGAAAGAAGAACACGAATCGAGACGGAGAACAAATAGGGAAAGAGAGGATAACAGAGAAAGAGAGGGGAGATGAACAGAGCGAGAACGATGAGAAAGAAAAAAGGAGAGAGAAAGAAAATAAAGAGAGAAAGGGGAAAACAATTATTTGATTTGATTTGTTATTGAGATAGCATAAATACATAACATTACATATACATGGTCTCAAAAGGGCAAAGGTGATTATGCATTCCTTTACCCTACTCTTATATTGCATATATATATACACACTAAAACATTAAAAAATAAATCAGAGAATAGGGAAGAGAGGGAAACAGAGAAAGGGAGGGGAGAGAGAAAGGGGGAGAGAAAGGGAGGGGATAGAGAAGGGGAGGGGAGAGAGAGGGGGAGGGGAGAGAGAAGGAGAGGGGAGAGAGAAGGGGAGGGGGGAGAGAGAGAAAGAGAGGGGAGAGAGAAAGAGAGGGGAGAGAGAAGGAAGGGAGAGGGGTCTTTTATCTGGGTCAGGAACCATGTAACTGTGAAGGGGGAGAGATTAGACTAGGTGGGAGGGAGGAGGAGGCCGAGCAAGTAGGGGAGAGTGAGTGAGTGAGAGTGAGAGTGAGTGTGAGTGTGTGTGTGTGTGTGTGTGTGTGAGAGAGAGAGAGAGAGCGAGAGAGAGAATTGATAAACATAGGAGAAATAATAACGACATAAATACCTGTATGGCGGGTGGAAGGGAGGTTAGGAAGGAAAGGGGAAGGAAAAGAAACAGGGTAGGAGAGGAAAAGCAGGGAGAGAAAGGAAGCAGGGAGGAGAGAAAGGAAGTAGGGAGGAGAAAAAGGAAGCAGGGAGGAGAGAAAGGAAGGAGGGAGGAGAGAAAGGAAGCAGGGAGGAGAGAAAGGAAGCAGGGAGGAGAGAAAGGAAGGGGGGAGGAGAGAAAGGAAGCAGGGAGGAGAGAAAGGAAGGGGGTAGGAGAGAAAGGAAGCAGGGAGGAGAGAAAGGAAGCAGGGAGGAGAGAAAGGGAAGGGGGAGGAGAGAATGGAAGCAGGGAGGAGAAGGGAGGAAGAGGGGAGGAGAAGGAAGGAAGAGGGGAGGAGAAGGAAGGAAGAGGGGAGGAGAAGGAAGGAAGAGTGGAGGAGGGGAAGGACGGGGGGAGGGGGGGAAGGAGGGGGGAGGAGAGAAAGGAAGGGGGGAGAAGAGGAAGGTAAGGGGGAGGAGAGGAAGGAAGGGGGGAGGAGAGGAAGGAAGGGGGAAGAGAGGAAGGAAGGGGGAGGAGAGGAAGGAAGGGGGGAGGAGAAAAAGGAAGGGGGGAGGAGAGGCAGGAAGGGGGAAGGAGGAAGAAAGGAAGGGGGGAGGAGGAGGAAGAAAGGGGGGAGGAGAAGGAAGGAAGGGGTAGGAAGAAGGAAGGAAGGGGAGAAGAGAGAAAGGAAGTGGGGGATGAAGGAAGGGGAGGAAGGAAGGAAGGGGGAGGAGGAAGAAAGTAAGGTGGGACTGAAGGAGGAAGGAAGGAAGGGGGAAGGAGAAGGAAGGAAGGGGGAAGGAGAAGGAAGGAAGGGGGGAGGAGAGAAAGGAAGGAAGGGGAGGAGAGGAAGGAAGGGGGGAGGAGAGGAAGGAAGGGGGAGAAGGAAGAAATGGGGGAGGAGAAGGAAGGAAGGGGAGGAGAAGGAAGGAAAGGAGGAGGAGAAGGAAGGGGAGGAGAAGGAAGGAAGGGGAGGAGAAGGAAGGAAAGGAGGAGGAGAAGGAAGGGGGAGAGGAAGGAAGGGGGGAGAGGAAGGAAGGGGGGGGAGAGGAAGGAAGGGGGGGAGAAGGAAGGAAGGGGAAGAGAGGAAGACAGGGAAGGGGAAGAGAGGAAGACAGGGAAGAGGAGAGGAAGGAAAGGAGGAGGAGAAGGAAGGAAAGGAGGAGGAGAAGGAAGGAAGGAAGGGGGAAGGAGAGGAAGACAGGGAAGAGGCGAGGAAGGAAGGGGGAGGGGGAGAGGGAGAGGAAGGAAGGGGGAGTAATAAAGGGAAGTTGGGAAGAATGTGAAAAGTGGGAGAGAGAGAGGAGCATATTTTGAAAGGTGGGAGAGGAGGGCGTGGTACGAACATTTTAAAACCACACACTTTAAAAAGAAAACAGAAAAGAACATATATACTGTATATATATATATATTATATATATATAATACAGTATATATATACTGTATATATAACACAAACGCACCCACACCCAAGCAAGATTGTAACCACGACTCCCATACCTTACCTTTGAGATATACGGAAGGCAAGGTAGGGTTGTCCATGCCATTTTAGTCTCCTCCTCCTCTCCCTCACTAGCGATGTAGATACCAAGACTCCATCAATGCTCTTCTAACGAATTATAACATCTCCCATCGTCCCGTTTTCAAAATCACGCACGCACACAAAACCACGAATAACACACAGCGACAACACAATCTCCGCGTGTAGGCCGGTGAGACTGGACGGTGTGGGTAGCTGCGAGAGTTGCGGGGATAGGGTGGGGAAGAGGTGAGGGACTGAGGGATGACAACTTAACTTTATCACACTATCCCATAACTAACTACGTAACGGAATTTCGGTATAATTAGGCAACAATCTTAAAGAAGAATACACTAATAGGATGTAAACTTAGTAACTTACGCGTGACTGTGATATAATATACATGAGAATTACGCATTAGGCAATAAAGGTGTGAGTTACGGTATGTTGGCACCCCTGTTCAGCTGGTCGTGCTCACAGGAACAACCAAGCTTATGTTGCTCACTCACCCTTTAAAATATTAATTAAAAACCACGGGATAGAGTTCCTTAACATGTAAAGGAACTATTACGCATAAATAGGAGCTTTTAATCAAATTTTAATGTTTCTAAATTTGTATATTATAAAATTAAATGTATTGCGAATAATAACACATATATAGAGTAACTCGGCACCTGCATATTTGCTAGATGAGAGATTTTGATTCCGTCTAGATCGTCCCTTTTCACAATCCTTCATTTACGAGCTTTAAGTACTCTGAACGATGAGCTATATGGCTAAAACATGAGCGATAAATAACGAAACAGTGCTGGTGGGACGAATGGGTTTAGAGAAAACTAAATATACACGAAAGCTGACGGATAGACTAAAATAATTCTCTCCCTCTCCATTTATTTCCCCCTACTTAACTCTCTCTCTCTCTCTCTATCTCTTATAATGAGCTTATAAGAGAGAGAGAGAGAGAGAGAGAGAGAGAGAGAGAGAGAGAGAGAGTTGGAGGAGAGAGAGAGAGAGAGAGAGAGAGAGAGAGAGAGAGATATAGATAATTGATAAACATAGGAGAAATAATAATGACATAAATACCCGTTTGGCTAAGAGAGAGGTGAAAAGGTGTAATGTAGTGAACTTAAATGAGAGAGAGAGAGAGAGAGAGAGAGAGTTACCAAGAAACACACTCATGGTAATTCCCACTTCCTCCCCTTCTCGGTGCTGTCGTAAACAAAAGCATAAAAATAATGGTGTATGTGGCTTGCATTTCCTGTTACGTATTTTGTTACCAAACATTTTGCTAAAGATGCATACATAGATTATTCAGCTTATTGTGCTATAAAGAGTTACTGAATATGATCATCCCATATATATATTTGATTAATTCACATATTTTAGCCTTCTGATATCCAAATTTACCTCTGCTGTAATTATTCAATCATATAAATAATATTAGCTGACTACAAATAATATATATATATATATATATATATATATATATATATATATATATATACACAGTATATATATATATACTATTCATAGTTCTATTAAGCATTTGAGTAAAATGGACTTTTTTCCATTACGCTTCAAAGCAATAGGCGATTTTATACAACTTAGGAAGGAACTAGTCATCTCGACCTTAATTTACCCTTTGTTTTTCGTAGATCCATCCTATGATCCAGAATAATATGACAAAACAATCATAATATACTTAACACGTGGATGATCAGCTTATTAAGGGGAGGTATTTACTTTGTTCCCTAGACCTCCATCAAGCTAAAAATTATACCCCCTTGAGTCCCTTTCAAGATAAATTTGTACATTTTTCGGTAGAAAAATTTCCCGGCCAAAGGCCGGTTCCTCTTAAATTACAGGCTCGCTATCGCTCGCCAAGATAAAATCGACACCTGAATGGCACGAAAGGTCTTATTATGGGGTGAAATTTATTTAAATCGCTAAACTAATGGGGCGAACGTTTTATAATATCAAAAGCAATGGGGCTAAACATGAGGGAGAAAGGGGTGAAGAAAAAAATCCCTCAAGTGGAGATCTCCCCTTAAGGCAGCATGTGAATAGGCAGTGTTATGTTCCTTTCTACCCCTCCAGCACGATGACGCCTTTCTACCTTTATTGGTGGCGAACATTGGACGATGTAATGCTGTTTAACCCTCTCACGTTCTTGACGCAATTTTGAGCCTATTAGGGATACTTTAAAGCCTTTGTTACCATCAGGGGTATTTAGAAACCTTTAATTTAGTTACTTCAACCTCTGCAGTTGTCTTTGAGTTAGCTGTGGGCAGAAAACTAATTTTGGAGAGGTAATTATAAGAGTGAGAGAACTCTATTTATTATTGCTAATCTGGCAACTTCTGCGTCATAAAAACGTGAAAGGGTTAAGAAGGACCTATATGTTCTTCAGAGGGTTTATTGAGACCTTTGAGTCCTAGAAGTATATTGTAAGTTAAATAAAATCGTCTAATGATAACCAGAATAAGATGAAAAATACGTCATCGAGGTGAAGGGGTTAAGGGGAGATGGGTCGGTTTTTCCGGTTCCCCTTCTTCCTCATGTTTAGCCCCATTAGTATACGTTTGGCTCATGAGTTTGGCAATTCTAAGACCTTTCGCTCCATTTCTTTGTCAATATTAAGACTTTTCGTGTCATTTAGGTGTCGATTTTTTTCCTGGCGAGCGATAGCGAGCCTGTAATGTAAGAGATATCGGCCTTCGGCCGGGAAATTTTTCTATTGAAAAATGTACAAATATATCCTGAAGGGGGAACCTGGGGTTGTTATTTTATGTTATTTTATGTTACATAAATTTAAAAAATCGTCGAAATAATGAACCATCTCCCTTTAATGAATTAGGTTAGTAGACGAAAGATTAATAATGAACCATCTCCCTTTAATGAATTAGGTTAGTAGACGAAAGATTAATTACAAAAACGTTCCAAAGAAAAATTCGTAAAGTGCTAATTAGACAGAATGCATTAACTTCCTAAGTCTTTCCTGGAAGCAAGCAAGCAAGCAGACTTTGTTCTTTCCATTTCTTAATTAACGCCTTCAGCACGATTACACCTGTTTACCTTTGATTCTGGACATGGAATTAGACGATATTATATTGTCTTTGTCCCAGTTTTGGTTTGCTTTGTTTGCAAGTTTTACATTTTAATTTAAAGATGGACCTATGTTATTCAAAAGGTTTATTGAGAACGTATTTATATCCTTCGAGTCTTAAAGGCACATTATATGCAAATGAAAATCGTCTAATGATAACCAGAATACAAGGAACATTATTGCATCGTGCTGAAGGGGTTAAGCAGAATAAAATAGATATTATCTCCATCCACTAAAGCGGCAGAGCTTATTCAATCGATACGTTATCTATACTTGTCTGTCTGTTGTCAAAATAAAATAACTTAGTCGAGGTTTTAACGAACTAAGAAACTGTAGACTTAATGAGAGAGAGAGAGAGAGAGAGAGAGAGAGAGAGAGAGAGAGAGAGAGAGAGAGAGAGAGAGAGAATTTGATGGACAAAGTTGACTTCTAGATACTGTAGTTTTGAGATTTGAAGATGCTTGCTCCATTAGTTTGGCGATTTTAAGACCGTTCGCCCCATTTATATAAATTTTAAGATATTTCGTGCCATTTAAGTGCCAGGCGAGCGATAGCGAGCCTGTATTTTTGGAGGAATCAGCCTTCGGGCGAGACACTTTTCTACCGAAAAATGTACACACAACCATCTCGAAGGGTGTTTTTAGGGGTATTTTTTAAAGCTTCATGGATTTCTAGGGGGGAGGAAACTAAAAACCCTACCCTTAAACGTTACAAGAGTTGATCCCCCCCTAACCTAACATCACCTTTAACACAAACCTCAGGAAGGGGGGGGGGGGGGGGAGTTGTTGGTGTTAGGATTTTTAACAATGTCGTTGGTTTTTATTTTTGTGTCATTATTGGGCAATTTATAATGAGTTTGTTTCCCTGTCAAAAAAGAATAATACAATAATAATAATAATAATAATAATAATAATAATAATAATAATAATAATAGTAATAATATTAATCTATCCATTTATGATAATTAATACAAATATATAATAATACTAATAATAATCCGCCTCCCTAACCACCTTCAAGTTAAAAATAATACGTCGCCCCAGACTACGTTTCTGTACCAGTGTGTGTGTGTGTGTGTGTGTGTTATGTTTTGATCTAGCCATATTAAGACGGTTTTATGGAGCTTGGGAAGGATCTGTGGTAGTTAAAAGGATTGATGGAGATGGTTCGAAGCCTTATAATTCCTAGAGATCATTCCTAAACTGAATATAATCGATGTGTAGTAGCCTCACTCATCTTATATTTTCTTGCTACTTGATTGACTTCCTTATTAATATCCTCCTTCTTTTCCTCACTGATCTTCTCCCCCGGCCATCTTTGCTTCCCACCGTATTGACTTCCTTGACTGTCTTCTATACTTCAATCATCTTCTCCCCACAATAGCTCTTCTTCCCACTGTATTAACTTCTTCTTAAGGGGAGGCAGACCGTTTTTCTGGACCCCCTTCTCCCTAATGTTTAGCTCCACTAGTTTTGAGATTATAAGACGTTCAGCCCATTAGTTTGGCGATTTTAACACCTTTCGCCCCATTTCGTTGTCAATTTTAAGACCTTTCGTGCCTTTTAGGTGTCGATTATTTCCCGGCGAGCGATAGCGAGCCTGCAATTTTAAGAGGAACCGGCCTTTGGCCGGGAAATTTTTCTACCGAAAAATTTACAAATTTATCTTGAAGGGAGGTCTAAGGGGTATTTTTCTAAACTTGATGGAGGTCTAGGAAAGAAACTAAAAACAAAAATATGAATACATTAATTAATAGACCAAACAAACGGTCAGTCTCCCCTTAATATCCTCCTTCTTCTCCTCACTGATCTTCTCCCCCCATCTTTGCTTCTTCCCACTTTATTAACCTCCTCCTTTGGTTCTGTTTTGGTCTTGGCTCTCGTGTGTCTTGCTGTTCCTCCCTCCCACCACTGAAGGGCTTACATGGCACAATTTGCATGAGACGATTATACCTTCTCTTGGTTTCTCTGCTCTGCTCTGCTCTGCTCTGCTCTGCTCTTCTCTTCTCTCTCTCTCTCGCTCCCTCTCTCTCTCTCTCTTCTCTTCTATGCTCTTCTCTCTCTCTCTCTCTTCTCTCTCTCTCTCGCTCCCTCTCTCTCTCTCTCTCGCTCCCTCTCTCTCTCTCTCTCTTCTATGCTCTTCTCTTTTCTCTCTCTCTCTCTTCTATGCTCTTCTCTTTTCTCTCTCTCTCCTACTTTTCTGTCCTATTCTTCTTCTATAAACTGTCCGCATGAGACGATTACCTTCTCTCTCTCTCTCTCTCTCTCTCTCTCTCTCTCTCTCTCTCTCTCTCTCTCTCTCTCTCTCATTAAGTCAATTAGGGAAATCAGAAATTTTTCATGACGTTATGGAGCTAGTTTCGAAAAAAATAAAAAAAATAAAAAATAAAAATGTTATCCATGGCGAATATTTTTACGGTGGTTGAAAGCAGCGATTTGTTTTGGATTATTTCCCATAACCACTGCTCGTATTACGGGGCAGGTAGTTGTTTTTCTTGGACCCCCTTCTTCCTCATGTTTAACCCCATTAGTTTTGAGATTATAAGACGTTCGGCCCATTAGTTTGACGATTTTAACACTTTTCAACCCATTTCGTTGTCAATTTTAAGTCCTTCCGTGCCATTTAGGTGTCGATTTTATCCTGGCGACCGATAGCGAGCCTGTAATTCTAAGAGGAACCGGCCTTTGGCCGGGATTTTTTTTTACCGAAAAATGTACAAATTTACCTTCAAGAGGTTACTACGGGGTGTTTTTTATAAGCTTGATGGAGGTGTAGCGAGGAAACTAAAAAATATTTGAATATATAGATTAATAGGCCAAACAAATATCCAATATCCCCTTAATTCGATAGAGAAGGAAGTCATGCCCACATATTGTTTATGTAATGCTGTGGTGAATAATGTTGAGCCTAATTACAAATTGATACGGTACATTTGTTCTTTAATTCTCACATATACACGTTTGTTACATGGGTTAGTTATTCTAATTCCACCCAGGATCAAACCACGGACAGTCAGTACAATGGCCCATGCTTTGACCCACTCCACCACGGCGTGATAAGAGTTAACCAATCATTTTATATTTACTAGTATATGCAGGAGATGGGAACATCCCACTTGGAGAGCCCATACTTGGCATGCATACAAAGGGGGTGCCAGAATAGGTTTTAAATGGAAGGGGGGGGGGGGGGCAACTCCCTCAGTTTTCAAGAAAGAGAGCCCATACTTGGCAAGCATACTAAGGGGGTGCCAGAATAGGTTTTAAGGGGATATGGGCCGGTTTTCTGGACCACTTTCTCCCTCATGCTTAGCCCCATTAGTGTTCAGATGTTAAGATGTTTGCCCCACTAGTTAGTCAATTTTAAGACCATTCGCCCCATTTCTTCGTCAATATTTAGACTTTTCGTGGTATTTAGGTGTCGATTCTTTCCCTGGCGAACGATAGTGAGCCTGTAATGTTGGAAGAACCGGCCTTAGCCCGGGAAATTTTTCTACCGAAAAATGTACAAATTAATTTAGAAGGAGGATCTAATGGATGTTTTTTTTTTTAATTTGATGGAGGTCTAGGAAGGAAATTAAGAATAATAATGAATACATGCAAAAATCGTCCAAAAAGTATACCATCCCCCCTTAAAGTATACCATCCCCCCTTAATGTATACCATCCCCCCTTAAAGTATACCATCCCCCCTTAAAGTATACCATCCCCCCTTAAAGTATACCATCCCCCTTAAAGTATACCATCCCCCTTAAAGTATACCATCCCCCTTAAAGTATACCATCCCCCCTTAAAGTATACCATCCCCCCTTAAACTTTCTCCTTAAACAGTATGCATTCCCCCTTAAAGTTACCATCCCCTTTAAAGTATAGCATCACCCCTTAAAGTATAGCATCCCCCTTAAAGTATAGCAGCATCCCCCCTTAAGCAACAATCCCCCCTTTAAAGTATACCATCCTTAAAGTATAGAATTAAAGTATACCATCCCCCCTTAAAATATATACCATCCCCCCTTAACGAGTATACATCCCCCCTTAAAGTATACCATCCCCCTTTAAAATATACCATCCCCCCTTAAAGTATACCATCCCCCCTTAATGTATACCATCCCCCCTTAAAGTATAGCATCCCCCCTTAAAGTATACCATCCCCCCTTAAAGTATAGCATCCCCCCCTTAAAGTATAGCATCCCCATTAAAGTATACCATCCCCCCCTAAAGTATACCATCCCCCCTTAAAGTATACCATCCCCCCTTAAATGAATGTTATGTTTTCCTCTCAGCCGACCCATCTCCTCTTAAGGGGAGATACCCACTTGAGGGATTTTTGTCTACACCCCCCTCTCCCCCATTGCTTTTGAGATTTTAAGACATTCGCCCCATTAGTTTGGCGATTTTAAGAACCCTCGCCCCATTTCTGTCAATTTTAAGACCATTCGTGCCATTTAGGTGTCGATTTTTCCTGGCGAGCGATAGCGAGCCTGTAATTTAAGCGGAATCGGCCTTCGGCCGGGACATTTTTATACCGAAAATGTACAAATTTATCTTGAAAGGGGGTCTAGGGGGAGTAATTTTAAGCTTGATGGAAGTCTAGGGAATCCACTAAAAACCTCCCCTTAAGCTCTCGATGGTGATGGTGATGGGAGCGTGTATGAGTTGGTGGGTTGGTAGGGGAAGTAGGTCAGGGAGAGAGAGAGAGAGGCTAGGGTAAACATAGGCATACATATACCTATATAAGTGTATGTGTGTGAGAGAGAGAGAGAGAGAGAGAGAGAGGAGAGAGAGAGAGAGAGAGGAGAGAGAGGAGGGAGAGAAGAGAGGAGAGAGGAGATCGAGAGAGAGGGAGGAGAGGAGAGAGAGAGGGAGGAGAGAGTCGAGAGAGAGAGGAGAGGCGGAGCGAGAGGAGAGAGAGAGAGAGAGAGAGAGAGAGGCTAGGGTAAACATAGGCATACATATACCTATATAAGTGTGTGTGAGAGAGAGAGAGAGAGAGAGAGAGAGAGAGAGAGAGAGAGAGAGAGAGAGAGAGAGAGAGAGAGAAAGAGAGAGAGAGAGAGAATTGCACGAAAGGTCTTAATATGGGGTGAAAGTTCTTAAAATCGCTAAACTAATGGGGCAAACGTTTTATAATATCAAAAGCAATGGGGCTAAACATGAGGGAGAAAGGGGTCAATAAAAAAATCCCTCAAGTGGAGATCTCCCCTTAAGTAGCAGAGGGGAGGGGGAAGCTCTTCATACATCACACGACAGACAAAGCAAATCTGGGTCAAGTATCGCGATTCATTAAGGGGAGATCTCCACTTGAGGGATTTGTTTCTTGACTCCTTTCTCCCTCATGTTTAGCCCCATTGCTTTTCTAATGTTAAGACGTTCGCCCCATTATTTTGACGATTTCAAGAACTTTCGACCCATTTCTGTCAATTTTAAGACCTTTCGTGCCGTTTAGGTGTCGATTTTATCCTGGCGAGCGATAGCGAGCCTGTTATTTAAGAGGAACCGGCTTTCAGCCGAGACATTTTTCTACCGAAAAATGTACAAATTTATCTTGAAAGTGGCTCAAGGGGGTATAATCTTAAGCTTGAAGGATATCTAGAGACCAAACTAAAAACCTCCCCTTAACCCTTTCACACACATATGACGCAGAGGTTGCCAGATTAGCAATAAGAAATAGAGTTCTCTCACTCTTATAATTACCTCTTCAAAATTAGTTTTCTGCCCACAGCTAACTCAAAGACAACTGCAGAGGTTGAAGGAACTAAACTAAAGGTTTCTAAATACCCCTGACAGTAACAAAGGCTTTAAAGTATGCCTAATAGGATCAAACTCGCGTCATATGTCGGAGAGGGTTAATACAATCGATTAATACATATTACATATTAGTCATATTCTTCTACTACATACTGTCCCTGTCTCTAGTAGCATTAAGGCCATACCACCTAGAAGTGACAGCAAGGTCTGTGTAGTTTGAGTATATGTGTAACTCTGTGTAAGTTTATCTTGTTCGTACTCTGCAGCATCGTCAAGGCAACGACACGTACTGTAGCTCTCAAGTGGTCAGGATCTCTCGCTCTCTGTATATATCTGTCTATCTCTCAAGCGGCCTCTCTCTTCCTCTTGCTTCCTGTTTCTCTCTCAATATCTATCTATCTATCTGCCATGGGGACTCTCTCTCTCTCTCTCTCTCTCTCTCTGTATATATCTGTCTATATCTCAAGCGGCCTCTCTCTTGCTCTTGCTTCCTGTTTCTCTCTCAATATCTATCTATCTATCTGCCAAGGGGACTCTCTCTCTCTCTCTCTCTCTCAGCAGCAGGAGTCTAAAGCGACACCATTACAAAGGCCGCTTGTAACAGAAGGAAAGGAAGGATATTGCCACAGTAAACAACCAGAGGGCTTCAGTTACAGCATCTCTCTCTCTCTCTCTAAGCAGCAGAAGTCTAAAGCGACACCATTAAAAAGGCCGCTTGTAACAGAAGGAAAGGAAGGATATTGCCACAGTAAACAACCAGAGGGCTTCAGTTACAGCATCTCTCTCTCTCTCTCTCTCTAAGCAGCAGAAGTCTAAAGCGACACCATTACAAAGGCCGCTTGTAACAGAAGGAAAGGAAGGATATTGCCACAGTAAACAACCAGAGGGCTTCAGTTACAGCATATCTCTCTCTCTCTCTCTCTCTCTCTCTCAGCAGCAGGAGTCTAAAGCGACACCATTACAAAGGCCGCTTGTAACAGAAGGAAAGGAAGGATATTGCCACAGTAAACAACCAGAGGGCTTCAGTTACAGCATATATCTCTCTCTCTCTCTCTCTCTCTCTCAGGCTAAACCAACCTTGATATCGTAATAATATCATGGCCCTAGTGAACGAGGCTTACCTTTAAAGTTGGTAATTGACCTCAATATGGATGGAGGGATATGGGGCATATTATGGATTATTAAATTACTCCACATAGGTGTCGATTTTTGTTCCTGGCGAGCGATAGTGAGCCTGTAGTTATATGAGGAATTTATCTTGAGGGAGTGGGGTGTCTAGTAGTGTTTTGTCTAAGTTTGAGGGAGTTCTAGCGAGGAAGCTAAACATATATATAAACAAATGAATTAATACACCAACAAAACAGGCACTAGTTCCTTAAGGGAAGGTTTTTAGTGTGTTTCCTAGACTTCCATCAAGCTTGAAATTAAACCCCCATGACCCCCTTTCAAGAAACATTTGTACATTTATCGGTAGAAAAATGTCCCGGCCGAAGGCCGGTTCCTCTTAAATTACAGGCTCGCTATCGCTCGCCAGGAAAATATCGACACCTACATGGCACGAAAGGTTTTAAAATTGACATAAATGGGGCGAGAGTTCTTAAAATCGCCAAACTTATGGGGCGAACGTCTTAAAATCTCAAAATCAATGGGGCTAAACATGAAGGAGAAAGGGGTAAAGACAAAAATCCCTCAAGTGGAAATCGCCCCTTAATAAATAATGTGTATTAACCTTATTATTATTATTATACCATGACGCAGGGTTTCATTACATAATTGTTAACCCTTTCACCACCATTACGTAATAATGTGTATTAACCTTATTATTATTATTATTATACCATGACGCAGGATTTCAGTAAATCATTGTTAACCCTTTCACCACCATTACGTAATTCTCTTCATAGTTTGGTACTTTGGTTACCATTAGACGATTTGCCTTAGTTTGTAATCTAACTGTAAGACTCAAATGGGTAAATAAGATCTCACTAAACCCTCTCATCAGTAACAGATGTCCTTCTTAATTTTAAGCCGCATAAAATTATCTAATTGTAGCCAGAATCAAAGGTAAAATGGCGCCATGGTACTGAAGGGGTTAAGGGGGGATGGGCGTACATATTGGCTCATAAGGGGGGATGGGCGTACATATTGGCTCATAAGGGGGGATGGGCGTACATATTGGCTCATTTATGTATTTATACATGTTTATACATGTTTAGTTTCATCCCTAGACCTTCATCAAGCTCCCCCCCCCCCAAAGACCCGATACATTTGTACATTTGTCGATAGAAAAGTGTCCCGACCAAAGGTCGGTTACTCTTAAATTACAGGAACGCTATCGCTTGTCATGAAAAAATCGACACCTAATTGACACAAATAGTATAAATGTTGACAAAGCAATGGGGTGAACGGTCTCAAAATCACTAAACTAATGGAACGAACATCTTAAAACCTGAAAACTAATGAGGCTAAACATGAGGGAGAATGGAGTACCGAAAAACGAACTACCCCCCTTAAAACGGTGTTAATCTTATGTGTAGAACCGGGGCTTGCTTACTCTGTGCTTTGTCTTAAGTGACCTATTTATTATTCCCAAAGCCTCATCAATATTTACCCCCGTAACCCCTTGACTATTAAGACGTGTTTGGAACAGTTTATTTAGAGGGGGTTGGTTGCTATTTCTGGACCCCCTTCTTCCTCATGTTTAACCCCATTAGTTTTGCGATATTAAGACGTTCGCCCAATTAGTTTGTCGATTTTAATACCTTTTGTTCCATTTCTTCATCAGTATCAAAACCTTTCGTGCCATTTAGGTGTCGATTTTTTCCTGGCGAGCGATAGCGAGCCTGTAATTTAAGAGGAATCGGCCTTCGGCCTGGACATTTTTCTACCGAAAAACGTACAAATGTATCTTGCTAGGGGTCTTGTGTATGATTTTTAAGCTTGATAGAGGTCTAGGGAGCAAACTAAAATCCTCCTTTAAGATGGGGATGAGTCCATTTCTCGCTAGCTTAAGAAAACAGGCTATAGGTCCCGTAACCATATCTATTCCTCCCGAGTGAGGTACATGTTCGTGAACCAGAGTTGTGATAGACACGTGTCCCAGTTGACCAGATCCAGGGCAGACGTGGCAAATATTGACTTTATGGCCCAAACAACAGCCGAGGTGGACTGTAGAGTATACTAGGGTAGAATAGTGTTTGTATTTGTTATGATATATTTATTTATTCATATATTTCTATTTATTTATTTACTGGTGTATTTATTATTATTATTATTATTATTATTATTATAATAATTATTATTATTTTTTTTTTTTTTTTTTTTTTTTTTTTTTTTTTGGGGGGGGGGGGTTTTTTGTATGTGCATGAAGGGGACAAACGGCAAACCTGCCTGTAACGAGTGCCCCCCTAAGGTTGATAGATAGCAAATATCCAGGTACGTTAGAAGTAATTTAGGTGTTTTGGAAAATATATAAGTGTGGTGTGCTTGTAAAGTATAATGGAATGAATAGGAGGAGGAGGTGTTTGTGAGAGTTCACTGGATTACTCTCTGTGTAGGTGATAGAAACAGTGGGAGAAGCCAGGCAAAGGAAACAGGAGTTCCAGCAAATCCTTATCTCCCCAAAGCTGGTGATGGTGTTATATTTATTTATCATTCAAGGATTAGTTTTTTGGGGGCATTTCAGAACCAGTATTTTAATTTGTTCCTTAGACCACCTTCAAGCTAAAAATGTCTCACCAGATACCCCTTCTAGCTTTAAAAAATAAAATATTAATAATAATAAAAGTAGATGTGAATAATTAAATATATGACAAATTAAACCCTCTCCCACAACCTTCAATCTAAATTTGTACATTTTTAGGCTGAAAATTGTCCCGGCCAAATCCCGTTTTCTCCTTAAATTCAGGCTCGACATCTGAATAGGGCGAAACGTCTTAAAATCACCAAACAAATGAGACGAAACAGGAGGGGAGTTGGGGATTTAAAAAGGAAGTTGTTTGACCTTGAACCAGCAAACGTGGTAAATATTTACTTGGGGGTATACAACAGCTGAGGCGGACTGTTGCATACTAGACCCTGTCTGTGTCAGCTACCTTGGTACAAATACTGACCCGTTAAGGGGAGATTTCCACTTAAGGGATGTTTTTCTTGACCCCCTTCTCCCTCATGTTTAGCCCCATTGCTTTTGATATTATAAGACTTTCGCCCCATTAGTTTAGCGATTTTAAGAACTTTCACCCCATATTAAGACCTTTCGTGCCATTCAGGTGTCGATTTTATCCTGGCGAGCGATAGCGAGCCTGTAATTTAAGAGGAACCGGCCTTTGGCCGGGACATTTTTCTACCGAAAAATGTACAAATTTATCTTGAAAGGGACTCAAGGGGGTGTAATTTTAAGCTTGATGGAGGTCTAGGGAACAAACTAAACACCTCCCCTTAAGGGAAGATGAATCACTTTTTGGTCGACTTTGTTTTCATTTATTTATTATGTTTCTAGTTTCCTCCCTAGACTGCCATAACACTAAAGAAACCCCCCCCAGGCCCCCCCCCCCCCCCCACCTACAAGATATATTTGTACATTTGTTTCGGTAGAAATATTTCTCGGCCGATGGCCAATAACTCTTAAAATTACCGGCTCGCCAGCGCTCGTCAGGCACAAATCGACACCTAGATGGCACGAAAGGTCTTAAAATTGACAACGAAATGGGGCGAAAGGTGTTAAAATCATCAAACTAATGGACCAAACGTCTAAAAACCTTAAAGCTAATGGGGCTAAACATGATGAAGAAGAGGGCCCAGAAAACCAGCCCCTTAACATCTGTGAAATTACAGCCTGTTTGTTATAGCTTTTTCCGAGATATAAAGAAGCCATGGATCAGAAATATTGCCAAGTTAGCTGACATCGGGTATAGGATATATTGGCACAGTTCTAGCATGGGTGAATTTGTGGGAGATTTGCACGGATATAAGTTTTGTAAGGTAGATCAGTAAGTGCTGAAACATACATACATACATACATACATACATACATACATACATACATACATACATACATATATACATTACATACATACATACATACATACATACATTACATACATACATACATACATACATACATACATACATACATACATACATACATACTATCCTATTCATACGTGTCTTAAGATTTGTTACACATTTAGGTGGTTTCCGCTCCATTGTATCTTGCTACGGAGATAATTAAATAACTTATCCCTAGCAATAGTATGTACGACAGTAACAACACAACACCCGTTAGGTTTTTAGTTGACTATTTTATCAATTATTAGTTATAACTTCTCGAGTATGAGTATCACCAGAGACTTGGAGCCTAGCGGAAAGATTGGCTTATACTTGACTTAATTAATCTTAACTGTTTTCATTACGTCTCGGTACATTTCCTTACACAGGGGCGAGGTGTAGGATGAGTCACGATCATTAACAGTTGAACTATATGAACAAGTCTGTATTGAACATAAACATAACTTCTAAATCAACGTCAGTTAAGTTTTCCCTTTCAAAACTGACCTTCCTGTGGCTAAACACGATCCGATCCGACTTCAGGACCCAACCTATGTATTATAAAACATATATATATACTATGCATACTATTTATTATAACACATAGCATTCCACACTTACCGTCTCTCCTTGGTGTTGTGGAGTGGTTAGTGCTGCTGACAGTGAATCTGATGGTCCGGGTTCTATTCCAGGCCCGGCCAGAAGACATCCAACCCACTCAGCTGGTCGGCCGATCTGTAATGGGTACACTGTCATAATTATGGGCTATTATGGGCTATTAAGTCATTTTAATGAAAACAGTCATTACGTTAATCACTTGCTATGTTGTTCTACTTAAGGGGAGGTTTCTAGTTTGTTTCCTACTCCTCCAGCAATCTTAAAATGTCACCCCCTTGACCCCCTTTCAAGATAAATTTGTACATTTTTCGGTAGAAAAATGTCCCGGCCCGAAGGCCGGTTACTCTTAAATTACAGGCTCGCTATCGCTCGCCAGGATAAAATCGACACCCAAATTGCACGAAAGGTCTTAAAATTGACAGAATGGGGTGGACATTTTTAAAATCACCAAACTTATGGGGGTAAACGTCTTAAACTCTCAAAAACTATGGGGCTAACCATGAGGGAGAAAGGGGTCAAGAAAAAAATCCCTCAAGTGGAGACCTCCCCTTAACCATACCTTATTCTAAGTAAGTAGGCTTCAACTGTTGAACATTAACCTACTGTATATAGCTCACGCACGACTATAGTAATCGAGCTAAAATGTCTACCATTTGGGAAGAGTCAGCCAGGGATTAGATGTGGACATTTGCAGCCCATTTGTTCTAGCCTTTTTTGAGTTACAGAGGTTAAGGGTTACGATGTCTGGCCTACCTATAATGCATGAATTAGCTACTTAATGTTCTTCCAATTACAATTACCCTACACATTACGTTTGCCATCAATCTAGCTTCTAACTTACCTCAAACATTTCTTTCAAACTTTTCTCCTTCCAGGTTATCGATCGCCGTTATCGTGAGCACTTTACCGTAAAGATAATTTAGTAAGAGAGAGAGAATGACCATTTATTTCTTTGGAAGATATTTCGATGCCGTAATTATGCAACAAACGTGATAATATTTCGATGCCGTAATTATGCAACAAACGTGATCATATTTCGATGCCGTAATTATGCAACAAACGTGATAATATTTCGATGCCGTAATTATGCAACAAACGTGATCATATTTCGATGCCGTAATTATGCAACAAACGTGATAATATTTCGATGCCGTAATTATGCAACAAACGTGATAATATTTCGATGCCGTAATTATGCAACAAACGTGATAATATTTCGATGCCGTATTTATGCAACAAACGTGATAATATTTCGATGCCGTATTTATGCAACAAACGTGATAATATTTCGATGCCGTATTTATGCAACAAACGTGATAATATTTCGATGCCGTAATTATGCAACAAACGTGATCATATTTCGATGCCGGAATTATGCAACAAACGTGATCATATTTTACTGTTGATCTATTAAATTTTGGCCCAAAGACCAAGCAATATATGTTGTACTAATATTGCCGAATTTATTTAGACATCTGTCTATAGACTTCACCTACTAAACGAGACAGAGAAAGGGGCGAGGGAACGCGAAAGTGGTCCCGAACCCTAAGAATTGGAACTTCAAATTTGAGTATAAAGAGAGGTTAATGACACCAATGGTACCAAGATGGCGGAGGTTGGCCGATCTCTGCTACATTAAGGGGAGGATGACCATTTTTCTGGACCCCCTTCTCCCTAATGTTTAGCCCCACTAGTTTTGAGATTATAAGACGTTCGGCCCATTAGTTTGGCGATTTTAACACCTTTTGCCCCATTTCGTTGTCAATTTTAAGACCTTTCGTGCCATTTAGGTGTCGATTATTTCCTGGCGAGTGATAGCGAGCCTGCAATTTTAAGAGGAATCGGCCTTCGGCCGGGAATTTTTTCTACCGAAAAATTTACAAATTTATCTTGAAGGCGGGGGGGGGGGGGGTTTCTAAGCTTGATGGAGGTCTAGGGAGGAAACTAACAAAATATATGAATAAATGAATGAATAGACCAAACAAACGGTCAGTCTCCCCTTAAGGTGTCCACTTTGGCCTATCTCTCTCCTTCCTTCTTATCCCCCAGTTATCCTTCCTCCTCCAATATTTCTCCTTTATCGTTGCTCCTTTGCCAGCCTTCTCTCAAAATATCTCGCCTGTATATCTTGTCCCTCTTTGTATCCGGACCTTCGGTAAATATCTCGTCTTTATCGGCACCTATTTTTCACGCCATCTCTATTTTCTTTCCTAAATATCTCTCTCTATATATCATATTGTCTTGGTGGTGTAATGGTAAGAGTGTTGAAGGGGAGGTTTATAGTTTGTTCCATAGACCTCCATCAAGGTTTAAAAAAAAAAAAAAAAAAAAAAAAACACCAAGATTCTCCTTCAAGATAAATGTTTACTAAATTTTCAGGCTCGCTATCGCTCGCCAGGAGAAAAAAAAAATCGACACATAAATGACACGAAAAGTCTAAATACTGACACATAAATGAGGCGGAAGGTCTTAACATCGCCAAACTAATGAGACGAACGTCATAAAATCTGAAAAGTAATGGAGCTGCATGAGGAAGAGGAGGGACCACAAAACAACCCATCTCACCTTAAGGGGACATGGGTAGTTTTTCTGGTCACTTTTCTCCCTCATGTTTAGCCCCATTAGTTTTCAGATATTAAGATGTTTGCCCCATTAGTTAGTTGATTTTAAGACCTTTTGCCCCATTTCTTCGTCAATATTTAGATGTCGATTTTTTCCCTGGCGAACGATAGTGAGCCTGTAATGTTGGAAGAACCGGCCTTCGGCCGGGAATTTTTTTCTACCGAAAAATGTACAAATTAATCTAGAAGGGGGATCTAATGGATGTATTTTTAAAATCTGATGGAGGTCTAGGGAGGAAACTAGAAAAATAATGAATACATGCAAAAATAATGAATACATGCAAAAATAATGAATACATGCAAAAATCGACCAAAAAGTGAACCATCCCCCCTTAATCGCACTTGGCTTGCTTTCCTTTCCCTTTTATTATGTTTGTATTTTCTTCTGATTCCCCTCTCGCCTTTATTATGTTTGTATTTCTTCTGATTCCCCTCTCTCCATTATTATGTTTGTATTTCTTCTGATTCCCCTCTCTCCATTATTATGTTTGTATTTCCTCTGATTCCCCTCTCTCCATTATTATGTGTGTATTTCCTCTGATTCCCCTCTCTCCATTATTATGTTTGTATTTCTTCTGATTCCCCTCTCTCCATTATTATGTTTGTATTTCCTCTGATTCCCCTCTCGCCTTTTATACTTTCTTTATCACACCTTTTGACAGCTTATTCTGGCTATTATTCGACGATGTTATTCAGATTAGGAAGGGTTAATTGAGATAGTCTGATCCCATATAATTCACATCTCCTCCACTCTTCTTCCCTTTAACCCCTTCTATACCGACGCCGTTTTTAAATATTATGCTGGCTCCTACTAATCGATTTTAGTCACTTTAGGAAGGATCTTTAGCAATTATAAGGCTTCGGGCTATCTCAAGCAACCCTTTTAACTACCACAGATCCTTCCTAAGCTGCATAAAATCGTCTAAATATTGCTAGAATAAAATATAACATACGTCGCCGGTACAGAAGGGGTTAAGGGGGGATGGTTGCTTTTTCTGGCCCCCTTCTCCCTCATGTTTAACCTCATTCGTTTTGAGATTGTAAGACGTTCCTTCCATTAGTTTGGCGTATTTAAGACCTTTCACCTAATCTTTTTGTCAATAGTAGGTCCTTTCGTGACTTTTAGGTGTCGATTTCTTACTGGCGAGCGACAGCGAGCCTGTAATTTTAATGATGGGGGTCTAGCGAGGAAACTAAACAAACATATAAATTAATAAATCTATAGACACAAAAGAAATATCTACCTCCTTTAACTGTTTTCTATTTAGTTATCCTTCCTTCATCGCTATTTCTCCCTTCCCAGTTCTTTCCATTTATCTGTGCTTCTTTCTTCCATTTCCCCTATTCACATTACTTTATCGGTCATTCTGTTACATCCCTCCTTTCGTCCTCTTTTTGTATCCTCCCCTATTCATTATTTCTCAATTTCCAGCTGTTTCCCCTGATCTGTGTTTTTGTTCTCCCATTTTCCCTATTCACATTACTTTATCAGTCATTCTGTTTCATCCCTCCTTTCTTCTTCCCTTTCTTCCACTCTCTCTTCTTTATCTGTCCTCCTTCACCCCTCCTTTATTCTCCCTCTCCCACTCCCAATACATCATCTGTCCTCTTTCCTCCACTACTTCATCTATCCTCCTCCTTCAGCCTTTCTTTATCCCCCTCCTCCCAATTAAAACAGTTTCTTTCAGAATAACGCGCAATGAAGTGACAACACATACCGCAATGTAGATTGATATTCATACACCTGTTCCCTTTCAGAATTATAGTAATAAAGTTAGCTTAGATTACAAATCAACTTAATTTTCTTCCTGTCCTATCCGAAATTCCGTGTCAGTTTTTCCATACTACATGGTATTTTTCCAACTGTTTCCATGCCAGCATTAGCTATAGGGAGTGGTGGGTGGGGAGGAGCCTTCTTCTTTGCTATCCTTTTATCTTCCTCGTAGTCAATAGATTAGTAGTTTTAGATATCCAAACTGCCCCGTAAGAACCAATAGGTCAGTTGCAGTGTGTTCTCGTTTGTATTCCTTTGTATTCCTCTTCTTCCCCGACCTTTTCTCGTTTATCTTTTCTCCATTCTCCCTCCACATACACACTCTCACTCTCTCTACAGTATCTGTCCTAATTTTTCACCTCCCCTTTATCCCTCCTTCCAGTAATCTCCCTCCTCTATCTCCCTCGTTCGTCTTGGCTCTTCCTTCCTCCCCCCCCCCCCCTCCCCCCCACACACCTAATGTTTCCTCTTCACTTGTTCCATTCTCTCTCTCTCTCTTCTTCTCTTCCTGCCTCGGTCATTTCCTCTCCATTCTTGTCCACTTCGATTCTTTTCATTCCACGTCTCTATTTTTCGAAGCGTGTATACTTTTTGTGATCATTAGTTCTGTTGGAGACGAGCCTTTCAGAATGATGCTGCATTTTACATTACAGTCTTGGCTAACATTAGACGATTGTATGTAAATTAAAAGTGACCCATAGACACAAAACAATGCTAATACTGTTGCTATAAACTCTCTGCCTCCCCCAAATCCTTCCTAAGCGGAATAAAATGTTCTACTAATAGCCAGCATATAAATAAGGAACACGTAATTATAGCCAGCATATAAATAAGGAACACGTAATTATAGCCAGCATATAAATAAGGAACACGTAATTATAGCCAGCATATAAATAAGGAACACGTAATTATAGCCAGCATATAAATAAGGAACACGTAATTATAGCCAGCATATAAATAAGGAACACGTAATTATAGCCAGCATATAAATAAGGAACACGTAATTATAGCCAGCATATAAATAAGGAACACGTAATTATAGCCAGCATATAAATAAGGAACACGTAATTATAGCCAGCATATAAATAAGGAACACGTAATTATAGCCAGCATATAAATAAGGAACACGTAATTATAGCCAGCATATAAATAAGGAACACGTAATTATAGCCAGCATATAAATAAGGAACACGTAATTATAGCCAGCATATAAATAAGGAACACGTAATTATAGCCAGCATATACTGTAAATAAGGAACACGTAATTATAGCCAGCATATACTGTAAATAAGGAACACGTAATTATAGCCAGCATATACTGTAATAATAAGGAACACGTAATAATAGCCAGCATATATTGTAAATAAGGAACACGTAATTATAGCCAGCATATACTGTAATAATAAGGAACACGTAATAATAGCCAGCATATACTGTAATAATAAGGAACACGTAATTATAGCCAGCATATACTGTAATAATAAGGAACACGTAATAATAGCCAGCATATACTGTAATAATAAGGAACACGTAATAATAGCCAGCATATACTGTAATAATAAGGAACACGTAATTATAGCCAGCATATACTGTAATAATAAGGAACACGTAATAATAGCCAGCATATACTGTAATAATAAGGAACACGTAATTATAGCCAGCATATACTGTAATAATAAGGAACACGTAATAATAGCCAGCATATACTGTAATAATAAGGAACACGTAATTATAGCCAGCATATACTGTAATAATAAGGAACACGTAATAATAGCCAGCATATACTGTAATAATAAGGAACACGTAATTATAGCCAGCATATACTGTAATAAGGAACACGTAATAATAGCCAGCATATACTGTAATAATAAGGAACACGTAATTATAGCCAGCATATACTGTAATAATAAGGAACACGTAATAATAGCCAGCATATACTGTAAATAAGGAACACGTAATAATAGCCAGCATATACTGTAAATAAGGAACACGTAATTATAGCCAGCATATACTGTAATAATAAGGAACACGTAATTACATACTGGAAGGACCAATTGCCTAATTTATAGAATGTTAACCCCTTCGGTACCGGCGACGTCGTTTCAACTTTATTCTGGCTAATATCGAAACATGTACACATGTATCTTGAAGGGGGGTTCTCGGGGGTATTTTTTAAGCTTGTTGGAGGTCTGGGTAGGAAATAATAAAAAAATAAAAAATAAAAAATAAACAAATACAAAATAAATAAATAAATAAATAAGCCCCCCCCCCCCCCCCCCCCCCCCTTAACAGCTCATTTGCTCTAGCCCTTTTGGAGTTATGAACATTAATTAGGGGTCACGATTTCTTGCACCTATATAAATTTAGCTTGAAGGGGGTCTGAGTGGGCCTTTTTTTTTTTTTTTTTTTTTTTAGTTTGGAGGAAGTCTGGGTAGGTGTTTTTATTAGCCTATATGACAAACTAAAATACATCGCTCCAAAATGAAAAAAAAAAAAAAAAAAAAAAAAAAAATATATATATATATATATATATATATATATATACACCTGTATATATACAAATCCTCAATATATATTAAACCTAATATCATAATAACCCACAAGACGTCGGACCGGATAGTGTTAAGAAGTTCTCTAAACCCTTTTAAGATCAGCTTAAGCATTTCTTCTCTGTTTTCTGGCTATTATTGCACGATTTTATTGAGATTAGGAAGGGTATATGGAAGTTAGAGGCTTAATTCCGAGAGTCTTTACCCTTATAATTCCCACAGATCCTTCCTAAACTGTATAAAATCGTCTAATGATAGCCAGAATGTGCCACAATCTTCAAAGGGTAAACTCGTCGACATGAAGTTAAGGGGAGGTTTTTAGTTTTTTTCCCTAGACCTCCATCAAGCTTAAAATTACACCCCCTTGAGCCCCTTTCAAGATAAATGTGTACATTTTTAGGTAGACAAATTTCCCCGGCCGAAGGCCGGATCCTCTTAAATTACAGGTTCGCTATCGCTCGCTAGGAAAACATCGACACCTAAATGGCACGAAAAGTCTTAAAATTTATAAATTTAAAATCGCCAAACTAATGGGGCGAACGTCTTAAAATATCAAAATCAATAGGGCTAATCATGAGGGAGAAAGGGGGCCAGGAAAAGAACCCTCAAGTTAAAATCTCCCCCTAAGTGGTAAAACTCCACTTTGCTAGTCATTTACCTGGAGAGAGTTAAGTGGCCTCCTACTTATAACTTGGGGAAGGGTCTTAAGTTAGCATAATTAGTGGTACACGCACTCGCTCTCGTTCTCGCATAATAAACTACATTCGTAATTCAATCATAGACAATATATTTCCATGTACAAGATCACGGAGAGGAACAGAACTTATGTGGCCAACTGTACGTACAACACTACTCATATCTATAGATTATCAATATTTGGAGGGTATTATTTTGAGAAGTTATTGCTGGGGAAACTTTATTGTTACTTTATATTACACTTGTTCGCAGCCACGGTTAATTGTCATGTGTCTGTTAGGTCATAGAACCCCCTTTAAGCCGGTATCACACGAGCGCTTTTTCCTTCAACATTTATCCTCAACACTGGTCTGGCAGCTTATGAAGTCAACATTTAATATATTTCGGCTACCTAAATATATCTACCATCAGTCTACTTTCCGATACCAGTGCAAAACATTCCAGAAATGTTGCCCAGAAAAATGTTGATCATCGAATGTTGAGTATAGATTCTCTCGTGTGATACCGGCTTTACACCCGACTTGTTTCGTTTGCACCTACACGGGTTTCTGCATATGTCTCTTCCCACATCTGTTTGTCACACCCCATGTTCTTGTAAAAAAACAAATGTTTTCACTATTTGTTTCGGTGACATTCGCCTTGAACATCATAACTTTAATTCACATGGTCTTAGCCAATAGCTACATAATCAGTGTTGATTAGAATTATATAATTATGAAATGTCCCTGGCTACCAATTTCCCTTGGTGACCAATGACAACTGTTGTGGTCATTTCGGAGTTGAAGCCATTGATTTCAGGGGATGATGAGTGATTGGTGCTTCTGACTGTTTGTGTGCTTGCTTTTTGTGGGCGAACCTTTGTGTATTTTTCTCCTGTCACCTCCTTTTCCTTTCTCGTGTCTCTTACTGATCCTCCCTACCCCTTATGGGAGTAAGGGCTGGATACTGACTGACTGACCACCACAGCACCTCACCTAAAGTATATTATGGGTGCCCTAACATATATTATCCCCCAATTATAACCTACAATCAGTACACCTTATTTTAGTTGTTGTTGTTGTTGTTGTTGTTCCCTAAGCTGCCTGGCCGAACAGCCCCGAGTCCCTGAGAAAGGCCATGGCCACGATCGGGCTTTCCCACAGAGCTCTCATTGAGTGTAGATTGTGTTGTTGGCGTAAGTGGTTGTGTGAAATGCAGTCTTCTATGATGTGTTTAATGGTATGGGGTGCTGTGTTACATCCCGGGCAGGCGTCGACAACGGAGTCATCCAGTATTTTAGTAGTTAGCAGTTACCCTAAAATGCATTCCCCAGCCGCTATAGTATGATATCAGCATGTCAAATGTAACAAATGCAGTGTGATGAAAAAAAAAGAAAACACCGTTACGTGAATTGCAGCAAAAGGTGACAAGGGTGGCAGTTGGATTATCTGTATTAAAGAGAATGTAGGTTAATGAGGCCGGGCTTAATAAAGGGGGGATGGGCGTAGGCCTATATATTTCCTCATTTATTTAGTGTATTATTTTTGTTTTTAAAGTTTCCTCCCAAGATCTCCATCAAGCTTAAGACGCCCCCCCCCCCCCCAAAAAAAAAAAAAAATACAAATAAAATAACAATACCCTCCTTCAACATTAATTTGTAATTTTTCGGTAGATAAATTTGTACATATTTTTTCGATAGAAAAGTGTCCCAACCGAAGGCCGATTCCTCCTAAATTACAGGCTCGCTATCGCTCCCCAGGAAAAAATCGATATTATATATATATATATATATTGTAGACGCTGCATAAACTTGTGTATTACTATGTACTGTACAGTTGGCTACATGAATTTAATCCTCTCTGTGAAATTATGTATGGAAGAAAGCATAGTATGATTAACTTACAAGAATAATTTACTATAAAACCGTTAATTGGTCATACTATTTAACTATTGAATAAGAAAATACACTTCTAATTAAATCCTACACATTTTCCTGCCATACATAAAATCCAGGAGGTGTATACAAAATTATGTGGCCAACTGCACATATAAATTCCAGCCATCCCAGTAATGAAATGATAAAAAAGTTCGTTTGGAAGCTACAAAGGACCCTCAAAATTTGTTGACGGACTTTATTAATTATTCAAACACGCAGGTTACGGCCTTCATAGTCACATTTTGTTAATTAAAATATACGGTGAGGGTTTTTATTTTATTATTATTATTATTATTATTATATATTTTTGTTTTTGAGGGGGGTAACATACAGAGAGTTCATAGTCACCTCTCTCTCTCTCTCTCTTTCTCTTTCTCTCTCTCTCTCTCTTTTGCTATTCTCTCCTTCCCCTTTCCCTTACTATCAGGGTTGTTATCCATACGAAAACTAAGGTACTAAGTCCTGATCACCTCACGGGGATCGTAAGGTCTGTATGGCCAGTGAATCTATGTAAATCTCTCTCTCTCTCTCATGGCACACTCAGCAGGCCACCTTTACCAAACTGCCTCATTCTCACACTACCCAACCCCACCCTTTATCTTTCCCCACCTCTCTCTCTCTCTCTCTCTCTCTCTCTCTCTCTCTCTCTCGAGCGAATTGTATAGCCCTACTTCAAACATGGAGCGCAATTCTCATCTAAATAATTGAACCAGGACATTGAAAAACTCGAGTCTCTGCGATGTTGACGAAGGATGTAGGATGACCAATTACCTGATACCAAAACTGAGATAATACCGAAAAATTTACAAATTTATCTTGTAAGAGGGGGTCTAGGCGGTGGGTTTTTTCAATTTGATGGTAGTCTAAGGAGGAAAGTAAAACATAAAATATATATATAAACAAATAAATACGCCCTCCCCCCTTAATAACATGAATCATTATAAAATAGATCACTATAGATAATAAGAATGAGAGGTTAGCCAATCGAGTGTTTCATGATGTTGAGAGTTTCTAATTATCTTCAGTGAAAATCAAAAGGTTTTGTCATTTATCATAGGGTTTATTTCTCATTGCTATAGTCCATTTATTATAGGTAGGCCAGAAAACCTGACCCCTTATCCTCTGTAACTCAAAAATGGCTCGAGAAAATGGACTGTAAATTTCCACGCCTATTGCCTTGCTGACCCTTCCTAAAAAAAAAAAAAAAAAAAAAAAAAAAAAAAAAAAAAAAAAAAAAGTAGAGATATTAGGTCAGTTACTCTAGTCGTTTGTTAGTGATAGAGGTTAGTGGTCAAGGGTTGTGTCCTACTTATTTGGAACAGAGTATAGTATGAGCTTTGTCTTCCTACATTCTTGGTCTACACTGCACCGACTCGAGTTTTTCAAGGTCCTTGCTCAATTTTTAAGATCAAAATTGCGCGCCATGTTCAAGGTGGATCCATGCAATTAGAGAGAGAGAGAGAGAGAGAGAGAGATTGATTGATTGATTGATTGGATAGATATAGATAGATAGATAGATAGAGAGAGAGAGATGAGAGAGAGATAGATATAGATATATAGATAGATAGAGATAGATAGAGAGAGAGGTAGTTGAGTCTTTCAATGGCCTTGTTCAGCGAGATAAACATTCACGCCATACTCGAGGTCAGCTAATAGAGAGTTTCGATGTATTGAATAGTTTTCACAAAATTGCTTTTTTTGTACTGTTAACGTGCAATAACAATTCTACAACTCGCAAAACTGGAATGAAAGTGAAATGTTCAATGTTCCAGAAAACGCATTAATGCGCACACACACACACACACACACACACACACACACACACACACACACACACACACACACACTTATCTCGCTCTCTCTCTCTGCATATATATATACATATATATATATATATATATATATATATATATATATATATATATATATATATATATGCGCATTTCGTGGCCAAACTCACCCGTGTTACTCCGTCTTTAACCGGGGTAGGGAGAGTCCATTGCAGTGTTGCCAATATAGCTACTTTCCCGCTAGATGTAGAGGTATTGACTTCGATCTAGAGCCAAATTTTACATCTAGTGACATGAATTCTAGTGATACTCTGGAGACTTGAGCCATTTCAGAGCGATAGTGTACAGATTGTGGCATTATTCTAGCTATTTTCGGCATTTATTTACTATTTAGCGGACTCGATTTGGTAACCCTGCGGCGACTCCATTCAACACTCTCGCTTTCAACAATAGAGACCCTTTAGTAAACAGAGATTATATTGCTATCAATCTTTGTGTTGTTGGCAGTGTTTATTTGTGTTAACATATGACTTAGGTTATTAGTATTAACCCTATTTGGTCCGAGTGGGGTTGTTTTGGATCTTCCATTAGTTTGGAGACTCTAAGACGTTTCACCCCATTAAGGTGTCGATTTGTTTCTGGGCGAGCGATAGCGAGGAAATGGCCTGGACAATTTTCTATTATAAAATGTAGATATTTAGCTTGAAGGTGGTCTGGGTAGTCGGCATGGGCCATTATTAATATGAAGGAAGTCTGCGAAAAAAATAATTGTTAACCTAAGGGACAACGTAAAACACATTGATCTCTTGGCAAAGGCAAGCCAAATATATTACCTCACAAGACGTTGGACCAGATAGCGTTAATGATCATGCTATATTTATTGATTTATTGATGACTTTGGCGATTTTGAGACCTTTCGCCACATTTCTTTGTCAATATCAAGACCTTTCGTTCCGTTTAGGTGTCGATTTTTTCCTGGCGAGCTATAGCAAGCCTGTAGTTTTAGAAGGAACCGGCCTTTGGCCGGGTGTTATTTTAAGCTTGCTGGAAGTCTAGCGAGGAAACGAAAACATAAATTAATATATGTATACATTGACCCAAAAACAACCCATACAACCTTTAACCCCTTCAGCACCATGACGCCTGTTTACCCTTGATTCTGGCTATTATTAGATGATTTTATGAAGTTTATGAAGGGCCTATGTTACGAAGAAGGTTTATTGAGATCATATTAACCCATTTAAGTTTAAGAAGGGTCTATGTTACGAAGAAGGTTTATTGAGATCATATTAACCCATTTAAGTTTAAGAAGGGTCTATGTTACGAAGAAGGTTTATTGAGATCATATTAACCCATTTAAGTTTATGAAGGGCCTATGTTATGAAGAAGGTTTATTGAGATCATATTAACCCATTTATGTTTAAGAAGGGCCTATGTTACGAAGAAGGTTTATTGAGATCATATTAACCTATTTAAGTTTAAGAAGGGCCTATGTTACGAAGAAGGTTTATTGAGATCATATTAACCCTTTTAAGTTTAAGAAGGGCCTATGTTACGAAGAAGGTTTATTGAGATCATATTAACCCATTTAAGTTTAAGAAGGGCCTATGTTACGAAGGTTTATTGAGATCATATTAACCCATTTAAGTTTAAGAAGGGTCTATGTTACGAAGAAGGTTTATTGAGATCATATTAACCCATTTAAGTTTAAGAAGGGTCTATGTTATGAAGAAGGTTTATTGAGATCATATTAACCCATTTAAGTTTAAGAAGGGCCTATGTTATGAAGAAGGTTTATTGAGATCATATTAACCCATTTAAGTCGTAGTGGTAGATTATAAACTAAAGAAAATCGTCTGATGGTAACCAGAAGAGGATGGAAATTACGTCATGGTGGTGAAGGGGTTAAGTCCTCTCTCTCTCTCTCTCTCTCTCTCTCTCTCTCTCTCTCTCTCTCTCTCTCTCTCTCTCTCTCTTGGGTGATGGGTTGGATGATTCCAATTAACCCCAAAATGTACATGCTACTAAGGCGAAGGGTTGCATACATTTTCCTTTCTTTTTTTTCCAATCTTTCCTGTAAATTCCTTCTGGGAATTTCGAAGCCCAGCAAGGTTAATCACTTCCAACTTTTTCATGTACGGTAATTGCCGGAGGGTGGGGAGAGAGCCTTCTTCTTTTCTATCCTTTCCTTCAACTTTCCTTTTCTATCGGATATGCCATTTCTACTAGAATTAAGTCCTGACCACCTCGTTTGGATCGTAAGGTCTGTGTGGCCAGTGTATCTATGTAAATATATGTAAATCTCTCTCTCTCCCTTTACGAAATTACCTCATTCACATATTTCCACGCCCCACTACCGTATACACCCATCTCCCCCCTATTTCTCTCTCTCTGTCTCTCTTTCTCTCACACACACACACACACACACACACACAGTCAAACACACAAGCTCTCTCTCTTTCTGATCCATTCAATCTCTCACTCTCTGCCTCTCTCTCACTCTATCTATCTATCTGTCTACCTACCTTTCTATCTAACTTTCACTCTCATCCACTCTCTCTCTCTCTCTCTCTCTCTCTCTCTCTCTCTCTTTATGAATTTACCTCATTCACATATTTCCATACCCCACTACCATTACCCCCCTCTTTTGTTTTCTCTCTCTCTCTCTCTCTCACACACACACACACACACACACACGAGCTCTCTCTCTCTCTCTCTTTCTGATCCACTCAATCTCTCCCTCTCTCTTTTTCTATCTATTTATCTGTCTACCTACCTTTCTAACTATCTAACTTTCACTCACTCATCCACTCTCTCAGACTCTCACTCTCACACGCACACACACATACACACACTCTCTCACTCACCACCCTCTCTCCCTCTCACTCACACGCTCTCTCTCTCTCTCTCTCCACCTGCAGCTGATGAGGGCGGAGTGAAGCCTTTGTCCCAGGAGCCGGGAATAGACCCACCCGACTGAAGGGGGAGAAACTGTGGCAGTGGTTGTGGTGGTGGTGGTGGGGTATGCACTACTCACTAGGCTCTCTCGCTCTCTCTCACCCTCTCTCTCGCTCTCGCTCTCTCGCTCTCTCTCTCTCTATCTGATTGTGTTTCTATCTATCTAATTTTCACTCATGCATTCTCACACTCTCTCTCTCTCTCTCTCTTTCTCCCTCCACCCCCTCACTCTCACTATCTCTCTTTTTCTCTCTCTCTCTCTCTCTCTCTCTGCTTGTATTTCTACCTATCTAACTTCCACTCACTCATCCACTCTCTCTTTCTCCCCCTCACTCACTCACTCTCACTTTCTCTCCCTCTCACCCCCTCACTCTCTCTTTTTAGTCAAGGAAGAGAGGGAGATAATAATTGAGACGACCCAGAAGACAGACAAGAGGAACTCATTAAATAGAAAGATAGCCAAATGGAAGTGAGGTGGTAGAATAGATTACCCGGAAGACAGGGGGCGATAGACAGTGGGTGGATAGACAGGGAAGACAGGACAGAGGAAGACAGGCAAAAGGAAGAGTGAGGGAAGTAATAGAAGAGACAGACAAGAGGAAGACAGTAAAGTGGAAGACAAGGAAGAGGAAGGTAACCAGGAATGAAGTTAGACAGACACTCACACAACCCGGAAGACAGGGAAAGAGACAGTAGTAGGTGGGTGGACAGGTGACGTGTGGGAGGTGGTCATTATCACTGCTGGAGTACAATTGGTCTAAGAAGAGAGTGAGAGAGAGAGAGAGAGTGGGTGAGTGGACAGGGCAGACAGGCAAGAGTGAGAAAGGTGACAGTTCGCCTCATACAAAAGATAGTGAATAGCTATTAATATACATAAATCAATCCCGATATATATATTGACGTAATAGAATACATATGAACGGTCGCTAATTATTGGAGTTACGGTAATATAATGAAAAAGGGGAATCCATCATTTACCAGACTCGAATTAGTTTATGCGAGGGAGACACGTTTATGCTTATCTACATTTACACATCTTACTCAACATCCGGCAGACATTATTACACAGTACAACGGATGTATCGAGATTTTACACATCTTACTCAACATCCGGCAGACATTATTACACAGTACAACGGATGTATCGAGATTTTACACATCTTACTCAACATCCGGCAGACATTATTACACAGTACAACGGATGTATCGAGATTTTACACATCTTACTCAACATCCGGCAGACATTATTACACAGTACAACGGATGTATCGAGATTTTACACATCTTACTCAACATCCGGCAGACATTATTACACAGTACAACGGATGTATCGAGATTTTCTAGGCCAACTGTACATATAAACTCCTGGAAATTGTCACCAGACGGTTGGCAACTGGATTCACAGAAATATGTATGTATGTATGTATGTAATTGAATACAGTATACTCAGGCCCATACCCCTTAGCTGGGGGTGGCCGACTCGAGACAGAACCCGAACAGAAACAACAGAAGTGGAATAATACAAATACAAACACACTTATATATTGACTCTTTCAGGATAATTTATGTTGAATCTGGCTATCACTAAACGATTCCATACCGTTTAGGAAAGTACTCTAGGAATCGAAGGGGTCAAAGCCAATTAAATTATCTCTCTGACACCCACAGATCAATCCTATGGCGAATATAAGCGTTTAAGGGGCCCACAGTATATATTGCTTACATAAATTATTATTGTATTAATTTTTGTTTGAACTGAGAGAATAATGTATTGAGTAAAATGAGATTATTTAGGGATGATAAACTAAAATATGTGCTGTCAGATTGAGAGAGAAATTTGAATGAAGTCTCCTATTGTGTTGAATATAACTACTATTACAACTATACTATACTACTATAGCTACTACTATAACTATAATATAACTACTATTACAACTATACTATACTACTATAGCTACTACTATAACTATAATATAACTACTATTACAACTATACTATACTACTATAGCTACTACTATAACTATAATATAACTACTACACCGAGACTTGTGGTTACATTGTAGTTATTTTGCGGCGAACTTTCGAAGCATGTGTAGGTGTTATTCATACAGAATCGACAAATATGTAATATTAGTAAATATGTAATAGTGTACATTGATAGGCTTACTAGATCAACTTCTACGTAAATATGTCACCAGCAGGGGTAATATATTCAGATTCTAACATTAATTTGACTGTGTAACTGTATTTTTATGTTACGGGGCCTATTGGTCTGGAATGTATGAGGGTGGGGGTGGGGAGGGGGAGGCACCTCTCCCTGAGAGTGCCAGTAGGTGCCACGCCCTCCTCCTCCTCCTCCACGCCCCCCCCCCCCACCACACCACATCCACCCTCCCTCTCTCGCACACTTCCTTCCGCTCTTCCCCCCCCCCCCCTCTCTCTCTCTCTCTCTCTCTCTCTGAGAGAGAAAGAGAGCGGAGGATGGGGAGACAGCCTTAATTTTTGTTATCCTTTCCTTCCACTTTCCTTTACTCTTAGGGTTGCAATCTCTACTAGGATTAAGACCTTGCAAGGATCCTAATATCTGTGTGACCACTGTATCTATGTAAAATCTATGTTAATATCTCTCTCTCTCTCTCTCTTCTATGCATCTATCTATCCCACACAGATTAGCCTGGATTCACACCTAGGATAAAAATAATGTGCTACCAGCTTTCACCAACAGTACACCACACGGCTGTATAACCTGCTATAGCCTAATTATCCTATTTATCCTCAGTAGAATCAGACCGTATCCGTTATGGAGGTAACCTTGCAACACACCTAATATGAGTTACCCTTATTGCAGAGTACCGGTACTGAGAAGAATAATAAACCCTGTTTCAACTAAGTAGGCCAAAACTTGAACATTAACCTCTATAACTCGACTAGAATAATCGAGCTAATATTTCTACCATTTTGGGAAGGGTCAGCCAGGGTAAAGGTGTGGAATTTTACACAACCCATTTGCTCCAGCCCTTTTTGAGTTACAGAGGTTAGGGTTCACGATTTCTGGCCTACCTATTTGGAACAGGATATAGTCCATTCATTATAGGTAAGCCAGAAATCGTGACTCCTAACCTCTGTAATTAAAACAAAAAGGACTAGAGCAAATGGACTGTAAATGTCCCCACCTATTTACCTGCAGGCTGGAATTTCATAAATGGTAGAAATATTAGCTGGATTACTGGTACTCAGCTAGTCGTTTATGAGCTATCGAGGTAGAAATATTAGCTGGATTACTGGTACTCAGCTAGTCGTTTATGAGCTATCGAGGTAGAAATATTAGCTGGATTACTGGTACTCAGCTAGTCGTTTATGAGCTATCGAGGTAGAAATATTAGCTGGATTACTGGTACTCAGCTAGTCGTTTATGAGCTATCGAGGTAGAAATATTAGCTGGATTACTGGTACTCAGCTAGTCGTTTATGAGCTATCGAGGTTAGTGCTCATGATTATTGGCCTACAAATACTGAATGGGCTGTAGACCTAACAAATATCGTCCTGCATTTGGTATATTCCATTTTATAGCATTTATCCCTTAACCCTTTCACTACCGGGGGAGGTTTGTTGTTTAATTTCAGCTAAATTTAGACGATTTTATGCAGTTTGAGAAGGATTTGTGGTAGTAAAATGGGTTAAGTGAGATAGTTCGAAGCCTGATAATTACTGAAGGCCCTTTTTAAACTAAATAAAATCGTTTAATAGTAGCCAGAAAAAGTTAAAATAATGTAGCCGGTACAGAAGGGATAAGCCAGTGTCCCACAAACACTTTATCGGTGGATGTATCGGAGCTTCAGTATTTGAGTACAAAAGTAGCTAAAATCGAGTCTAATATCTGACAATTTTCTCTTTAATTAGGACAGTATTTTGTGTCCTAGAACTCCTAATCGTGTTACATTCTAATTAAATATACGCAAAAACAGCAAGCTTCGAGGGTCAACATTTGTCCGGCAACATGTATTTATTTAATGTTGTTAATAATAATATTCTTATTTCATGTTATAACTTTTGGCACTGCTATCGAAATCTAGACTGGAGATCGCATAACTTAGGAGAAATAATTATTCAAAAAATGTAACTCATAAGCTGTCAGACCAATTTAACTTCTTGAAATATAATATAATCTATGACCAGTGTTGACGATTATCGTTGAGGGAAAAGGCGCTCGTGTGATACCAACTTTATCCTTGTTATTTCCGTTTCCGGCAAGTTCTTTCATCTCTCCCATTTACAGTTCTTTCATCTCTCCCATTTACAGTTCTTTCATCTATCCCATTTACAGTTTTCTCGTGTTCTTCCCCCCTCATAATAACAGTTCAGAGCGGTTCCCAGACGACTGAACCAGTAGTTTATTTCAACCAGTAGTTTCTAACCAGTGCCAAATCAACCAGGTCCAACCAAATTAGTGCAATATTATAGGAGAAACCGAGCTGGGCGTATTTATTTGATCATTTATATAATTATCTTATTATATTTTCTTTAAGTTTCCTCTCTAGACATCCATCAAGCTTGAGAGAAAAAAAAAAAAAAAAAACCTCCCTCAAGATAAATCTGTACATTTTTCGATAGAAAGATGTCCCTCTTATATTACAGGCTCGCTATCGCTCGCCAGGAAAAAATAGACACCAAAATGACATGAAGAGTCTTAATAATGACAAAGAAATGGGGTGAAAGGTTTTAAAATCGCCAAACTAATGAGCCGAACGTCATAGGATCTGAAATCTAATGTGGCTAAACATGAGGGAGAAGAGGGCACTGGTACTGGTTGAAATGGTCTATTGTTTGATTTGTCTGTCTGGTCACAGTTTAGAACAGCTCCTTCGTCTTTTCAACAGCTCCTCACCTTTTCACCACCTCTATCTAAACCAGTATTTCCGTTCCAACACACAGGACCACATTCGTCAGTCGGGATTTTTTTTTTTTTTTTTTTTGTATTATTATTATTATTATTTTTTTGTTTTTTTTGCTATCTCTTTCAAAGCTAATACCGGTGTCTTATATTTTGCTACTACTAACCCCTTTAGTATTTTGGAAGTCATGGGGTTAATTGAGATGTACTGTGTATTTTTTGTATTTCTAGACAAAGCTGATCAAAGCATCTAATAACAGCCTGAAGAAATTGTATTACAAATATCTCTACTGGAATAATAAAAGTATTTCCAACTATCAATAAGCAAGCCAAATCAATATAAAGCTTGATTTGCAATAAGTTTTAAAAAGTGCAAACACGAAAATCACGAAAATATGTTCGAAAAAAGGACGGCGTTCATAAATACAAAAATGAAAATATGAAAATATGTGTGTATATATATAAAGTGATGTAAAGGCCACTTCTGCCCGCCTCCCCTGATCCCGTCCTCCTCCCTTAGCAGTCATTCAACACCCAATCCGCCTCTTTCAAAACATTTCCCGAGAGATTTATTCTTTATTCTATATTTGGCCTTTAGTACAAGTCCCTCCATTCTAGGGTATGTTGATGCTTAAGGGGAGATAAGTCGTTTTTCTGCTCCCCCTTCTTCCTCATGTTTAGCCCCATTAGTTTGGCGATTTTAAGAACTTGCGCCGAATTACTGTCAATTTTAAGACCTTTCGTGCCATTTAGGTGTTGATTTTTTTCTTGGCGAGCAATAGCGAGTCTATAATTTAAGAGGAATCGGCCTTCGGCCGGGACATTTTCTACCGAAAATTATACAAATTTATCTTGAAAGGGTGTTTAGAGGTTGTATTTTTTTGATAGATGGATGTCTAGGGAACAAACTAAAAACCTCCTCTTTACGTGTGTTGTGTGTGTGTGTGTGTGTGTGTGTGTGTGTGTGTGTGTGTGTGTCGTAATCTTGAGAATTATGACGCGCTTTGACACTTTATTCAGATCATCAAAAGACGATTTGATACAGCTGAGGAAGGATCTATGGGAATGCAAAGGTTAAAGACTAACTCAAATAACCTTCTAACTTTCACAATGTCATACTCTACCTAATCTGAATAATATCGTCTAATAATAGCCAGAAAATAGAAAAGAAACGCGTCCTCGTATCTTCAAAGGGATACCAGAGCTCCCCAAATAATCGAGTAAGGTCAATATCACAAGATCGTCTTTTGTCTGCATCGGGTACCTTTAATAAACGCAATAATATCTTTGTCCTCATGGTTCTTTATGTTCCACACTTTGTACACCTTAAAACACCTCAAGAACATCACACCTTAACGCCTCTACCTTTACACCTCAGCACCATCACACCTTAATGCCCCACAACACAACTTCAACACACATTAACACCATCACACCTTAACACCATCAGTAACAGTTTATTCCGGCTCTCATTAGGTGATTGTCTACAGGTTAGGAAGCAGTTGTGTGTGTCAGAGGGATGATTGAGAGTGTTTTTACCCCTTTGACTGCTCGGGGGGCTTCCAAAACCGAATACAATCGCCTAATGATAGCCAGACTAAACTGTCAACAATGCATCATAATCTTCAAAGGGTTAGCACCATCATAGCTCCCCCTCCCCTCCCCCCCCCCACACACACACACCTCAAAACTCCTCCCCCTCACCTCACATCTCAACACCCCTTCCTCCCCTCCCCTCTCCTCAACACTCCTCCCCTTCCCTCACACCCCTTCCTCCCCCCCTCCTCACACCTCAACACTCCTCCCCTTCCCTCTCCTCACACCTCAACACATCCCATTCCTCAACCTCTCCTCACCTCACACCTCTCCCCCTCATCTCACACTTAAGCACCCCTTCCTTCCCCTCTCCTCACCTTACACCTCAACACATCCCATTCCTCCCCCTCTCCTCACACCTCAACACTCCTTCCTCCCCCCTCCCTCTCTCGCGCTCTCTCTCTCTCTCTCTCTCTCTCTCTCTCTCTCTCTCTCTCGCTCTCGCTCTCGCTCTCTATCTCTCTCTCTCTCTCTCTCTCTCTGTTCGAGGTGGAGTCATCGATCGGCCAGGAAAGGGACTCACCTGCGCAGTTCCCCGCCCCCCACCCCCTTTCCTTTACATCGCACCCTTATCCCCCCCCCCCCCCTCGACTTAAAGTAGGATCCGGGACTTCACTTCGGAAGGAGAGAGAGAGAGAGAGAGAGATAGTGTGTGTGTGTGTGTGTGTGTGTGTGTGTGTGTGTGTGTGTGTGTGTGTGTGTTTGTAAGAGAGAGATATAGGGTGTGTGTGTGTGTGAGTGAGAGAGAGAGATAGTGTGTGTGTGTGTGTAAGAGAGATAGTATGTATGAAATGTGTGTGTGAGGGAGAGAGAGAGTGTGTGTGTGTGTGTGTGTACGAGTGTGTATATGTGGGTGGTAATTATCAATGTAAGTATACTTGTGTTTGTCAATCTGTGTCGGTTCTGTTTGTATGTGCGTATGTGCGTGCTACCATAGTTGTGCATATACTCTAGCCATACAGACCATGGTGTTTCGTTCAGGTGGTCTAGCTTTAATTACTCCGGGAAAGCAATTTATTCCCAATAGCTTGCAAGAATGAAATGAAAGAGAAGTAACGTAGAAATCTCTCTCTCTCTCTCTCTCTCTCTCTCTCATTAACATCCACTAGAGACCCTATACAGTAACAGAGATCGGCCAACCTCCGCCATCTTGGTGACGCTGGTGAACATTTCCTCTCTTTACATTTTATTATCCATTACCATATTAATGGAGTATTGTTCGTTTTTATGGACCCCCCTTATCCCTCGAGTTTAACCCCATTAGTTTTGAGATTTTAAGACGGTCGGCCCATTAGTTTGGCGAGTATAACACCTTTCGCCCCATTTCGTTGTCAATTTTCAGACCTTTCGTGCCATTTAGGTGTCAATTTTTTTCCAGGCGAGTGATAACAAGCCTTTAAATTTAAGAGGCCGACCTATTTAGAAGTAGAGGAAACTAAAAACTAAATGAATGAATGAATAATATACACCCAAAACTAACCACTACCCCCTTAAATATTCACCCAAAACTAACCACTACCCCCTTAAATATTCACCCAAAACTAACCACTACCCCCTTAAATATTCACCCAAAACTAACCACTACCCCCTTAAATATACACCCAAAACAAACCACTACCCCCTTAAATAATTATACACCCAAAACTAACCACTACCCCCTTAAATATACACCCAAAACTAACCACTACCCCCTTAAATATACACCCAAAACTAACCACTACCCCCTTAAATATACACCCAAAACTAACCACTACCCCCTTAAATATACACCCAAAACTAACCACTACCTCCTTAAATATTCACCCAAAACTAACCACTACCCCCTTAAATATACACCCAAAACTAACCACTACCCCCTTAAATATTCACCCAAAACTAACCACTACCCCCTTAAATATACACCCAAAACTAACCACTACCCCCTTAAATATACACCCAAAACTAACCACTACCCCCTTAAATATACACCCAAAACTAACCACTACCCCCTTAAATATACACCCAAAACTAACCACTACCCCCTTAAATATACACCCAAAACTAACCACTACCCCCTTAAATAATTATACACCCAAAACTAACCACTACCCCCTCTAACATACACCCAAAACTAACCACTACCCCCTTAAATATACACCCAAAACTAATCACTACCCCCTTAAATATACACCCAAAACTAACCACTACCCCCTTAAATATTCGGCTACATTGATACAAGACACGGAGCTTCTGAGATATAGTCAGATGAAGGTATTGAGGGAGAAGCCTTTACTACGGCACCTCATATCTACATTCTACTATTCCTATTTTTCTGAAGAGTGTAGAGAGGGGAGAAGGGGTGTTGGAGAGAGAGGAAGCTGTTGGAGTGGCTTTGTTATGTCTGTTTACTGTTTAGTCTGTATATAGGTTGGTTTTTGGATATATAATATAATAAAATATAATAAAGCCGTGTTGTTGGATAATGTAATATATTCATTTCACTCCCAACACCAAACACCTCCCAATGAAATGAATGAAAGCATGTGATCCTCCCGGGATTCGAACCTGAGATACCACATACAGATTTTAAACACTCTAACCATTTCACCATCAATAAAGTTAAGGGGGATGACCTGTTTTTTTCTTTTTCTTGGTTGTATCCATTTGGCCCCGTTCAGCCTACTGTTTTAAGAAATGTATCCCCAGCCAGGTGTCTATTTTTTCCTGGCGAGCGATAGCAAGCCAGCATTTTATGGAGAAATCCGAAAAATGTTAAAAATATAGCCAGCCGCCTAACTCATTATCCAAAATATGGTTGGCTCGCTATCGCTCGGCACCTGGATGGGGATTAATGTCTTAAAACAGTAAGCTGAATGAGGCCGAATGAATACAACCCAGAGAGAGAAAACAAAGCAGGTCAGCCCCCTTAAGGGGATGTTTTTAGTGTGTTTCTCAGACTTCCATCAAGCTTGAAATTACACCCCCTTGACTCCCTTTCAAGATAAATTTGTACATTTTTCGGTAGAAAAATTTCCCGGCTGAAAGCCGGTTCCTCTTAAATTACAGGCTCGCTATCGCTCGCCAGGATAAAATCGACACCTAAATGGTACGAAAGGTCTTAAAATTGACAGAAATGGGTTGAAAGTCCTTAAAATCGTCAAAATAATGGGGCAAACGTCTTAAAATTAGAAAAACAATGGGGCTAAGCATGAGGGAGAAAGGGGTCAAGAAAAAAATCCCTCAAGTGGATATCTCCCCTTAAAGGACGCAGCCACAACTTAAAATACCACACATATCAGGCAAGCACGGACATATTCAGACATTAATTTTTTCCCCGCAGCATCCAAGAGTGGAATCACCTCCCATCTCACATAGTTAATAGCCCCACTCTTCATTCCTTTAGAAATAGGATCACTAATCATTATCTCCCTAGTCCTTGACCCGATCCTTTCCCTTGCTCATAATTCCCCTGCACAACCCTCGCATATCATGCTGCCCGAGAGCAGCCCTCTGCGGGTCCCCCCTAACAAGAACAAGACCTTGAGGCACTAACATGGCATCCAAATATATATAGTTGGCCAGTCTCTCTTACTCCAGGGTCTCTACCTGCTCCCTCCTTCCGGCATTGCTTCATACTGGAATATATTATATATAATGTATACTCGATTTGCTTGCACTTAAAGATATATTGGTAATTAATGAAAACACCAACAACAAAAACAATAACAACACTGATGATAGCAATAACAACAACAACAACTACTACTACTACTACTACTACTACTACTACTACTACTACTACATCATCATCATTATCATCATAATCGTCATCAACAACATCATCAAGAAACTGGTCTGTCTCTTTGTCATTTTATTGCCAAGTTTTTTATAATTGACCCATTGAGAGTTTCAGGCTATACGGAAGTTGGAGCTGTAAACATCGATATTAATAAGGAGAATTACCAGCTATGATATGGTCGTAGTACATTTATTAATACATAAAACTAAATTAATCACACTTTATTTTACGGCTCCAACTTCCTTATAGCCTGAAACTCGCAAGTGGTTAATTGACGACCCATTTCAATATAAACTATTAGTAACAGCTTAAACCCCCAGATGGAACCATGACAATTTACCGTCCGCTACGAGGATGCAGAATAATTATATTTTACCCTGTTCATTATGTTCATTATGTTCATTATGTTCCTTATGTTCATTATGTTCATTGTGTTCATTATGTTCATTATGTTCATTGTGTTCCTTATGTTCATTGTGTTCCTTATGTTCATTATGTTCATTGTGTTCATTATGTTCATTATGTTCATTATGTTCATTATGTTCATTATGTTTCTATGTTCATTATGTTCATTATGTTCATTATGTTCATTATGTTCATTATGTTCATTATGTTCATTATGTTCATTATGTTCATTGTGTTCATTATGTTCATTATGTTCATTGTGTTCCTTATGTTCATTATGTTCATTGTGTTCATTATGTTCATTATGTTCATTGTGTTCATTGTGTTCCTTATGTTCATTATGTTCATTGTGTTCATTATGTTCATTATGTTCATTATGTTCATTATGGGTAAATAATGAAAAATAAATCCCGACTCCAAGCTCTCATACCTCAAAACAGACTTCAGTAAGCCAGCTGTTATTACTACCATTTAGGAAGAGTCGACCGGTAACTAAGTGTGGAGATTTACAGCTCATTTGCAAAAGCCCCTTTTTAGGTTACAGAGGTTAGGGGTTTACGATTATCAGCCATGAAATAGATGTAGAAAGTTACAGCCCATTTGTGCTAGCCCTTTTTTGAGTTACAGAGGTTAAAGGGATTTGTTTTGGCAGAGAGAATAATTGGTATGCAAAATCAATGTACAAGCTTGCTTACTACGAACAGTATTTACTTCCTTATACGAGAGAGAGAGAGAGAGAGAGAGAGAGAGAGAGAGAGAGAGAGAGAGAGTGAGGGTGAGATTTATATAGATGCAATGGCCACACAGGTCTTACGATACAAGGGAAGTGGTCAGGATTTAATTCTGGTGGAGATAGCAAACCCGATAGTAAGGGAAACGTGAAAGCAAAGGATAGCGAAGAAGAAGAGATAGATAGATAGATAGATAGAGATATATAGATAGATATATATATATATATATATATATATATATATATATATATATATATATATATATAGAGAGAGAGAGAGAGAGAGAGAGATAGAGAGAGAGAGAGAGAGAAGGTATATTTAGATCACAAAATACTCGACACCGCCCCCTGTTCCAAACCTCACTCCAACCATTCCAATTAGTACTCTCTCTCTCTCTCTCTCTCTCTCTCTCTCTCTCTCTCTCAACAACGCATGTGCTGTTATATTCCATGGCATTATGTTACCACGCGATTAAGTTCTCAAATGAGTGTATTATATATAATTCATGTTATAACTGCATAATGACAGGTATGTATTAACTCATGTGACCCAGTTCCTGGTCCTTTGTGTGCCTCTGTAATGTATATTTGGTGGATAATAAATATATAAAAGCTCTCTCTCTCTCTCTCTCTCTCTCTCTCTCTCTCTCTCTCTCTCTCTCTCTCTCTCTCTCTCTCTCTCTCTCTCTCTCTCTCTCTCTCTCTCTCTCTCTCTCTCTCTCTCTCTCTCTCTCTCTCTCTCTCTCTCTCTCTCTCTCTCTCTCTCTCTCTCTCTCTCTCTCTCTCTCTCTCTCTCTCTCTCTCAAGATGTAATCCTCACTCTTTGCAATTCCTCAGTCCGTCTTCTTCTGGAATATTGCGTTCAATACTGGTGCCCTTACTACCAAAACAAATATTGAGAAACTTGAGAGTTCAACGTAGATTTACCAAATTGATACCTAGTCTACAAAACAAACTATACGAGGAGCGTCTATTTTCTTTAACCCAGCGCAGATTAAGAGGCGATTTTAATCAAGCGTTCAAAATCATCAAAGACATTGACAACATTAACTGCAATAAGTACTTTATGATCGAACAATCAAATTACACGTGGGGAAATGTTTGCAAAGTCATGTGTAAATCTTTTGTTTAACTCACGTGAGTCTAAAAATCAATCGAATTGTGAACTGACCGCATTTGTTTCCGTGTTCCTCGGATGCATGAGGATCACTACATGTATAAATAATTAACTAAGATGTTACTCACTTTTCCCCAGATGTATCGAAGGATCACTTATAGCTGTGTTATGCTATTAACCCAAATTGTTCCCCACTAACATCTCCTAACCCTGTCAGAGACACTAGTCCTAGGGCAATACTTCCCTTTCCAATTGTCGCTTACCCACTCAAAACCAGTGTTGAACAATTTGAGCAGCAGTGATTTAGAGGGCAAGCCATCTCTAGGGATCGCTAGACCTATTGTTTCTTGACTTCCTTTGGATTCCATTGTACAGCTACTGACAAATGTTCGTGGGTTCTTGCGATTTTCGTTATGCAAATATATCCATTTAGATTGATGTTCAGATCAAATAAGCTATATATTTATATATAAATATATATATATGTAATTATCAATATATAGCTTAATGCATACATATGTATTAATTAATATATAGCTGATTTCATCTGGGCGTCAATCTAATTCTAAATGGATATATTTGCATAAAGAAAATCGCAAGAACTCACCAACATTTGTCAGTAGCTGTACAGTCACTTATACATATTCGTGGGCCCCCTGTGTTTTCTTGTGTGCAATTATAGCACTCTCAATTGATTTGTGGATGGAACTTGTTTTTCAATAAATAGTATACATAGTTTTGTAGTTGATGTATAGACAATTATATGCATAAATTCGTTTCCAAAGAGATACTTCCAAAATTAGAAATAGGTGAAGTCCACGATTGTTTATGAGTGACGGTAACCCCCCCCCCCCCCTCTTCCCTCCCCCTCAAATCGTCACTGGCTGCCTGATACACACGTCTTCTAATTTTCCTTTCCCTGCTCCCACATCAACGTTAGCCCATAATTAAACGTCTAAATATAGTCTGACCTGCTGGCTTGACCACCACCACCACCCTCGGCCTTTATGGTGCAATCATTTACCAGAACCTGTCATCAGCCCTCATATCTCAACCCTCTAAACCCCCTTCTCCCTCATACATAGCCCCATTAGCTTTGATGTTTTAAGACCTTTCGCCCTATTTCTTTTTCAATTTTAAGATCTTTCATGCCATTCAGGTGTCGAGTTTTTCCTGGCAGGTTATAGCGAGCCTGCAAATTAGGAGAAACCGGCCTTAAAATTTACACACTTAACCCCCCTCACCTGTACCCATTAATGAATATTATAAAGAGAACTGGAGACAGAACAGAACCCTGAGGAACACAGGAGTTGATAGGACGAGGAAGTGAGCGATGGCCTTCCACAACTGCAGCTATGGAACGGCCAGAAAGGAAATTAGAAAGAAAGGCACAGATGGAGGGATAGAAACCGAACGAGGTTAGTTTGGAGATTAGAGATTTGTGCCAGACTCTATCGCAGGCGTTCGATATTCCTTCCAAATAAACGTTGGCCCATAATTAAGCTTCTAAATAATATTATAGTCTGACCTGCCTTGACCCCCCCCCCCCCTCCCCCCCTCGGCCTTTATTATGGTGCAGTCTTTTCCCAGAACCCGTCATCAGCCCTCATACATAGCTCAACCTTCTACACTTAAGGGGGAGGGTAATTTTTTTTTTTTTTGCACCCCTTCTCCCTCGTGCTTAGCTCCATTGTTTTATATTTGAAGACGTTTGCCCTATTAGTTTGGCGATTTCAAGAACCTTCGCCCCATTTTTGTCCATTTTTAGACCTTTCGTGCCATTTAGTGTCGATTTTTTTTCTGGCGAGCGATAGCTAGCCTGTAATTTTTAGAGGAACCGGTCTTTGAGCGGGACATATTTCTACCGAAAAATTTACAAATTTATCTTGAAGGGGGTCTAGGGGGTGTTTTTTACAGCTTGATGGAGGTCTAGAGAACAAACTAAAAACCTTCCCCTAAATTATAATGAAGACGATATGGGTAATTGGGTGAGGAAGGTGTAGGCTGTGTGTGTGTGTGTGTGTGTTACTCAGTTACTCAGTTACTCAGTTACTTGTTCGTCAAGGGGAATCCACGCAATGCGAGCTAAGCTCATTATTATCGCGCCTCCTTAACTGGGAATGTATTGCGTGAAATGCATGTTAAGTGTTTTATGTACTGTTGGAATGGCTGTGGATGTGTGTGTAGTCTGTATTTTAGCCAATTGGCGACATCGGAAACGAAGGCTTAGGGTGGATCTGTATGGTACCATTCTCACTATAGACGGTACCGTCTCGCCCGAAGGCTTAGGTAGCCATCAGCTTAGGTGAACCATATGATACCCATCTCGCCTTGTACCATTTTTGCCAACCCCAGATGGGACGTCACAACGTCGTCCACTTATTCCAGGTACCTATTTACAGCTAGGTGAACTGAGGCTAACACATGAAAGGAGACAAGCCCAATTTGTCTCCGCCCGGCCGGGGGATTGAACCCCCGACCCCTCGTGTGTGAGACGAGAGCTCTACCTACTAGGCTACGGGCTGTGTGTGTGTGTGTGTGTGTGTGTGTGTGTGTGTGTGTGTGTGTGTGTGTGTGTGTGTGTGGCTGTACAAGACTAATGTTAACGTGTGTTAATTCCTATCCTTCTTCCCCCCCCCCCCCCCTTGCCCCTACCTCTCTCTTTCTCTCTCTCTCTCTCTATATATACTGTATATACAGTATATATATATCAGTGCGGGGGAGGTGACCCATGACCTTCTCTCGGCCTAGCTTGACATCACTCCTCGTAAGCCTTTATATGTTACCACAATAATCGTCTTAAGGGGAGATTTCCACTTGAGGGATTATTTTTCTGGATCCCTCTCTCCTTCATATTTAGTCCCATTGCTTTTCATATGCTAAGACGTTCACCCTATTAGTTTGGCGATTTTAAGAACGTTTGCCCCATATATGTCATTGTTTAGACCTTACGTACCATTTAGGTGTCGATTTTTTTTCCTGGCGAGTGATAGCGAACCTTTAATTTAAGAGGAACTGGCATTGGGCCGGGACATTTTTTTCCACCGAAAAATGTACAAATTAATCTTGAAAGAGAGTCTAGGGGGTGTAATTTTAAGCTTGGAGGTCTAGGGAACAAACTATAAACCTACCCTTAAGGGGATAGTGCTTGTTTTTTGGTCTATATATTTATATATTTATTATTTTAGAGTTTCCTCGCTAGACCTCCATTAATCTTAAAACTAACCCCTCTAGACCCCCTTTCAAGATAAATTTGTACATTTGTCGGTAGAAAAATTCTCCGGCCGAAGGCCAGTTCCCTCTAAAATTACAGACTCGCTATCGCTCGCCAGGAAAAAATCGACACCTAAATGGCACGAAAGGTCTTAATATTGACAATGAAATGAGGCGAAAGGTCTCTTTCAAAATCGCCAAACTAAAGGAATGAACGTATTAAAATGTCAAACCTAATATGCTAAACATGAGGGAGAAGAGGGTCCCGAAAACGCGACTACTTCCCCCTTAATCTTCACCGTCACGTATTTCTAGTATTTAGCTTCACGTGCATTTCTCTTTGTATATATATATATATATATCCAGTATTCGATAAAGGGATATCAAATCGTAGTCATGTACTTAACCTTTAACTGTCTTGATGGTGTAGTGGTTAGAGTGTTAAAGATCTGTATGTGGTAACCCAGGTTCGAATCCCGGTAGGATCACATGCTTTCATTAATTTCATTGGGAGGTGTTTGGTGTTGGGAGTGAAATGAATAAATTAGGTCATTCTACTTGATATAACTATAGTCTGTTCATTATAAGTAGGCCAGGAAACGTGACCCTCTATGGCCTCTGTAACTTAATAAGGGCTAGAGAAAATGGGCTGTAAATGTTCACACCTATTCCCTGGTTGACTCTTCCCAAATGGACCTATCGATTTGCTTATTAGTTTATCTTTCTATTATTTTTGTAGTTTCCTCCCTAGACCTCCATCAAGCTTAAAAAACACCCCCAAGACCCTCCTTTAACTTGTCCCCTACTAACTTCCTAGTCCTGCCACGTTAGTGGCAGGGCAGTAGTTCCCTTTCCAATGTTCCCTTACCCACTCTAAACGACTGTTTGGACACTTGATCCTCAGTGTTTTGGAGGACAAGCAGCCTAGAAGGGTCACTAGATATGTTGTTGCTTGATTTCCTTCCTTCCTTCCTTCCTTTGATGTAATATATTTGTGAACAAATTACAACTCTCCCATTAATCCTAGTAAAGTTACGTTTGGCAGAGCTTGGCCTCAGCGTTCATCTCCGTAGCATTGCCGTCTAGAACCTGTAATGATATAGCATTGGTGGTGGTAGCCTACGACTTCTTTGAGATTCCTTAACATTTCTTTCTCTGGCGCTTTAAGGAGTGAGTTTTTGTCTAAACCCCTTTCTTCTTCATGTTTAGATCCATTAGTTTTGAGATTTTAAGATGTTCGCCCCTTTAGTTTGACGATTTTAAAACCTTTCGTCCCATTTCTTTATCAATTTAACACCTTTCGTGCCATGTAGGTGTCCCTCTTTCTCGGCGAGTGAAAGCGACCCTGTAGTTTAGGAGGAACCGGCCTTTGGCCGGGGCATTTTCTGCACCGAAATATGAACAAATTTATCTCGAAGAGGAGTCTTGGGATCATTTTAAAGCTTGATGGAGGTCTAGCGAGCAAATTTAAAAAAATATACATAATCAAATAACTCACTCGTGTTTCCTCACTCCCTATTCAGCTTTCTCTCTCCATTGAATATATTCATGTTTGTCCGTGTATATCTCTGTTTTGAATTGCATGTGCTAAATTCCTTCTCTTCCATTCATACTTCTCTCACTCTCACACACACACTCTCTCTCTCTCTCTCTCTCTCTCTCTCTCTCTCTCTCTCTCTCTCTCTCGGCATCAAAAACATAATTTATAAATTCGCTGATGACACTTAAGATAGGAAATACGATAATTTTGGAAAACATAGAATTAACCTGCAATCAGATCTAAACAAAATCACAGAGTTGCCAGACAAATGGCAAATGCCCTTTAATGTAAAAAAAAAATGTAAAATACTACAAATAGGCTCCCAAAACATTAAATATGAATACGATATGAACGGAAAAAAGGTAAATAGTGTATTATTTTTAACATCGTTCTTAACACCAATAACACCCCAAAGGAAATTAATGAAAGCATGTGATTCTCCCAGGATTCGAACCCAGGATACCACACACAGAACTTACTCTTTAACCTTTACACCACAGATAAAAGGCCTAGGAGTGCTTATAAACGAAAATATATAATCTACAAGCCAATGCAATGCAGCTGCTAACAAAGTCAGAGCCCTGGCGAATTATTCATTATCATCGAAAAGACATGACTAGATATACCATTATACAAAAGTATTGTGAGGCCGCATCTGGAGTATGCTGTGCAGTTCTGGTCTCCCTGCTTAATAATTATAAGACATAGGAAAACTCGAATCCGTTCAGCGTAGAGCAACAAAACTAATCCCATCCCTTTGAAATAAACCATACAATGAATGATTACGAGAACTCGATCTGTTTTCGCTTAAGAAAGGGAGAATAAGGGGGCAGCTGATAAAGTGTTTTAAGGTACGAAAAGGATTTACTAACGTAAATTCCAATAACCTATTTAAGATAGCCAAAGATAGTTCCACAAGAGTAAACACATTTAAACTAATAGGCAGGAAAGCGAACCGAGACACAACTAAATAATGTCTTCACCTATAGTATAATTAATGAGTGGAATAAGCTCCCTAATGAAGTTATAGACACCTGTTTAATAGACTCATATAAAACAAAGATTAGATTCATATCATAGAGAAGTTGGTCTGGAGTAGATAATGATTACTAACAATTGAACATAACATAAATTAACTATGTTTTCGGTTGAACAGAGCAGAAGGGAAACAATATGTAAATATATAACAAATATATATAATAATAGATGAAGTTATGCATGCCATTTAATTTCCATTTCTAACTATTCTAACTATTTTCCCAAGCCCTTCCAACTGTTTTAAAGTACGGAAAATTGTTGGAGGATACGGAGGGTGGGGAGAGAGCCTTCATCTTTGCTATCCTTTCCTTCCTAACATAATCCCTTCCACTATCCACTATTCAAAGGTTGCTATCTCTGCTAGGTTAAATCCTGGTCTCCTTCCAGGGATCGTAAGAGCTGTGAGGCCAGTGTCTCTATGTAACTCACACTCTCTCACTCTCCTTTACACCCATCTTCCCCCGGGCCGCCTCTTTTTCTGTGTGTAGTCGCCATGGTAACGGGGGGGCGGGGGGGGGAGACATCAAAGCTTTTCGAGTCCCCCCATATACCCCTCACCCCCTCCTTACACCCCAAACATCAACACACGAGGAGAAGGGAGTAGGGGGGAGGGGGGATTTTACGCAATGGAAATAGGAAGCTCTCATACGGACATAAGTATTAATGATTATTGGCCCATTTGATTCTAATTTGGACCTATAAGGGGAAGTTTTTGTTTATCTGGACCCCTTTCTCCCTCAAGCGTAGCCCCATTAGCTTTGAGATCTTAAGACGTTCGCCACATTAATTTTGTGATTTTAAGACCCTTCTCCACAGTTCTTTGTCAATGTCAAGACCTTTCGTGCCATTTAGGTGTCCATATTTTTTGCTGGTGAGCGATAGCCAAGCTGCGTACATTTAGGAAGAGCATTGAGAGAGGCCTAGGTGTAAACTAACCCCCCCCCCCCTCTCTCCGAATACCAAATCTTATAACTTTGGGGTCACCACACATAACATATTAGGGATGTTACATAGTACTGTCTTATCTCTTATGGATTCAAAATAGATTCAAATAGATGTATTACATATTGAGGTCTTTAAGTCAGGTCTATTGGTCTCTGGGTCTTCTCCTGGGTGACCTGGATGTGTGAGAGTTTGTGTTTTTTATCTGTGTTTATTTATTTTTTTATGTTGTTTTTGTGTTTTCCCTGTTCTTGCTCTGTCTTGAGTCGGCTACCCCCAAAATGGGGATTGGGCCTGAGTATATAGATAGATAGATAGATAGAAGTCATTGAGGTAATAGTCCAATGATAGCCAGATTATACTGTCAAAATGCGTCACAATCTTTAAAGGGTTAACGCCAACATAAATTTCATGTTGTATTTTTGTATTCAATGAGCCTAAAGTTATCTGATCTTTAAATAACAAGTTTTGGCCACAAAAGTTCTGTTCCTCTCCGTGGTCTTATACATTGAAATATATGCCCATGATTGAATTATGAGTGTAGTTTCTTATGCAGTGGTTAGCTCATCTGATTAGTCAACTGATAATTCAAAGAAACCACACTCGTAATTCATTCATACTAGATCACGACGAGGAACATAACTTATGTGGCCAACTGTACGCAAGCAGAGGGCTAATCACACAAAACGAGGGTCCTGCCTATTGTACAGGAGTGGTCGGAAATGGGTGACTTAAAATAAACGAGGGTCCTGCCTATTGTACAGGAGTGGTCGGAAATGGGTGACTTAAAATAAAGAGGCGAGATGGGCGGTGGAGTGACAATTGGACAGGGGTGGTCGGAAATGGATTACTTAACCCTTTCTGTACCGGTGACGTTTTATTAATTTAATTATAGTTGCATTTGGACGATTGTGTGTAGTTTAAGAAGGATACGTGGTTGTAAAAAGGGTTAAGTGAGATAGTTCGAAGCCTGTAAATTGTTAGAGTCCCTTTGTAAACTGAATAAAACTTTCTAATACTGTATTAAGAACATAAGAACATAAGAACATAAGAAAATGGTATTAGTCAGAATAATATTATGAAAACGTCGCCGGTACGGAAGGGGTTAAAATAAACAGGTGGAGTGACAGAAGTGACCTGGAAATGGGTGACCTAAAATAAACAAACGGAATGGGCGTGGGTGGGCGGGGGAGTGACACAAGAGGCGCCCTAAATATAGACCCGGGCCCGGAAAACATCTCTCTCGGTTCTTAATGGGAAACGTACGGGTCTCTCTGGAACATTCCTTGGGGCGAGGGTCTGTTGGTCCTTCTTAACCATATTTGTTCGGATTTATATGTATTTTTGTTTTATTCCCCTGTTTCGCTCCATTAGTTTGGGAGAGCTTAAAACGTTACACCCCATTAATTTGTCAAGTATAAGACTCTTCATCCCATTCAGGTGTCATTTGGTTTCTGGGTGATCGAAAACGAGCCTGCAGCTTAGAAGAAATCGGCCTTTGGCCGGGATACTTTTCTATCGCTAATTCTACAAATTAAAGCTTGAAGGGGGTATGGGTGGGCGATTTTGTTATCGTAAGGGACAAACTAAGTTACATTGGTCGAAAATGGAAAAATAAAGCAAATTCCTCATTAATAATTAAACCAAATATCTTAATAACCCCCAAGACGTCGGATCAGATGGTGTTAATGGGAAAGGAGGCTCTCTGAAAGGGACTTGGTGCTGGTTTTTCGGTCCTTTGGCAGCAGAAGGGGGCGCTTGGGTGTGGGTGGATCCTGTCTATTTTTGGACTCGTGGATTCTGATCAACAACTCTTTGTTTTGTGTTCCAGTTGCGAATCTCCTTTTCTTCTTTTTTAATGGGTTCTTTCCTTCTCGCATGATCAAAATCGTGTTTCGACGTCTCTATTTAAATATTGATATTCTTGTTCCGTGGTTGCTTCCGTCGGTAACTGAGAAAAGGCTTATTACCGCTCCTCTCAATATTCTTGCTGTTGCCTCCGTCGGGAACCGGCGAGTGGCATAATACTCCTCGTCTCACTTTCGTTGTTTTCTGATTGTTGGACTCGATCAGCCGAAAGAGTTTGCAGGGAGAGAGACTACTGTATTCCAAGTAAGTAGGCCAACACTCTTGAACATTAACCTCTATAACTCACAAACGACTAGAGTAATCGAGCTAATATTTATACCGTTTGGGAAGGGAATAGGTGTGGATATTTACAGCCCATTCTCTATAGCCCTTTTAGAGTTACAGAGGTCAGGGTTCACGATTTCTGACCTATTTATAATGAATGGACTTATAGGAAGGAGAAGGGTTTGCAGCGGCTGAGTGGTTGACAGCATTCGACGGAGGCATTACGTTTTTTGCGACGTTTGTTGTTATTCTTCTTCTACTTGCTGTTGCTTGCTATCCCCTGAACCCTCTAAACTCATCTAAAGTTTATCTAAGACATCAGGTAAGGCGTAAACCTTGTATTTTTATAGTGACATTTGGATTTAATTGCTAATCTATTTATTCATTTATTCATTATGCTTTTAGTTTCCTCCCTAGACCTCCAGGAAGCTTAACAAAAACATAAGACATACCTTCGTGATAAATGTGTGCATTTTTCGGTAGAAAAATCTTCCGAAATTGTACCAAAGGTCTTTAAATTGACAAAGAAATTGGGCGAAAGGCCTTAAAATCGCCAAGCTAATGGGGGGAACGTCTAAAACCTATAGTTTTTGTGTGATATCCCTGAAGCCTGTAGTTTACCTAACACGTAATAACAACCCAGCCTGAGTAAGCGATAAGGTCATGTAAATAAAATATTTCTGACGCGTGACATGCAAGGTTCTAAGAAGGTTATAAGAGCTGGCTGTCTGTCTGTCTGTCTGTCTGTCTGTCTGTCTGTCTGCCTATCTCTCTCGCTCGCTGGCTCTCTCTCTCTCTCTCTCTCTCTCTCTCGCTCTCGCTCGCTCGCTCTCTCTCTCTCTCTCTCTTGATTCTGCAGTAAGAGAAAGTGATAATTTTCTTCTCTAGACGCCCTTTTGACAACTCAATTATCAAAGCAACGAGGATAATTTTTTAGTTTTGATCATTTACACTGTATATATATCTTAACACCAAACTACAGTATATATCCCTTACCAGTGTTGCCGAATGTTTATTTTAGGAATGGGTATATAATAAATGGGAATAAAAGTATACATCCTAAGGCCAGATCACCATGTTTGGCCCAAGTAGTTTGTGCATTCTGTGTATCTATGTACACTTGGATGCCATGCATAGTCTCTTGCTCAATCATATACTGTATATTCGTGGACTTCACCTATTCCTAATTATATATGTATATATATAATTATATGTATATATATATATATATATATATATACTGTATATATATTATGTATATATCTGGAAACGAATTTATTAATATAATTGTGTATATATCAACTACAAAACTATATATATTTGTTATTGAAAAGTAAGTTATATCCAAAAATCAATTGAAAGTTATAGTTGCATAAATAAAAACATAGGGGTCCACGAATTACTATGAGTGGGCTAGATACTATGGCATCTGAGTGTACTTCAATGTAACAGTCTCTTTGTCTCTTTGTCCTCTGGAACATCGTTATTTTAAGTTATCCTCTTTGTCTATATCCTCAAATCTCTCTAGTTCCCCCTCTAATCCTGTAGCTCTGTTTCCGTTGTCTCTTCCTTCCTGGCATTATCTTTATTATCACCTGTTCCCTTTCTTCTATGTCTCTCTCACGCTCTTGCTCTCTCTCTCTCTCTCTCTTTCTCTCTCTCTCTCTCACTCATTCTCACCCTCTCTCTCTTTATGTGTATGTATCTAATGATTTATCTATATATCTACGTATATATATATTTTTTTTTTCTTCTATGTGATTGAGGGAGGCAAAAGGCATTACTGCCTATAGCGAGTGCCTCCCCCATAGTTGAAAGAGTGACAGGGCCAAAATCAAGGGACGTTCGAGCCAAAAATGCCTGGACACACGGAGTTTGAAGCAATTTAAGTCATAAGAAGAGGGAAAGACTGATTCTGGGAGAAAGTTCCAGAGCTCAGCTGTTGAGTAGAAGAAAGTTTGAGAGTAACGTTTCACTCTTGGGTTGGAGAGTTGCACAGAGTAGGGGTGGGATTGAGTTGCAAGACGGGTACCACGTGCCCTACGTAAAGGAGGTGGTATGCACTGGGATAGCTCTGAGGAACACTGATTATTATAGTAGCGATAGAATAGCGAGAGAGATGCAACATTGCGGCGGAGAGAGAGAGACTGCAGAGAGTTGGTGAGTGGACGGGAGTTAATGATACGAAAGGCCTTCCTTTCAACTTTGTCTAGGAGAGCGGTGTGAGAGGAACCTCCCCAGACATGTGAACAATACTCAATACAAGGGCGCACTATGCCCCTGTACAGAGCAAGAAGCTGTGCAGGGGAAAAGAACCCCCTAAGGCGGTTGAGCACACCGAGCTTCTGGGAGGCTGCCTTAGCAAGACTGGTAATATGGTCCTTCCAATTGAGAGCAGAAGAAAAAGAGACACCAAGAATATTGAGAGAAGATGAAGGGTTGATTTTTGTATTGTTGAAGAATAAGGGATAGTCCGCTGGGAGATCCTGACGGGTAGATAGATGGAGAAATTGGGTTTTGGAAGCATTAAAGTTAACAAGGTTTTCTCTGTCCCAATTGGAAATAGTATTTAGATCAGAATTTAAGAGTTCTATGGCTTCATTACGTTTATCTCTATCTCTATATCTCTATCTATCTATCTACCTATCTATCTATCTACCTAAATGTGCTTCACAATTCTCTTACCATGTACAAAGTTTTATGTAGCTTTTACGAAATAAAATATTGAGTCTGAGTCTGAGTCTATCTATCTATCTATCTATCAATCTATCAATCTATCTTATATATTGTTCTACCTATATATATGTCAAGAAAAAACAATTTACCAATGTGCATATCTCAACACATGCCCTACATATCACTCTAAAATAGAAACACATAACACAGGCGGACTTATAGTTATAACCGTGTTAGATGTATAATACAATATGGCTAGAAAGGAGACGTAGTTAAATGTAATAATAATAATAATAATAAAATAACATACTAAAGGTAGGTAGATCTTAAGGGTAATAGGATGAGAGGTCTTTTCCAACTTGTAATATAAAATCTTATATGAACACATAATGAAAATGCACATACATTAATCACATTGGTAAGAACTATTAAGTAAACTTATTATTATTATTATTATTATTATTATTATTATTATTATTATTATGACTACATAAATACAAATACACTCACATACACGTTTGGATTCATCGAAACATACTGAATACATACTAATAAACACATTATAACACAATTCTAAGTATTTACGATACAAACCAGTATTTAAATTCACACCTCAATCATTTAGAAAAGTGGATGATGGCCACAAATGTGCACCCACTCAAGTTCATACTATTATGTTATAACCACACACACACACACACACACACACACACACACACACACACACACTCACATTTTTTAGAGCAAAGTTAGACAATTGTAACTCAGGAAGCGGGACAATACGAACCTAAAAGCTCAACTCCTGTATACTACAATTAGGTAAATACAATTAGTTAATACACACAAACACACACACTACACACATGGTGCAGCCGCCTACATGAGCCCAGGGCCTTCTGGAAACAGCCCCATACATGAAATACACAAAACCCGTGCGGGCAACCTAACCCCACAATTACTGCGCTTCACGTATTCACACATCCTAATACAAAACTAAAATTATGCTGTAGCACAATTGTACAAAGAAAAATATGAAAAGTAATTTGGTGACAGGATTGATAATATTGATCACAGACCATAGCTGAAACAAAATGTCTTGGTTCATATGAAAATCAATAATGCTACACGAACTGATTACGAACACACGTAAGTTATTGTAATGTCATTTAGTGTTTTGAACCTTAGTATATTTAGATAGGAGAAATTCCTAATCTGAATAAAATCGTTTAATAATAGGCAAAACACAGAAAAGAACTGCGCCATCGTGTGTTCTAAGGGTTAACCTCTTCAGCACCATGACGCCTTTTTACCTTTGATTCTGGCTAAAATTAGACGATTTTATGCAGTTTTAGTAGTACCTATGTTATTAAGTATGCTTTTAGAGATCGTAATTACCCATTTTGAATCGTAGAGGTAGATTAATAACTAAAGAAAATCGTCTAATGGTAACCAGCATAAGACGAATATTACGTCATGGTGCTGAAGCGGTTAACAGCGAAGGTGACTCAGGCGGTGCTATATTATCTTTCTTCTTTCTAGGTAATCTACTGTATATATTCCCTTGCATCCTGTTACTTCCCTCTCTACTAAATAGGTGCGTCCACACACACACACACAGACACAGACACACAGACACAGACACACACAGACACAGACACACACACACACACACACACACACACACACACACACACACACACACACACACACACACACACACACACACACACACACACACACACCTATAAGTCGTGGTATATTATATATATATATATATATATATATATATATATATATATATATATATATATATATATATATATATATTATATATATATAATATATATATATACTGTATATATACACCACGACTTAGAGGTCCACTGACATTCAATTCCATTTTCGAGTATTTCGTAATTTAGTAAGGACAATACGAAGGGATATCTTCACTGATAATTCCCTAATTCAGGATTCATATAAATTGGTCTAATGAACAAACTATTTAACAAAGCTATTAGTGTTTGATGCAGAAGTCGGTGGTTTGGTCTAATAAATTAATGTGTAGACAATACGTATCAAATAACTTCTTTGTTTCCCTGGGACTAATACTAAGATTGTAATATCGTTTCTAATCTATTCATGACGCCAGGAAGGGATTAGCAATGATGATATACAGTATATCAACTAGTTACAGCTATTTGTATATACCTTGGTAGCTAATTTAATAAATAGTTATTTGCAAGAGGAATATAGTCTCTCTCTCTCTCTAATATATATATATATATATATATATATATATATATATATATCAACCGTTTGCCATTCATCAAGTCATATTGTGGGGTTTCAGTGGGTCTTCAAGAAACACTACGTCTTGACTTCCTCGTCTGGCTTTCCTAGAATTTAGCCAATCATGCCCCTCCCCCCTTTTAGCGTAGTCTGTGACTGTCCCCCCTCCCATTCATGAGGAAATTCCGTGACGTATGTGTGTGTGTGTGTTTGTGTGTGTGTGGCTGGGTTGGTGCCAAGTGTTAGTGTGGTGGTGGTGGTGGTGGTGGTGGTGGCACTGGGAGGGTGCCAGGGGGGACACTATTTCATACAACCTAGTTCTCACCATCGAGTTACATTCAAGGTGCCTTTAGGAGAGATTGCTCTCAAAAGGCGCAGCCATGAAATGATTTTATTGTAAAATTAACATATTTTGTATCTTTGATTGGCAAAATATAAAAACATAGTTTCAGTTTCAGTTCTAACCAGTCATGCATGTGGGAAAACCCTCTCTCGCCCGAGTTACTCATCTATCTATCTATCTATTGCCTGACGCCGTGATCCCCGAAGGGGTGGCCACGAACGAACCGCCCCCATGCACCTCTGTCCCCAGTCAGTCGACGCCCCTCCCCCCAACCAGCACCGCCTTCGTTCATGTAGTTCCTCACTCATCCTTTATCTATATTATTTATGCTTATAGTTATCTATCTTTCTATATATTTACGTATCTATCCTTCCCCCCCACTCTCGCTCTCTCTTTATTTGATATAGGTGTGTGTGTGTGTGTGTGTGTGTGTGTGTGTGTGTGTGTGTGTGTGTGTGTGTGTGTGTGTGTGTGTGTGAATAATCATCCCTAATAGACGTAAACAAATAAACGTAGACTTTATATTCAAGGTTCGTTCAATTTGGTATAGGAGTATATTTGCTTGCTAAACCATCAGAGGAGATTTACACATGAGGTTGCAAAGGTAGGATGCCTCTACTCTGTTTCTTTTCAACTGATGGTAAATTGCAAAGTTCCTATCAAGATTTATCAGCTATTTTAAAGATTGTGTAGTGAAATAATGGTACTAATTACATCCACTTGGACTTATTAGGATGCAAAGACCCAGTAGTTTTACATTTTTCCAATAAGTATCGGGAAATTAGCTACTAAGGGATTCAATTTATCGTCAGCTGAAAAGACCCCGAGTATAGTTCTCACCAGCTGTAACCAGTCGTGCATGAGGGAAACCCGTATCTCCTCTGGCTCTTGACGAGAAAGGCTAATGAAGAGGGGAGTTTATTTATTTAGCTAATTATTTTTAAATTATTTTTCATCTATTTACTAATAGCTAAATACAATACAAGAAAATGGGGTATGTGTCTGAGTATATAGATATTTACTAGTTAATGGATGTATTTATATTTACTAGTTAATGGATGTATTTATATTTACTAGTTAATGGATGTATTTATATTTACTAGTTAATGGATGTATTTATATTTACTAGTTAATGGATGTATTTATATTTACTAGTTAATGGATGTATTTATATTTACTAGTTAATGGATGTATTTATATTTACTAGTTAATGGATGTATTTATATTTACTAGTTAATGGATGTATTTATATTTTTTTGCTGACTAGCTCTCTATCAAGATTAACGAAATACCCCCAAGGATTTTTTTTTAGTTTTACTGTAGGAAAAATACCCCGGGCTAAGACCGCTTCATCCTAAATTGCAGGCTCGTTATCGCTCGCCAGTAAACAATTGACACCTAAATAATACGAAAGTCTTAAAATTGACTAAGAAATGGGGTGACAGTTCTTAAAATAGCCAAACTAATGGGTCAAACGTCTTAAAATCTTAAAACTAATAGGGTTAATCATGAGAAAGAAGGATGTCCAGAAAAAGACCCCCTTAAGGTGCCTGTAGCATTATTCCCTTATGAAGGCATAGTGGTATTAAAAAAAACTTCTAATACTGTATAAGGATTGAAAGGTAAACACTAGCAATTCATATTATCAATAAACCACCAATTGACTGGCAAATAAACCTAATTAATGAAATCAATGAAACTATTGAATACATGTGGTACTCAAATCAAAACAAAATAATAATAAAATAAAATTGGAAAAGTGTGGAATGGGTCTAATAGATACATACATACAAATACAATACATGCTCCAATGATTCGAACCTAAGATACTCACACCGAAATTCCGAGCACTAACCACTGTGCTATCAAGACAGTTAAGAAATAAGTGTATCGACAATTTTAATACCCTTATGTTAATTGCAGTTTCCCATTTCTCTGTCTCGTCTAGTAGGTGAATTTTACAAGGGGAGGAGGATTCCTAGCTTCCCGCCCCCGAAAATAATTATTTAAAAACAAAAAGTAAAATAAAATGTAACCATACACTCTAAACATAATAAAAGGGAGAACAAAAACACAGGGAAAAGTGTTGATTCCTTATTCTCTAACGTTTCGGGCTATGTAATCATCTTCAGAGAGACTGAAGATGGGTATATATAGCCCGAAACGTTAGAGAATAAAGAATCAAAGCGCTTCCCTGTATTTCTTATCCCACCCAATCAATCTTACCTGTCAGTACGAATCATTCACATAATAAGTGTTGCAATCGCTTACGTGTTCAAAGTAGCGCACCTAAACGATCGTAACACTTGTGATACGTGTCATTTGTGATACATTTGATCGCACCGTATTTGCAATTTATGAGTTGGCCCAGATGGGTTGCATGTATTTAGGTGTTCCATATTTCCTTGTGCCCGGTTATTTACCTGTATACTAAATACACACACACACACACACACACACACACACAAACACACACACACACACACTCATGCACGCACACAAACACACACACACTCATACACACATCTATATGTCGTGGTGGGAGATTATATGTGTGTGTGTGTGTGTGTGTGTGTGTGTGTGTGTGTGTGTGTGTGTGTGTGTGTGTGTGTGTGTGTGTGTGTGTGTGTGTGTGTGTGTGTGTGTTTATGCGTGTGTACCAGATTCTCCTCCTCCGTCGTGGTTGTGTTGTGGCTGGAGCTCTGACTCACGCCACTCACCCAACTCCACCACCAGCACCCCCTTCAGGAGAAACACCCGCCTACGCATGTGTCAAAGTGCGTCACCGAGCGTCCGATTCCCCGCACCGAAAGACCCCTCGAAACGTTACGATATTGATTTAATGGACTAGCGGTGGGAGAGATGCGATATTCAACTATTTCCGGGCGTGTTTACTATCTGCATATGGCATTAACATGATAAACAAATAATTCTAAGAAGGGAAATACTAAAAAATAACGCCTGGTCATAGGGAAATCATGCGAATCGAACACCCAGGACCAGCTTCCTATTGCGAGTGCCACTATATTGCGAGGACGCCCGAGCCTGCCCCTTCAGTCGACTGTGAACCTCCGCGGCGAGAGGACGTACGCTGTGCCATATCGTGCTTGTGCTTTATTTATTACGTTAGGATTTTGCTCCCCCCACCTCCCTGCCATCGGCCCCTTTAAAGGTAAGATTTAAATACATTAGTAGATGTCGATAGATTAATAGATGGTAATAGACACAGCGATCTATTAGTCTATTACACCTCTTCTATATTCCATCCTTATAATTACGTGTCAAACAGGAAATAGATGAAACAAAAAGAAATTATTTATATTCATTCAATCAATATTATTACAGTGATAAACATGCGTATCTTTAATGGCAATCTCTTTAAATATGAGATACGCTGTGCTTTGTGCTGTGACGTAGAATGGGGAAATTTGCATGAATAGACCAATACAAGCCAAATATATCCTCTATAATAAGTGTATTAAGGATGTAGTGTACTAATTTAGCTCATACATACTGGTATCATGCAGAGTCATTGATAAATATGTGTGTGTGTGCGTGTGTGTGTGTGTGTGTGTGTGGGGAGGGGGGTGGGGGTAGTTTGCTCCTCTATCAAGTTAACAAGAAACACCCCCTAAGACCCCCCTTCGTGATAAATGTCTGCATTTTTTCGGAGCCCTCCTCAATTACAGGCTCGCTATCGCTCGTTAGGAAAAAACATCTGGCACCTAAAGGGCACAATAAGGTCTTAGTAATGACAGAGAAATGGAACGTAATGTCTTAAAAATACCAAACTATTAGGGAGAATGTTTTAAAATCTCACAATATGGGGATAAGCATGAGGGAGAAGGGGGTCCCGAACAGGTTGGTTGCTGCGGAGTGTGAATGAAACTCCCTCAATGGCGACTGTCAGCCATGATTGGGGGCGGGACGTTAAGAGTGGTGGGGGAGGGGGGGGGAGGGGGCGTTTTGCTGGATCCCCTTCTTCCTCATGTGTAGCCCCATTAGTTTTCAGATTTTATGACGTTCGGCCCATTAGTTTGGCGATTTTAACACCTTTCGCCCCATTTCGTTGTCAGTTTTAAGACCCTTCCTGCCATTTAGGTGTCGAATTTTTCCAACCACAATGAAGGTGTAAAATGAAAGCCAAGTCCTTTCTTTTTAGCCTTCTGTACTGTGTATGCAGATCTAACATGGTGGTTTATAGTTCTTATTATGCCTTTGGAAGTGATAAATTGGCCAAGCCAGTGTTATTTAATGTGAATTTTCTTGTATTTCTTCTCATATTCATTCAAGTCTTCAAACAAAATTGCTCTGGTTCTCATATTCATTCAAGCCTTCAAACAAAATTGCTCCGGTTTGACACCCTAGCCACAATCATGCTCGACACTGCCAGGTGTTTACTTAGGCAGATTCGTTTTCAGTCATGAACTGATTGGTAACGTTGCCATCGACATGTGAACAAGGGGTAAATCATAATAGGTAAATTGGATTCTCATTAACCCAATCTGTACCAGCGACGTCATTTTAAATATATTCTAGCTATATGTAGACGATTGTATACAGTTTAAAAAAGGCCTTACACACGCAACAGGCTTCGAACCATCTCCCTTAACTCTTTTTTACTACCATAGATCTTTCTGAAACTGTACAAAATCGTCTTAATATAGCTAGAATATAATTAAAAAGACGTCGCCGGTACAGAAGGGGTTAATTAGCATCGACAGGTAAGCAAGGGTAAACAAGGGTTATCGTAGGTGGCCGGATGCTCATTAGTGAATAGAAACACCATTTGAGGAGTAGCAATTTATTGACGTTTCACAGATAGCTTTTTCTGGTTACTAACATACACTATACCCTATTCTAAATAGGTAGTCCAGAAATCGTGAACCCTAACCTCTATAACACAAAACGGGCTAGAGCAAATGGACTGTAAATGTCCATACCTATTCCATGGCTGACCCTTTCCAAATGGTAGAATATTAGCTCAGTTACTCTAGTCGTTTGTGAGATATAGAGATTAATGTTCAAGAGTTATTGCCTATTTACTTGGAATAGGGTATAGGACCCTGGACGCCTATTATATGTCAGTTATCTGAAAAAGCTATCTGAGAATCGTTGTCAATAAAGAGCTCCTCCTCAAATGGTGTTTCTATTCACTGATGAGCATCCAGTCACCTAAGATAATATATCTACCCATTGCTTACATGACAATGCCCATTAAATATTGTTTTCTAAGTTCATATGGGTGAAGGCTGGTCCTATCCAGAGAGAGGTTTGGCATCCTCTACCCAACCTTAGCTGTCCCTTTCTGCCTCTTTTACTGTCCTATACTTTTCCTTCTGGGGCAGGGGGCCAGGAATCCTCCTCCCCTTGTGTAATTTTCCTACTCGACAAGGCAGAGAAACGGGCGAGATAATGCGAAAGTGGTCCCGGACCCTGAGAATAAGAACTTTTAATGTTGTTCCAGTTCGAGCTCTGTCTCTAGTCGGCCACCCCCAGCTATGGGGTATTTGAGTGGGTACATACATACATACATACATACATACATACATACATACATACATACATACAAACGTACATACATACAAGAGGAACTTTGAACAATACAGGTTACATTTATTCCAGGAACTAGGAGACGTCCGTAGAATACCATGAGTCCGGTATTTACACACACACACACACACACACACACACACACACACACACACCCACACCCACGCCCATGCACACCCACACCCACACACCCTCCCACACCCACGCCCACACCCTTTGTACACACCCACACCCACCTCTTTACCATTGCCTATGTTTCATCATATATTATCTACATAGGATTTCATCCAGCTATGGAAGGATCTCATAGTGAGAATGAGGTAACAAATTATCTGAACTAACTTGTCCAATCCTGTGACGGAATGTTGATTATGTGTTAACTACTCCCAGATAATATTATTCAGCCGAATAAGTATCTCTCGTAGCGCAGGGGTAGAGTAAGCTTAACTATTAGAATTGCTAAAAACAATCTACAATAGTATAGTCCATTCATTATAGGTAGGCCAGAAATCATAACTCTTATAATGTATGTAATTCAAAAAGGGGCTGAGCAAATGAGTCGTTACAGAGGATAGGAGTCACGATTTTTAGTCAATAAAGTGCTCCTCCTCACATGATGTTTATATTCATTCTGTCAAAAGGAGCTCAAGTCCTGACGCGATTCTTAACTTACAGTGTGCTGGCTTAATAATCCAGAAGGGTTGATATCCTCTGCAGTCCTATTTTAACTAACTAATCAAAGCAAACAGCCAGTTAGCAGCCATACCTGCAGACTTAGAAACACATTACATCCACGAAACATAATACACAGAGCGATCGCGAAACATTTGCCCATAGGTTTTATACTAATTTTAAATGTATGAAAAGTTGACTTCACATGATATTCCCATGTATTAAATACATGAGAATTCCCTATGGACAAATGTTTTCTTTTTCAAACAAATCGTCTCAACGAAGCCTCCATCTAAGCAGTTACACTTTTAGAATTAAAATGTAAAACTTGCAAACTAAACAAACCAAAATTGGGACAAGGACAATATAAAGTCAAATTAAATTATCAAAATCGCTATGTGGAAACAACGTTTACTAAAATAAAAATTATTAAATAAAAGAACACAATTACAGATAAGCAACGCATATTAACAGCGAAATATAATCGACATATACGTATAATAATCTATTGTATATTAATACGTCGTTCACACATTTTCTTAATGAAACAATCTACATACTTTTCAAAAGATCTATTGTATATTAGCACTGTCCTCTCCAACCAAATCAACAAAAAATACTCCAATTACCGGTCACACTTACAGGCCCACACCTACTGTGAATAACACATAGTAAGCATAATCGATATGCATTTCAATCTATGTACTGTATATTTACATTCTTCTCTCCAAACATATAATTTAAAGGACCCTAACAATCGACCACACATTATGATATACACCTAAACAACAAGCAACAATACATTAGATGGGCACTCGGTAGAGCGCATACCTCGCCTACGCTGATCTTTTGGATCTGGGTTCCAGGATATGGTCCGGATCGCCTCCTAAATTGAATCACTCCTTCCTTGGCGCATATCCTATCAGCCCACCAAATTTCTTGAAAATCGGCTCACAACTTCGTGAGCTATCTTGTTTGCAGACGTTCATTGTCTCTTCCAAAAAAAAAACAAAAAAAAAAAAAAACAAAAAAAAAAAAAAAAAAAAAAACATACATACATAATTATACAAAACAGGAGGCGAAAACATTGGAGAACGGGAACTAAGCACTACGGCATATTAACATTCTTTTCTCCCACCAGATCATCAAAAGGCATCCAACAAGCGGGCCCACACCACCTGCCAAGCTACGATAACCCCTTCCTGACCGACCACCGCCACCACCACCACCACCAACACCACTACCATCATGTCTCTGGTCACAGTCCTGGGCAGTATGGGCACCGGGGGAAGAGTACCGGGAAAAGCTAATGGTAAGTCATCAGTAACTCTAGTAATAAATATTCCCTGTATAGGGGAACACTTTAAACGATAGCAAGAAGGACAGTCCTCCACCTTTTACTCTTGTACTTTGCTCTCTCTTTCCTCCTTTCCTTCCCTCTATTTTTTAAGAGACCTCTCATCTCAACCTGTCTATCCCCCCTCAACTTTAACTTTACTCTATTCAGCAAGGGACTGGAGTTCTCAAAAAGAGGCTCCAGGCATGACACTATTCTTGACGTACAGTGTGCTGGCTTAATCATCCAGAAAGGTTGATAGCCTCTGAAGTCCTATTTCAACTAACTAACCTCGGAAGTCCTATTTTAACTAACAACCTAACTAACTAATATTTTCAGGAGAAGGGACTGGAGTTCTCGAAAAGGGGCTCTAGTCCTGATGATATTCTCGAATTACAGTGTGCTGGCTCAGTAAACCAGATGGGTTGATAGCCTGTAAAGTCCTATTTTAATTAACTAATATATTCAGTATAATATCCAAGACCTCTTTTAGCATTGTCCATCCTCCCCCCAACTTAACATAGTCCTTGTCACACAATTTTTTTTAGCGGAGGATTACAATTGTACTCTGATCAATTCCTATGAGTTATAGTATCCAATTAGCATACTGTATATAGTATATCCATCGTATCCTTCTTAAGATTTATTGTACAACTTATGGACCTTGGTGGAGCGTAAGAGTTACACACTATCCCAATTAAACCTTCAAATCCCTTTTTTTTTTTTTTTTTTTTTCTATGTGATTGAGGGAGGCAAAAGGCATAACTGCCTATAGCGAGTGCCTCCCCCATAGTTGAAAGCGTGACAGGGCCAAAATCAAGGGACGTTCGAGCCTCGTAAAATCGTATAATGTTAGCCAGAATATATATATATTTATATGTGCTTCCTCTCGGGCATAGGCTGAGAGCCTGTACATTCAACCGTTCTACATTGTATATAATTCTATAATTGTTGTGTGTAGGTCTGTACTTTGTGCTAACGCCTTCACCCTTGAGTGTTAAACTTTCAAAAAATCGACTAAATATATTTCTCGATCTTAACCTACGATTAAATGTGTTCACAAACTAATAGCTTTCTGAATACCTTACTATCCTATCTTGCCTCACATAGGCTAGGTAAATTCATTACAAGCACCCTCATAAGGATCAATGGACTTTAATATAAACACTATTTGAGGAGGAGCACATTATTGACAACGTTTCGCAGATAGCTTCTTCAGGTCACTAACGTTAGTAACCTGAAGAAGATATCTGCGAAACGTTGTCAATAAAGTGTTCCTCTTCAAATGGTCATCAATAATTTGTTACTTGCTTTCCTTTGCAGTAGCAGGTAGCCATTTTATTTTTCCGTAGTGCATTATTCTCTGTAGCTCTCATTATCTAAGCCAAGGTCATTATGAGGTGTTATGGGTAGCTGGGGAATTCGAGCCCCCTAATGTTATACCGCTTTTAGTAATGGGAGCACATAACTTAGCACACAAACCCTGTACCACAATTAACACACACACACTGTACCACAATTAACACACACACACACTGCACCACAATTAACACACACACACACTGTACCACAATTAACACATACACACTGTAGCACAATTAACACACACACACACACACACACTGTACCACAATTAACACACACACACTGTACCACAATTAACACACACACACTGTACCACAACTAACACACACATACACACTGTACCACAATTAACACACACACACTGTACCACAATTAACACACACACACTGTACCACAATTAACACACACACACAATGTACCACAATTAACACACTCACACTGTACCACAATTAACACACACACACACTGTACCACAATTAACACACACACACTGTACCACAACTAACACACACACACACTGTACCACAATTAACACACACACACTGTACCACAACTAACACACACACACTGTACCACAATTAACACACACACACACTGTACCACAATTAACACACACACACACTGTACCACAATTAACACACACACACACTGTACCACAATTAACACACACACACACACACACTGTACCACAATTAACACACACACACACTGTCCCACAACTAACACACACACACACACTGTACCACAATTAACACACACACACTGTACCACAATTAACACACACACACACTGTACCACAATTAACACACACACACATTGTACTACAATTATTAACACACACACACACACACTGTACCACAATTAACATACACACTGTACCACAATTAACATACACACTGTACCACAATTAACATACACACTGTACCACAATTAACACACAAATTCTGTAGCACAATTAACACACAAATTATGTACCACAATTAACACACACACACACACACACCCTGTACCGGAATTAGCACACACACACAACCTCTGTACCACATTTATTATACAAACCCTGTACCGCAATGAGTTCACATCATGGTACTGTAATTAGCACACACACCCTGTACCGTAAATTACACTCAAACCTACGCTGTACCCTCCAGATCGTTACATCACATCACACCACTCTGTACCCTAACCGCCACTGCAGCTTTATACCAGACTCACAAATCACCACTACCACACCGCTCCAGTATACAAATATTATACCAGCCTTACACCAAGCCATATTATACCAGCCTTACACCAAGCCATATTATACCAGCCTTACACCAAGCCATATTCGTACCAAACCTACATCTTTCTACCCATTCACTCATGATTCTGTACCCTCGCCGTGATATTATGCATGCAAAGAAAGTTAGCGTGATTTAGCTAGGAGAGTAGTTTAATATGTTAATTCATATGATCAATGAACACGATTATAACACAATAAAAAACAAATTGTTTACCTCCATACATAGATTCATAGAGTGAGCAGAAATTCACGTGGGCAACTGAACTACTCTTATTATAAACCTTACTATATAATATAATTTATTAATTTCACTCCCAACACCAAACACACCCCTATGAAATTAATGAAAACATGTGAACCTCCAGGGATTCGAACCTGGGTTGTCACATACATATCTTAAACACTCTAACCATTACACCATCGAGACAGTTAAAGGTTTAGTATATGACTACGATTTTATATCCATTTGTCGAATACGGGATATCAATCGAATTATGTACTCACCCCCAACTGGACACTGAATAGCCTAATGTTTAAATGAAAGGAAAGCACAATATATGGGGCCCAGATCTCTAAGGACCGACCTCGCTATCAAATGTTACTGAACCTATAGGAACAATCGTATACGTCAATCTCACCACATTTCCTTAATGACAAATGTTGCGACTCCGGTATTGCACCACATTCACTACCACGATCTCTCTACTGAATGTCAAAACATCACGTCTCTGTGTCTGAAACATTCGATATCAAAGGCCAACAGGAACATCTGACCCTATCTCGACTTACTTAAAATCATGATCTTGGTACACTCGGGAGCCATAGTCTCTAGGTCCTCCTTTGTTTTTATTATGCAAGTATAACTATTGGGACTGATTTATGGATGATATAACTTGTTTTTCAATAAATAGTTTTATAGTTGAGGCATAAAAATTACTATTAAACACCCCGCTTCCAGAGCTATACTTCCGTAATAAAAAAAAATATATATTTATGAGTGGGGAAGAGACTACGGCATACGAGTGTACCATATTAGTATTTTGTCACATGTCCACACCTTCCCTGTTGTCACATATGTATCACAAATTAAACTCCTTATTTAGTCCATTACATGTTTGCAACTAAGTATATAAATGCTATCTTTCGCGCTCACTTCATCTTTCCGTCTTTCGCGCTCACTTCATCTTTCCGTCTGCTTCATATGATCTCTGGACGACACGTACCACTTATGTGTACCTCACTATGGGGAGAATTAAAACAAATATATATTAATTTATTTCCTTCCAAGACCTCCATCAAGCTTAAAAAATGCCCCACAAGGCCTCCCTTCGAGACAAATGTGTGCGTTTTTTTTGGTAGAACATTGCGCCGGACGAAAGCCGCTTCCTCGTAAATTACAAGTTCGCTATCGCTCACCAGGACAAAATCGATACCTAAATGGCAGGAAAGGTCTTAATATTGACAAAAAAATGGTGCAAAAGGTCTTACAATCGCCAAACTAATGGTGCGAAAGTCTTAAAATCTCCAAACAAATGGGAATAAACATGAGGGAGAAGGGGGTCTAGAAAACAAAAACTCCCCTTGCATAAGCCTGTGACTATCTCGAGGTCCAGATCGTTCGTGTATATGGAACTTAGCATTGCGCACGTAAACATATACTGTATAGGCCTACACCGGTACTACGTGTCACATGACTATTAATCTGGCAACCTCTGCGTCATATGAGTCTGAAGGGGTTAATATGCTACTGTCCCTCTTTGATTGCTTGGGGTATTCGTGCATTACACTGTAAAAATTAACACTTTTATGCGTACCATTTTTGTTACAATTAAGCGAGCCGTAGCATAGTCAGTAGACCGTCGGCTGATGATCAAAGGGTAGGAGGATCGAGGCCGCACTGTCAAAATGTTATTGGTAGATGCCAAGCCCGGGCAACTTGACCTAGCGATTCGTGACAAACGCCTAATGTTCATGGCCACCCTTTCTCGGGAATTACGTCGTCTGGAAAAACAAAAACAAAAAAACGCTCAAAATGTTGGCAGTTTAGAAACGCAAAGGGTGTTTCTTCTGATATTAAGTAACACCTCGTTCTTAACATTAATCATCAATTACAAACCCCAATGCACTTGCATAAACTAAGAAAAGCATATGGTCGTCTCGGGATTCGAACTCGGGACACCACACCCAAAACATAAGCATCTAAACCATTACACCACCAACACAGTTCAAGGTTGAGTACACGATCACGATAAATATCCATATTCGAATTTTGGATATCAATCTAATCATGTACTCGACACTCTGCCTCCCTTCACATGCCTACACCAGCACACTCTACTACCCCTCACACACCCACACCACACCTTCACATGCCTACACCAGCACACTCTACTAGCCCTCACACACCCACACCACACTCTCACATACCTACACCAGCACACTCTACTAGCCGTCACACACCCACACCACACTCTCACATACCTACACCAGCACACTCTACTACCCCTCACACACCCACACCACACCTTCACATGCCTACACCAGCACACTCTACTAGCCCTCACACACCCACACCACACTCTCACATACCTACACCAGCACACTCTACTACCCTCACACACCCACACCACACTCTCACATACCTACACCAGCACACTCTACTAGCCCTCACACACCCACACCACACTCTCACATACCTACACCAGCACACTCTACTACCCCTCACACACACCCACACCACACCTTCACATGCCTACACCAGCACACTCTACTACCCCTCACACACCCACACCACACTCTCACATACCTACACCAGCACACTCTACTACCCCTCACACACCCACACCACACCTTCACATGCCTACACCAGCACACTCTACTACCCCTCACACACCCACACCACACTCCCACATACCTACACCAGCACACTCTACTACCCTCACACACCCACACCACACTCTCACATACCTACACCAGCACACTCTACTAGCCCTCACACACCCACACCACACTCTCACATACCTACACCAGCACACTCTACTACCCCTCACACACCCACACCACACATTCACATACCTACACCAGCACACTCTACTACCCCTCACACACCCACACCACACCTTCACATGCCTACACCAACACACTCTACTACCCCTCACACACCCACACCACACCTTCACATGCCTACACCAGCACACTCTACTACCCCTCACACACCCACACCACACATTCATATGAACCAAACAGGGTGTCAAACCAGAGCCATTTTGTTTGAAGACGAGAATGAATATGAGATGGAACACAAGAAAATTAAAATTAGGTAGCACTGTTTTTGGTCTCTTTATCACTTCCACAGACAATTTGAAGTCTAAGTCATACTTCTGTTGGTCTTTAATAACTTCCAAAGACATAATACGAAGCATAAACCACAATTGCATCTCTACAGTATATATACAATAATAGAAACTAAACACAATGGACTCTATCGAAAAATGTACACATATTTCTTGAAGAGGGGTCTATTGAATGTTTGTATTGAATGTTTCTCTTGAAGAGGGGTCTATTGAATGTTTTTCTTGAATTTTTTATTGAATGTTTTTATTTTTATTTTTTATTTTGTATTTTTATTTTATTTTTGTATTGAATGTTTTTATTGAATGTTTCTCTTGAAGAGGGGTCTATTGAATGTTTCTCTTGAAGAGGGGTCTATTGAATGTTTTTTTTTCTTAAGCTTGATGAAGGTCTACCGAGGAAACTATAAATGAATATGTAAATAAAGACAAAACAAAAACAACAGTCCCCCTTAAACATTTATAGTGGTTACTACACTCACTGTGTGTTACCCGTTAAGGGGAGATTTCCACCTGGAGGATTTTTTTCTGGACCCCTTTCTCCCTCATGTTTAGCCCCATTGCTTTTGAGATTTTAAGACGTTCGCCCCATTAGTTTGGCGATTTTAAGAACCCTCGCCCAATTTCTGTCAATTTTAAGACTATTCGCGCTATTTAGGTGTCGATTTTTTCCTGGCGAGCGAAAGCGAGCCTGTAATTTAAGGGGAACCGGCCTTCGGCCGGGACATTTTTCTACCGAAAAATGTACAAATTTACCTTGAAAGGGGGTCTAGGGGGGAGTAATTTTAAGCTTGATGGAAGTCTAGGAAATCAACTAAAAACCTCCCCTTAAACATCTGTACAGTTATTACTACACCCACTGTTTGTTCTTTCCTATGTGTATGAAGGAGACAAAAGGCAGGTTGCCTGTAACGAGTGTCTACCCCAAAGCCAAGAGAGTGACAGGGCCAAATGCAAGAGACGTTGGGGTCAAACTGTCTGGACACGAATTTTAAAGCAGTTTAAGTCATAGGATGGAGGAACGATTGATTGAGGTAGAGAGTTCCAGAGTTCACTTTTTGAGTAGAACATTTGCAACGCTTATTACAACTCACATTGTTACCTGTCAAATATCTGTACAGTTATTTATTACACAGTGTTATTGTCCAACATCTGTACAGTCTGTGATGTCTGCACAAACCATCAAACCACGTATATAAAAACTGCACAATCCCCAACACATGCCGAACTGAATGCCTGTGTCAGCTGTCAGTTCCCTGCAGCACACCCTGTCACCTCTCACTTAAGGGGAGTGGGCCGTTTTGCTGGTCCCTCTTCTTCTTCATGTTTAGCCCCATTAGTTTTCAGATTTTAAGACGTTCGGCCCATTAGTTTAGCGATTTTAAGACCTTTCTACTTTTCATGTCATTTAGGTGTTCCTGGCGAGCGATAGCGATCCCGTAATTTAAGAGGAACCGAAACATTTACAAACTTGTCTTGAAGGAGGGTCTTGGGCGGGCTTTTTATAAGCTTGATGGAGGTCTACGGAGGAAACTAAAACAAAAATAGTAATAATATACATAAATGCGCAAATTAAATACGCCCCTCCTCACTCAGCCTTTTCCACCACCCTGTATGACCTTTCACTCATTTGCGTCACCGTATATCTCGCGAGTTTTTTTTTTCCCGCCGCCGACAGGGATAATTTTGGTATTGTTGGCCGAATGAAGCCTTTACTGTTATGGGGTTTCAATGTCAAAGTAGCCATATTCCTAAAACCGGTATCACACGAGTATTCTAGTGTCGGATGTATCGGAGTCACAGTATCCGAGTCAAACAGAAGCGAACATCGAGTTTTCTATCTGACCGTTTTCTCTTTAAGTATGACTGCATTCTGTATCTTAGAGCTCCTAATCGTGCACAGTCCAATTTAAGGGGAGACTGACCGTTTGTTTGGTCTATTAATTAATGTATACATATATCTTTTATCTACCTCCTTAGACCTCCATTAAGCTTAGAAAAACACCCCCTAGACCCCCCTTCAAGATAAATTTGTACATTTTTCGGTAAAAAATGTACCGGCCGAAGGCCGGTTCCTCTTAAAATTGCAGGCTCGCTATCGCTCTCCAGGAAATAATCGACACCTAAATGGCACGAAAGGTCTTAAATTTGACAACGAAATAAGGCGAAAGGTTATAAAATCGCCAAACTAATGGAACCAACGTCTTAAAATCTCAAAACTAGTAGGGCTAAGCATTAGGGAGAAGGGGTCCAGAAAAACGGTCTTCCTCCCCTTAACATACGAATAGACAGTACACTCAATAGACAGTACACTCAATAGACAGTACACTCAATAGACAGTACACTCAATAGACAGTACACTCAATCAAAATACTATGCTAACTTTCAAGGTTCAAGACTCCGATATACGTAGCCGATAAACTTGCTCGTGGGAGTCCGGCTCAAATGGCCACAACCAATAGGGTCCCAACCAAAATGTATACAGACCAAACTTTCCTGTCTCTATACCTAACCTAGCCCAACCTAACTTAACCCTTTCACGCTCATATGACGCAGAGGTTGCCAGATTAGCAATAAGAAATAGAGTTCTCTCACTCTTATAATTACCGGTACCTCTCCAAAATTAGTTTTCTGCCCACAGCTAACTCAAAGACAACTGCAGAGGTTGAAGTAACTAAACTAAAGGTTTCTAAATACCCCTGATGGAAACAAAGGCTTTAAAGTATCCCCAATAGGCTCAAAAATGCGTCATATGGTGGAGAGGGTTAAGGGGAGGTTTTTAGTTTGTTTCCTACTCCTCCAGCAATCTAAAAATATCACCCCCTTGACCCCCTTTCAAGATAAATTTGTAAATTTTTCGGTAGAAAAATGTCCCGGCCAAAGGCCGGTTCCTCTTAAATTACAGGCTCGCTATCGCTCGCCAGGATAAAATCGACACCTGAATGGCACGAAAGGTCTTAATATGGGGTGAAAGTTCTTAAAATCGCTAAACTAATGGGGCGAACGTTTTATAATATCAAAAGCAATGGGGCTAAACATGAGGGAGAAAGGGGTCAAGAAAAAAATCCCTCAAGTGGAGATCTCCCCTTAACCTAACTTTATCAAGCCTACTCTGACTCAACCTAATATAACATTCAACCTAAACTAGCCTTAGCTATTTCCGACTGTGGCCATTTTGGTACAGGCTGTTTAGGACTGTGGCCGTTTTGAGCCTCTACCATGTCACGTGATAAACCCTTTCAAGATCCCACCACGCAATTATTTTCTAGACGATTGTATACAGCTTAGACAGGATTTGTGGGAATAAAATGGGTAAATAATATCGCAATATAACTCTCTGACGTCCATACACCCTTCCTAAACTGAATAAAATTGTCTAATAAGAGCCAGAAAAGAATTGCGTCATCGTACCCTCTAACTACCGGTATTAATATATACAGAACTAATCATGGCAAATGATGGTTAAGGGGAGGTTTTTACTTTGTTCCCTATATTTCCATCAAGCTTACGATTACACCCCCTAGACCACCTTTCAAGATAAATTTGTACATGTTTCGGTAGCATTTTTCCCGGCCGAAGGCCGATTCCTCTTAAATTACAGGCTCGCTATCGCTCGCCAGGAAAAAAATCGACACCTAATTGGCACGAAAGGTCATAAATTGACAGAAATGGGGCGAAAGTTCTGAAGATCGCCAAACTAATGGGGCGAAAGTCTTAATATCTCAAAAGCAATGGGGCTAAACATGGGGGAGAAAGGGATCCAGAAAACAATCCCTCAAGTGGAAATCTGCCCTTAACATGTCCTCTTTAAAATGTAGAGCGTGCCAAATGTCAAACAAGCCGATATGTTCTGTTCACCTTGTACCGTAATGACGATATGTTTTGTTTACCTTGTACCGTAATGATGATATGTTTTGTTCACCTTGTACCGTAATGATGATATGTTTTGTTCACCTTGTACCGTAATGATGATATGTTTTGTTCACCTTGTACCGTAATGATGATATGTTCTGTTCACCTTGTACCGTAATGATGATATGTTCTGTTCACCTTGTACCGTAATGATGATATGTTTTGTTCACCTTGTACCGTAATGATGATATGTTCTGTTCACCTTGTACCGTAATGATGATATGTTCTGTTCACCTTGTACCGTAATGATGATATGTTCTGTTCACCTTGTACCGTAATGATGATATGTTTTGTTCACCTTGTACCGTAATGATGATATGTTTTGTTCACCTTGTACCGTAATGATGATATGTTCTGTTCACCTTGTACCGTAATGATGATATGTTCTGTTCACCTTGTACCGTAATGATGATATGTTTTGTTCACCTTGTACCGTAATGATGATATGTTTTGTTCACCTTGTACCGTAATGATGATATCTGATAATGGAAGGGAATGGGTGTGTTCATTTGGAATCATAGATATGAAAGACTCGTTGGCAATAAATATAGCAAGGCGGCTAACAGTATATGCAGTATTTTAAAGTAAGTGACCACCTGCGATTTTCAGGCTATAAGGAAGTTGGAGTCGTAAACATAGATATTAAGCAGAAATGCAATAATAATGTAGCCTTCGGATGGATAAAAAGTACATTGAATTTTATTTGGTGTATTTATAAATGTACTACCGTGTATTAGTTGGTCATTCTGCTAAATATCGATGTCTACGGTTCCAACTTCCTTTTACTGTAGTCTGAAACTTGCAAGTGACGAATTGATGGTCCAATGAAATGAGTGCTATGTTGGGTAATTTACGATCGGAATTTGCCTGGAAACATTGAAGAGTCGTATTGCGTGGGAAGGGATTCAATCAGATGAGAAGCCACGGTGTGACATGTACAGTCGGCCAGATAAGTCGTGTCTCCGCTGTCATTTCGCTTGGCTCGCTCTGTGATGTATTAATGTCTGTCAGATGTTGAATAGGGTGTGTAAAGATAGGAACATGTTTGCATATCTCACTCGAAACGATGAATTAATCCTTTGATACGGCTGATACTAATTATTGATCGAAATATACTTGGTGCCACGCCATCACTTATTTAGCCGACTGTACGAACTGCCTAATAAGTGATGTCTCGGCACCAAGTATATTTTAATAAATAATTGGTATCAGCAATATCTAAACTTGCTTTATTCATTTCAAGTGAGATATACAAACATGTTCCTACAGTTACTCACCCAATTCAACATCTGGCAGACATGAATACAGCCCACATCGAGCCAAACGTAATGGCAGCTGAGACATGACTTATTAGCGCTACCGTACGAACTGCTCTATATCTTCCACACCTGCCACACACCTGCATGACAACCACTGTTACCTATCATACCACACCTGCCAATCATCCAGTTCTACCCCCACAAACTCCTCACTTTATACTGCTCGAAAGAAACCCTCTACAGAAAAAAAAAATAGATAGATAGATAGATAGATAGAGATAGAGAGAGAGAGAGATAGATAGATAGATAGATAGATAGATAGATAAACTAATAAAATAAAGTAAAATGTTAACAGATAAACGGTAAAAAAAAATGTATATATTATCTTGTTTTATGTTTATAATTACGTTTTGAATTTCCCTGGTTAATTAAACACGTGTATCTGGAGGTGTGGATGCTAGTGTAATTGATTGATAGGGTCACCTGTCTGTCTGGTGTTTACGTTCATTAATGACTTCCCTGCCCCAGTCACACCTGCATCCACCACACGTGCACAACCCTAACACGTGTCAATGGCATGAGCTTGATGAAGTGTGGGGGATTTACGGTGTAGTGGAAGATTTTCGTTGCTACTGACAAATGTTCGTGTGATCTTTCAATTTTCTTTATACAAATATACCCATTGATGTCCAGATCAAATTAGCTATATGTCAATAAATACAGTACATAATATGTATTGATTAGTATATAGCTGATTTGATCTGAACATTTGTATATTTCATAGGTCTAATGATGATTCAAGTGAAGGATCGAAATGACCACTAATAAAAAAAATGTACTTCTTGGTATTGGTTTTCTCTTTATCGTCCGCCTTCGTATCCCGAAAGAAGAGTCAGTGGCTTTATATATATATATATATATATATATATATATATATATATATATATATATATATATATATATCACCATTCCCAGGGGCTCCCATCCTGAGCACACCTACCTCACCTCTCTCTCTCACAACCGACCATTCACCATGAGTTCAGCAACTCCCATCCTTGCTGGACTTGTAAAATGGTTCAATGTGAAGAAGGGGTACGGCTTCATCACCCCTGACGACGGCACCAAGGACATCTTCATCCACAAGGGAGCCATCAAGAAAAACAACCCCCTTAAGGCTGTGCCCTCCCTTGGTGATGGAGAAAGGGTGGAATTTGTGGCAGTGGCTGCTCCCAGAGGTCCTGAAGCCAGACAGGTGACGGGACCAAAGGGCGCCGCTGTCAGGGGCTCCACTCACGCCAGGGACCTCCTGAAGGAGGGGCAGAAGGAGTCAACCAGCAGGAGACCCACCAGGCCGAGCCCAAAATCCAATACCACATCTTTTTCCATCATAGATGTGGTTATTAGGACGGCTATGGCTCTGGCTGGAGACGACACCTCCCTCCTGCAGCAGATTCTGCCCGCCCTCCTGAAGGAGAACAACCTCCCTGTAATATCCATCCCAGCCAACCTTCCAGGGAGCCACCAGAGAACACCGAGGCAGAGGAACACACCGGCTCCAAAACTTCTCCTGCCTCGCCCTCTGAATAGGAAAAACTGCCCACCACCACCTTCAAGCAAACTGGTGCACTCCTCTACACCATCTACCGCTTCAACACCAACCAAGGAGAAGGCACCACCATCTACAGTTCTACACCAACAACTGTGCACCAAACACCAGACCAAGGACCCCAACGACAACACCAATGGCCAACGTCACCGATTCCCAATTCGGAAGCTGACCAAGAACATGAACCTGATCTCGCCACCACCTCGGACAGGACCCGGCTATTATCTGCTCACTACTTCCATTCATCATGCTTCGACTTCCAGCCCGAACTCCAGTTCAGGACCTACACGAACAAGAACGCCCCTCCTTCAACTCCTTCAACTCCGAAAACTACCTTTGAGCCTCCCGACCATCCCAGCGTGAATGATCTGAAGGCGCGAAGAAAGAAAATCAAGATCGACAAGTCGAAACTGCTCCACAACCAAGACTCCAAAGATGAAGAACAACAATAGCAAGGTGGTCAGCCCACCTATTTTTTACCTCTCCAACTCTTCACCTTTCATCACTTCACCTTGAACTTCAACCTCTACTTTCTCAACTATGGGGACTCTTCCTCACCAGTATCCAGTATCCAGTATATATATATATTCTACGGATGTGCGCGTGTGTACAATCATAAAACTGAAATAGAAACTCTCTCGCCGGCAACGTTATGACAAGGATTCATCCCTGGCTGGATTCTACATACGCAACACCATTTCCGCAGTATTTTGGAAACGACCCTATTACTGAGCCTCTGTTTTCTTTTTACTGCCACCTCGTTCTCGCCTGAGCCATGGAATCACCGGTGGAATATTACAGAAATCCCCGAAATGTTCCCAACCTCAAAGAATTCTCGAGGGCAAAGACCGCGTTATGGAGGGGCGTGGGATTGGAAGGGGGGGGGGGGTAATGTAAGAAATAATCCCGTTTACAATGATAACTGAAGTTATTTTAAACATTAATTTGCTATAATTTCATAAATTTAATCAAATTTATTTTAGTAAGCGTTGTTTCCACATAGCGATTTTGATAAGTTAACTTGACTTTATATTGTCTTTGTCACAGTTTTGGTTTGTTTAGTTTGCGAGCTTTACATTTTAATTAATAAAACTATAAACTAACTCCGGACGGTGGATAAATTGTTATTATTAGTTATATTAGTTTTACATATAATTAGTTGTTATTAACGATACGAGTTATAGATAGATAGATATATACAGTAGATAGATAGATAAATAGTTAGAGATATATAGATAGATAGATAGAGAGAGAGAGAGATCATTGTAATAATTAACCACTTTCATGACATTATTTGTATCTATATTATACGTCATAATCTGTATTAATCGTCTGTTTTTCTCTTTTCTTCCACAGTTTACGGGTTCGGCGGCCTACCAGTAAGTACAGCTACACAGTTTAACACTTTCAAGCTCCAATACGCATTTCTGTTTTGTTTTCTGGTAATTATTAGACGATTTTATGCAGATTAGGAAGGGTATATGGAAGTCAGAGGGTTGATTGAGAGTTTTTACCCTTTTAATACCCACAGGTCCTTCCTAAGCTGCATAAAATCGTCTAATGATAGCCAAAATATACTGCTAAAACGCGAAAGAGCTTCAAGAGGTTAACACTTTCAAGATATGAGGACTGGCTTCTTTCTTTGTATATGGCTACTAGCAAACGATTTCCTTTAGCTTAGGAAGGAACTGTGTGTCAGAGGGAGGGATGATGGAGACAGATTTTACCCCTTTGATACTTAGAGGGCCTTCCGAAATTGACACCCTTGCAAGATACGAGGACCCATTTCTTCCTTATGTTCTGGCTATTATCAGACGATTTTATGCAGTTTAGGAAGGATCTCATAGGAATCAATGGGGTAAAAACAATCCTAATTTACCCCCCTGACTTCCAAACTTCCTTACTAAACTGATTAAAATCGTCTAATGATAGCCAGAATAAACTGTCACAACGCGTCATGATCCTCAAGGAGTTAATGAGCTTTGGATCGACCTATCATTAGACAATTATATTCAGCTTAAGAAGGATAGCCAAGGGGTTAATGGAGATTGTTTGAAGCTCTCTATTTACTAGATGTGCTATACTTCCTAAGCCGAATAAAATCGTCAAAGAGTAACTGGAATAAAATTATGTTACCTATTAATCATGAAGTCAAATTATGACATGATAGTACGTCACAAATTATTAATTATTATATAATTACTTATAACACATACCAGATTTGCATACACTGTATGACTAGATAATTGGTCAGTAATAAGGGTTTTTCCTGTCGCAATCACTTTCATCCTGTCTTTTCAGGTAACTAATTTTTTTGTTTTTTTTGGGTTTTTTTAAGAGACAATGAACGGAGGAAGGAAAAACACAGATAAAACAAAAAGGTCCATGTGCCTAAAGGCATCCTCCATTCATAAAATGTTTGTAACAACTGGATTTAAACATTTGTATAAACATTATTATACTTTGTGGACTTAACAATCCAAGCCTTGTAACTTTATACATTTGAAATGTCTGGTCGACGTGACAACCTGATGATTACTGTATATCCAATCTTCTCCAATTTATTATATCACAACTAACAATAATAAATGATAAGAAATTATTATAGATGAAGAACACCTTCAGGTGCTTGGAATAGTTGTTATTTTGTTTACTTTTTACTTATTTCATCTCTTGTTTCAAAAGACAAAATATGAATAAGTTATATCATTCTAGAGTGTTCCTATTCTGTTGTATATCACACAGATGTTCAAAGATAGTCCAACATTCAGAGAAGTTGCTATCTACTGACCATATATTGATTGTTTTGACTTATTCACAAGACCCACGGATACGTCCCTTTGAATCGACGTCATTCATAACATTCGTCTAGAACTAATGACTAACCACATTTAGTCATAGAGAAGAACTACTTACACTGTCGGAATATGGTAAATTAACTAATACAATTCGTAGAACCCTGGCCCCATGTTATTCTTTATGCAAATATTGCTATCTAGACTCATCTTTGGATGGAACTTACTTTTCAATCAATATTACTGTATATACAGTATTGTTTTGTAGTTGATGTATAAAATAAGTATATTAACAAATTTGCTACCAGAGATATACGTCCATGTTGTGGTTCACGATTTTGTATGAGTGACTGTACTTACTGTTGATGGAGTACAATCAGTTATGAACACCTGAATAAATACTTACAATATAGACTAGACTGAACATTGAATAGTTAGTAAAATAAAATAATAGTTTGTTTTGATTTTGTTTTTCCCGAGGAATGGGGGACTCTGTATTCTAGAGAATATAAAGGCTTTCCATGCAACTCGTGCATATCGTAGAGGGCGTATTTAATGGGTAGGCGGGTGAGCCTAATTAGGCTTGGCAAATAAAACCAATGGCTGCTCTCTGGTGATCTGTTATGTTATGGGGAAAAGTCACTTACACAATTAGCTGGTACACATTATAATAATATCTTGAGACACAAACGATTGAAGGAGGGAAACACTGACCCGGGCATATGCTTAAAAGGATACTTTAACAAAATATTTCATGAACGTGTCAGCATGTTTAAATAAAATGTGTACAGTCCTTAACTGCAGGCGATTGTACAAATAAATAGAGCGATATTCACATACAGATGTAGGCATTCAAATCAACGACAAATATTGTAAAGACATGGACAGGAATTTTGGGGCATTGCAAATGAGTGCAATTATAGCTGGCAAACTAATTTGAATCCTGCTTGGGCCACAAAATATGATAATACTGGGAATAGTTACAGCTCACCGTCTTATTCTTATCATTAGGAAGTGCTAAAGTAGTACGTTTTTTCTTTGCCTTTTTTGTATTATAATGTATTTATTTTTACTGAACACGACTGCATAGCTATTTCTGGCTCAACCCTGACGATAAAAAGAACACGGTGAACGTTAACTAGTGAATCCCAGTAATATGATACTTGTGGCTCAAGCAGCTTTATAAAACCGTCCGCCAATTGTATCATAATTGCACTTCCATAAAATGTCCAGCATTTCCTGACGACGACTGTACAATCGGATTTATAACTTCAATTATCATTTTAACCCCACACATATAATCCACCCACCTCTACCTCTCTCTCTCTCTCTCTCTGAACACCTTTAGGACTTATAATATTCACTTATAATATTCCGTCTCTTTCTCTCTCTCCCTCAGCCATCCCTAAAGGAGAAGAAGTTGAAGGAGGCACGTCACGCTCTGGCCAAGTCTGCCTCCCAGGGCTCCAACAATACCCACAACACCACCTCCAACAACACCACCGCCACCACTACCTCCCACCCGGACACCAAAAAGAAAGACGAGAGTAAATGAGAACACGTGGAGGAGAAGACATGGTGAGTAATGAGATAATGCCATAGTTTATCTACCAAAACATTAGTTGCTGTTGTTGTTGTATACCTTTAAGCTGTCTGGCCGAGCAGCCCCAAGGTCCCGAGCAAGGCCAAGGCCATAACCGAGCGCCCCACAGAACAATCCCAACTTTACCACTAAAGAATGCCCAGCTGATCGAAGCCGCTCCCAGGCGAGGGGCTGAAGAGAGTGCGGAAACGCCTGAGACACCGAAGCCCCTCCCAGGACCCTGTGCCCCTTAACAGTTATAAAGAGAAAGTTGAGGGGCAAGGGGAAAATTTATGAGATCTGTCTCTGAGAGGGCAGCGGATCATCAGCCCATGGGCTTGCACCCCAGGGCCAATGCCCCCAATGTCCCCAGCTCACCTTGCAGTGCCACCCAATCGGGCGATCTCGAAAGCACCTAGAAGGAAAAGTGGTACAGGAAAAGAGACAGACAGAAACGGCTAAGGTTGGGTAGAGGATGCCAAACCTCACTCTGGATAGGACATTATTATATCTCTAAACATATTAGTAATTTTACCTCCTTATTTTGGGGCCACCCAATCTCGGGGATTACGGCATCTGGCAATAAATAGATAACATTAAGTAAACATAATTGTCAGTATTCTAACTAATATAAGATAAATTTATAACTTTTTCTATTGTTTTGAAACACAAGATTAGTTTTTACCATTTTGTTCTTTTCTCCTGCACAGTTGCTGGTGAGGTAGAAGAGGAGAAAGAGGAGGAGGAGGAGGAGGTCCGTCGTGCCTACCTAACCAGCCTAGAGTGAGGAGGAAGGAGGGAGACTGACCACTTTTATACACCCACCACTGAAGGAGGAGGAGGTGGATGAGGAAGAAGAGGTTAAGAAGGTGAAGGGTTAAAGGTGGAGTCACATAGGACCACTTTCCATGGCAATTTTTCTCTCGGCAACTCGTGTGAATTCAAGTTTTATACGGATAACTGTTTTAATTTACCCGTGTCGGACTTAAATTTGTAGGAACGCGGACCGCGATGTCGCTCTATCTTCGTTCTAGTTTTGATACCTTACACCGGATCCCCCAAAACTTCTCATGGACAACCGTTGCCGATGGATAATTGCTGATAAAGAGTGCCTGTGTGACTCAGCCTGAAGAGAGAATATGGGAAATTGTAAGTGAAGGCAGGACAAATTAGAAGGAGCCACCAATCCTTCTCCATTCGTGGATCTACATAACGCACAAAAAACCAACCAGCCAACCAAGAGTCCGTGGCGAGGGAGAGAAACGTTTGTATACCCGCCAGAAACGTTTGTACCCGCCAGAAACGTTTGTACCCGTCAGAAACGTTTGCACCCGCTAGAAACGTTTGTACCCGCCAGAAACGTTTGAACCCGCCAGAAACGTTTGTACCCGCCAGAAACGTTTGTACCCGCCAGAAACGTTTGTACCCGCCAAAAAACGATATTTACCCGCCATCTGGACCGCGGTTGGTTGGCTCAAGAACATTTAAAGAGGCCCATCGTCATCAATGTTACTCCTCCACGGGATGTAAACATGGCTCTCTTTTCTGTTTCATGAACTTTTTTTCCCGGCCTCTGTTAAGGATGGGCAGCCTTGGATAATATTATTGTTATTCTAAGTAACTTTCTCAGTATGGGTGCGTCTTCTTCGTTTTGTTCAAGCTCTATCTATTTAGACGATTGTATGCAGTTTAAGGAGAATCTTTGGCAGCTAGGAAGGTTTATTGATATAGTTTTTAGTTTTTAGTTGCTAGAGATCCTCCCAAAACTGATTAAAATCGTCTAATAGTAGCCGGAATAAACTAAAAAAGGGCGTTTCCCGTACTGAAAGGGATAATTATAACTTCTGTACTAGTAGTTAGTATCGCCAGGCACTGCTACGTAGAAATATCACACTAGATGGGTCTCCCCTTGTTAGAAAACGGGAGCCTGTCCTTATTAGAAAACGGGAAGCCTGTCCTTATCAGAAAGCGGGAGAAACTTGTTAGATATTAAGGCCACAATCTTTATCGTTAATCAAAAAACGAAAGTCACACCGCGCCCCCTCTGCTTTGTACAGTCAGATGCCAAAGTACCTGCCCAATCATTGCTGTGAGTGAAAGGCAAACCAGGGTGAATGAAAGTTGATATGCCTGAAAAAGAAGTATTGAAAGCTGAGATCCCTGAAAAACGCCATCGAACTAGTGGGAGTAAAAGAGTTCCATTTGCTCAATCTTAAAAACAGTGTCCTTCTTTTCAGTCGTTATTTTTTAACATACAAAGTTAAATTCCCCTTTGTAGTATTTCATATGTCTAGGCAAGTTGATAACTTGGCCAAAACAATTAACTTTGATATTTCTGTATTCCTTCTCACATTCATTCCACCCTTAAAACTAGATTGTACCGGTTAAGCACACAGCAAGTGTGTGTGTGTGTGTGTGTGTGTGTGTGTGTGTGTGTGTGTGTGTGTGTGTGTTTAAGCCTTGATATTGACTTGACTGACTATAAAGATGGGGGGCAGGAACTTTAACATTCGACTGTACTGGAGTACCACCGGGGTCTGCCTTTTCGACGCCGGATTTTTATCATGATGAATTGGATGTTTAATCATAAGTCTCCAAGAATAATAATGCTTCAGGATATTTCTGATTTAGCATGATGCCGTCGTTTAGGCATTGTTTGGTAACTTGTACGTCAAGAGTATGTATGGTAGATGGGAAAGTCACCCATGAAAATTCGGGGACCTTATGTTTTCATTATGCAAATATGATCTTGAGAGACTGGAATATTTATGTACCTTTAAAATGGAACTATTTATGTAGATTTAAAACCCAAATTATAACGTACCTTTGGAGACTGAAATATTAATGGAATCCTAAATACATGACTTAGTAAATCATATATGGCATTGGATGGATTCAAAAATTGCATTCGTTATTTATTGCCAGCGATTATAGTATATGCAACATGATAAACATATGTGATCCATGGACTTCTATGTGAGTGACTGTACTTTAAAACCCTTTCATCATATTACACTTTATGCATTTTATTCTGGCTATCATTAGACGATTATATTAAGGGTTTTATAGAGGGTTTGTGGGAAGCTAAGGGATAATGGAGATAAGATTTACCCCTTTGTTTACGAGAGATCCTTCCTAAACTGCGTAAAATCCTCTCGCGTTAGCCAGAACAGGATAATAAAGCGTCATATTACTGAAAGGGTTAATTATGACGTACCGACTGCCTCCTTTATTGGCAGTCGTGTACCAGGCTCAGTAGGTGTACAGTTGCTTTCAAAACAAAAAAATCTTGGTTATATCTTGAAACTTCCAAATGGTCAAATCGTGAAGTGGGAGATTTGTTTTACTATATACAGTATATATATATATATATATATATATATATATATATATATATACCGGTATATATAATAATAATATATATATATATATATATATATATATATATATATATATATATATATATATATATATATATATATATTTTTTTTTTTTTTTTTTTTTTTTTGAGCGCACTGTTAAACCTGACTGAGTCACAAAACGTTTGTATGGTGTTAATTGATACTGGTAAGGTTATAGAGCAGTGAGGGCTATCGACCCGCTGCACAAGCTCCACTGACCGTTTTCTTTGCCTGACAGAAGTTGCTATGATTTTATGCACACTAGAATATTCGGGTGTACTCCAAGGGGTTTTATAAGCATACGTTGTTGTTGCTCAGGGGGAAGGGAGTGTTAGTCGCGTGCAAGTTCGGGTCAGGTCATCCCATTTTCTCTGTGTAATCAAACAGCTATATATATCCTTAAACTACAGTCGCATACATTATATTATGATTAAAGTGTGATGAAATAATAGTTACAGCATGAACTCATTAAATTAGAAAAAATAATTACAGAAAAGTAATTACAGCATGAAGCGATTAAAATAGAAAAATAATTTATATGCGAGTTATTAATCTGAAAACACAATAATATATCGGTTCAATTCAAGTTAATTTTATGCGTCGAGTCAAGCGCACACATGTTCGCAAAAGTGACCATAGCATTTTAAATTGGGATGAAGCCGTGACTTACAACAGAAAGAATATTGGTGACAGCCGGACTCGCTCACAGATTACCCATTGTACGACCACGTTACAAATTTCATACACATCCCCTTTGTCATTATGAACATCCAACGAACGGAAAGGGTAGATCAACGCAATTATCTAGTTGATTGTATGCAAACATCACTTTCGACGGTTGTATGTAATGGTAATACAGGAAGTGTGTGAAGTTTTGCGGTTGGCTGTACAACCCCACAGGTGCTGTGAACGTCCCTGTCCTGGGAATGACGTCAATTGGACCAGATTTCCGGGTGACTATAAGCTGGTCAAGTTTAACCTCAGACTTTATTCACGTCTGGCAACCTTATCAGAGATAGCGTCGGATTTTTTTTCAAACTGTTTTGGCCGAGATTCAATGAAGCGGATCTCCACTGTGGGACCAGAGTGACAGAGTTGGAGGTTGAATATTTTTGCCTAGATAGACTTTTACCCATTCTTGCTGAGTGTGGGACAATGGCACAAACTGTTGATGATATTTTACTTCGGCATTGCATTGATTTGTACTTTTAAGAACCTTCACGATATAGTTGCTAATGGGAGAGTTTTTTATCTTTTACTTTCGCATTTGATTTGTAATTTACGAATATTTACGACATAGTTGCTAATGGATAGAGTTATTGATCTTTTACTTTCGCATTTGATTTGTAATTTACGAACCTTCACGACATAGTTGCTAATGGGTATAGTTGATGATCTTTTACTTTCGCATTTGATTTGTAATTTACGAACCTTCACGACATAGTTGCTAATGGGTATAGTTGATGATCTTTTACTTTCGCATTTGATTTGTAATTTACGAACATTTTCGACATAGTTGCTAATGGATAGAGTTGATGATATTTACTTCCGCATTTGATTTGTACTTTACGAACCTTCACGACATTGTTGCTAATGGATAGAAGACTCTAAAACTGAATCAAACCATTACAATCTCACTCCATATCCTGGCATTAGAGGATATGATCAATTGGTGACCGGAGAACTGAACCAGTGGACCATTTAAACCAGTAGCTCTCAACCACTGGTTGAGAGCTACTATTGGTTTAAATGGTCTACTGGTTGAAATGTCCGAAATCCTTATAAATTATGTTGGTATATTAGATAAGCTAATTAAGTACTTCTAAAGCAATGTGTGTACTGTGGTGTCGTGTTTGGTGTGGTAAGCTTAAGCAAAGATTTACCCCTTCTCCCTCGTCTTTAGCCCCATTAGTGTTCAGATCTTAAGACGTTCGGCCAATTAGTTTGGCGATTTTAAGAACTTTCGCCCCATTTGTCAATTTTAAGACCTTTCGTGTCATTTAGGTTTCGATTTTTTCCTGGCGAGCGATAGCGACCCTGTAATTTAGGAGCGCGTCTGTAATTTAGGAGGAACCGGCCTTTGGCCGGGAAATTTTTCTACCGAAAAATGTACAAATTTATCTTGAAAGGGGGTCAAGGGGGGTGTAATTTTAAGCTTGATGGAGGTCTAGGGCACAAACTAAAAACCTCCCCTTAAGCTAAGAGTATGCTGCTGGGAGGAGAGACTGTATATATTTGATAATACCAAGTATAATTAGCGTGATGATCTTAATTTCGAGATTCATATCAGTATAGATAAAATATTTGCTACTACTTTGTACATATATATACTTAAAACAAACAATGTGAAAGAGCGGTCGAGGCTGTGGTGTGCTTGCAATGGTCAGAGAATATTAGTCTTAACAATAACAAATAATAATGTTTTGGATTGTCCATATTATTTTCGATTGACCAGTAGGCATATAAACTTATTGGAATTGTTTTTGAATGTTAATGTTAATTGTGCTTCGGTTGTCAGTCAAATATCTGAGGTAAATGCTGAGTGTATGTTTCATTGTATTGGAGATCCTATCGTGTGAGATATGAACTATGAATATTAACTACTGCAATCATGAATGTGTGTGTGTGTGTGTGTGTGTGTGTGTGTGTGTGTGTGTGTGTGTGTGTGTGTGTGTGTGTGTGTGTGTGTGTATATTAAAGACACAATGGGTTTATAAAGTAAATGGGCACATCCTGAGTGTAGATTAGTCTAGAAAGAATGTGTCTATAATCATGAATTTACGAGCAACGAGGGTAACTGAGGTATAGTGAGTAGATCGTACGATGAGATTATTATTTACATCACTTACTGAGCTGATGATACACTTTTGAGTAACCAGAGTACCTGATATAGAGCGCGTAGACCGTAATGTTGAGATGTTTCTATTATATATTTAACTGACTAAAAACTGTACGAGCATGAATGAAACTTAGAGTGTAGACTTTGCAATATGGGACAATTAGTTTTACGAAATTATACGATATTTTACGATAATCATGAACAACGAGTGTGGCTGAGATAATAATCATAATAGTGAGCAGATTGTGTCTATTTGAGATGAATACGTGCTGGATGTACTAATTTACGTGCAGGTCAATGCTTATGAATGTTTGAGCAACTGAACATACCGTGTGAGGAAACTATTCTTTACGGGATATATACAGATAATCATAAACTTTTAAATAATGAGCAAACTTTGAGATACTATAATGTATATGAGTAATTGAGCCAAACGGTTGATTAGACTATTTTCTACGGGATTCAGATAATCATATACTTTTGAACAACGAAGGGACTGAGATATATAATGAGCTAACAATTAGAAACTAAGATGCATGTGTGAATTTATGAGTAAATGATTCTAGCGAGTGATGAGATTATGAAAATATGTTCTAGATATATTAAGATAATCACGAATGTTTGAGCAACGATGTGACTGAAATAAATGATGAGCCAACTGTGAGATGTGTGAGAAATATCAATGGACCACTTGTTAGTTTCAGCCTATAGGAAGTTAAAGGAATATAAATCGATATGAAACAGAATTAACAGCTAATATCCAATTGTAGTACCTTAGAAATACATAGTACCAAAATCATAAATCTATCCATCAGAAATCTACATTATCATTGTATTATTGTTCTATATCGATTTTTACGGCTCCAACTTCCTTCTACCCTGAAACTCGCCAGGGGTCAAGGGTAAAACTGACCGCCTGCCGCCAAGCCTCGACCGCCTTGGAGTATGGTCAATGGAGGTCAACTTGAAAGGGTTATCACACGCCGTTATATGTGTACAACATTATCTGCATGCTATTCATAACATCTCTGGAATATAAGCGATAGTTTGTATCCTTAGCGACCGAGGAGATGCTATAATAATCAGATTGTATTTCATATACAATATATCTGTTTTGTTTTTTAACAAATCTGCATGCTGCTTATAACATCTCTGGAGTATAAGTGATAGTTTGTATCCTTAATGACTTAAGTAATGTTATAGTAATTAGGCATGTCGTTAGAGCGTGCTATAGGAGATTCCGCGGACTCGAGTTGCTATGATGAAACGCAAATATATACATACATCTTACGAAGCTGTATTGACACGATCGGGTTTGGTTATTCACGAGTCAGTCGCGAATACTCGAGTCTGCCAGAATCAAGAGGTGTGTGATAACTCCTGAAAGTCCACAGTCAATCCTAAACATTCGTGAACGGAATAAAGACACCATTTGAGGAGGAACACTGTATATTGATGCGTGAACTTTGTTTTATTATGCTGGTATATATATGCGTAGACAGAACAAAATATATATTGTAATTATACCGGTATGTACATTTATACTGTACATCAATGTGTGCCATCTGGGGAATAATAAATCTCACCCAATCATTAATCGCATATGGCTTTATTTACGCTTTGAAGAGTAGAACAAAAAGTCAATAATAATAATAATAATAATAATAATAATTAATAATAATAATAATAATAACAATGATAATAACAAAATATTGTTAATAAAAAACATGATCATCATCTGGTTACTTATCCCTTTCACTGCGGGAGCCGTTCAGGAATGCCATGGCAATTTACTGCAATCTAGAGCCCATTTAAGCTTGTGGAGATGAGTGCGAGTGAGTTATAAAGATAAGCGAATGTTTAGGATTGACTGTGCCTCCGTTACCGATAATACTCAGCGTGAACTCAAAATAGAATGCGGGTTACCAAGTGATGTGCAGTCCAATGTGCTAGCCCCTACTGTAGGTGTTAAGGCAGTGTCACGCGAGCGGGTTTTCCGGCAATTTTTACGGGCAATTGTTGTCTGGCAGTTTCAAAATATAGGTTCCATTATATTTAAACTACCAAAGAAAATCTACCTTCATTCACTTGAGATAATTTATTTTCAACTTACTTGTTTTCGATACCAAAGTTTATCGGATACATGAATCGGAGCCTTGAATCCGCTACAAGTTATCGCCTTATTTTGATTGATTTACCCGTTACATGTGCAAGTATATCGGCTGCATGTATTGGAGCCTCGAATCCCCTACTTGTTATATTTTGATATATTTTGCAGCTCATGCACGATTAAGAGATCTAAAATACAAAAATTCAGTCATGAAGAAGACAAAAGTTGTCTGATGATAGACTCAATTTTAGTATGCTTCTGACTCCGATACTATGACTTAAAGGGCTCGGAAATTATTGCCAGAATTGACGTTGCTAATCAAACAATTGCCGGAAAAAGCGTTCGTATGACTTAGTTTTTAATTCCAAACTTCCCTCACTCTCCCATGATCCCTTAAGCACTCTCCCTTTCCAATTCCAAACTTCCCTCACTCTCCCATGATCCCTTAAGCACTCTCCTTTTCCAATTCCAAACTTCCCTCACTCTCCCATGATCCCTTAAGCACTCTCCCTTTCCAATATTCCCACCTTCCCTTATACGAAATTATTTCTACTATTAGTATCGCTTCTTATAACTTGATACAAATAAACTCAGAATCGTTTATATTTTGGCTATTTTGAGACGATGTTATGCAGATTAGCAAGAGTACGTGGCACTTGCAAGGTTAAGGGAGTTAGTCTTTACCCTTGTCATTACCATAGATCCTTTCTAAGCTGTATAGAATCGTCTATGATAGTCAGAATGAAGTGTCAACACGCGTCATACTCCTCAAGGGGTCAGCATACTACGAACTTAGCAATCCACTTTTCATCCAAGGTCACTTAAATAACTACTTAAGAGGCTTAGACATAACTGAACAATCCACTTTTCATCTGAACACTTGAACTACCACTTACAGCCACTTAGCCATTCATTCTCCATCTATCCTAATCACTTCGAGACTCACACGAATAACCATTTAGAGAAAAACTAACCCCCTCTTCATCAAACCACGTCATCTAGTCACTTAGATAATAACTTAACCAAATCACCCCACTTACTAACTCTGCTAATCACTTCAATAACCACTTAGCCACTTAGCTAGTGACTGCACCAAGCTATAATACCACTTAATCATTTCACCGCTACAACTAAGAATAACATCATAGGCTATATTATCTCGTATCCCGCGTCTCTGAACTAATATATTCTCTACCGTTTTTAGTACGTGCAGTTGGCCATATAAAGAAGTAATAAGACAAGCAAGTCAGTCCTTTTTTCGACAACATACAAATAAATTTGTGCGTGAATGCTTCTGAATTTAAGTTAAAGGATTGTTTTATATTCTATTATATTATTCAAATGATTATATTGGCATATTCTCTTGTTTCTGTTGAATGTATTTCGTTGGCCAACTGTTCTATATCACCCACCTAACCTATCTATAATCTGACCAAAGAGGGTGATGAGAGTTTTAGTCACTGGGAAGGGACAGACTCTCCCCATCGCCTTGTAATAATCAATGGTGGATGGGGAGACCAAGCACAGTCGTATATCTATAACTACACTGTGGAAATTGGGTGTTCAAATGTAATATACGGTACAAACATTTTATGAATGGAGGATGCCTTTAGGCACATGGACCTTTTTGTTTTATCTGTGTTTTTCCTTCCTCCGTTCATTGTCTCTTTAAAAAAAAAAAAAAAAAAAAAACATAGGATACTGTATAATTATGAGCAATGGTCTGATTATATGAACGAAAGAAAACGGAGTCTGTAGAAAGCCGATCGACCCACACATGGCAGACGCCTATCACACCCAACCCACGTATCTGTTCAAAGACGTACCCATAATCGGCTGAAACACTTATTACGTATATCAATTATATCACAATTGAACATACAAGTGTAGATATAAGAAGATGCCTGGTCTCCCGTCGGTCATTGTTGATTGCAAGGGGATGGGGAGAGCTTACCCCTTCCCACTGAACAAAACTCTGCCCCACAATCCCATTCCAAGTGACCCCCCAAAAAACCTCTTACGTTCGCGAGAAAAACAAAGGATCTTTTAGTGATTATATTACTATCTACTGTACACCTGTATAAAATATAGTTCACTAACCCACAAGGTGACTAGGCTATACCCTATTCCAAGAAAGTAGGCCAAAACTCTTGAACATTAACCTCTATAACTCTCAAGCAAATAGAGGTAATCGAGCTAATATTTTAACCATTTGGGAAGGGTCAGCCAGAGGGGAAAGCCAGTGGGGAAATTTACAGGCCATTTGCTCTAGCCCTTTTTGAGTTATAGGGGTTAGGGCTCGCGATCTCTGGACTACCTATTTGAAACAGGGTATTTTTGAGTATTTTTGAGTATCATCACAAAGTATTACCTTAGGATTATGTATAACTAATAGTCGTCTAGGTGAAGGTGAGGTGCTGTGAAGGGCAGAACGTGGAAGGATATCGGCATACTTGACTCGAATTTTAGTCTAGTTGGGTTCTCTCAAATTTCGTACTTGATTTTTATTTTAGCTTCCATGGGTACTCTCAAATCTTTAAATCTCATAGTTGACCCTAATATTAGTCTATGTGGGTCGTCTTAAAACTTCAAACCTCATACTTGACTTTAATTTGAGTGTACTTGGATGCCCTCAACACTTCTAATCTCATTCTTGACTTTGATGTAGTACTCTTAAATCTTCAAATATCAAACTTGACCCTAATTTAGTTTACCTGGGCCCCTCAAATCTTTAAGACTCATATTTGACTTTGGTGTAGCTTACCTGGGTCCTCTCAAATCTTTAAACCTCATACTTGACTTTGATGTAGGACTCTCAAATCATCAAATCCCACACTACTTGAATTTGTGCTTAACTGTGTCCTCTAGAATTTTCAACTTTACTTTAATATTAGTCTACCTGGGGCCTCTCAAAACCTACAAACCTCATACGAAACGTTCATGTTGTATTCTCAAATCATCGAATATCATAGTGTGCATGACTTAAATATAATCTGGGTACTCTCAAATCATCAAATATCACACTTGAGTTTGGTGTGGCTTACTAGGGTAATCTCAAATCTTTCAACAAACCACTCGAAACATATTTTTTTTACCTATCGTGTACCCTACGGCATTCGAGCTCTCTCATGGCTGCTCTGAAATTAGGTCAAGTGTGCCGGGCTCCTCAACATGTGTACTTTTTATCACTATATTTATAAGTCTGTGAGTTAGTGAGTGAAGATCGTCGCTGCTACTGTAGTGTATTTAAGGGCGAGCACACCACCACTCTCTCTGGCAAATTTTCTGTTGACAAGTCCGTAGGTACGTCTGGGAACTCCTGAATTCAAGTCTTGTAAGAATTCAGGCATCTAAGTCCTTTAGGATCATTCTAATTGTTGATATTATTGTGAAATATCCCCAAAATTTCTCCAACGAAGATACTGTTCAATGGAAAAATGGTCCTAAAAATTTACCAGATAAACTACTGTCGATTGAAAACAGCCGGAAAGAGCGCTCGTGTACCTCGAATCCTTCTAGCCTGGCATGAAGTTTTTTGTACTGTGGCCCGTGTTGTCGATGTTGGTGTATTATACTGTATAGTGAGGTGGTGTGTGTTGTGTTGTGGGGGGCTGGCTATTCCCACCCCGGTCACCCATATTCTGATCAGTGGTCGGGCCCCGTTATTAAAAGATGTTGCGCTGACATTCTGACGGACGGCCATTATCTTTGGACTTGGTGGCGTAAACTTTAACAGAACATGATATATTAATAACATAAGATATATTACACAAAATAAAGTGACGTGCTTATATAGAAGGCAGACAACGTGTGGTTCTTTCTTATGGACACCATCTCTAACTGGTTGATTTGCATACTGAAATCTAAATTTAGTAATCCACAAAATCTTAAAATTGAATTTTGCCAATTATGCTTCTAATATGAGACATTTAGCTCAAAATTATGTAGATCAATCTAACTTAATCAAGTAATTATGCAGAGTCAAGTCTTTAATCTGCTTGTAATCTTTTTGCCAAATATAACTTACTTTAACTAATTCATCTTCAGAAAATAGGAAAAGTAGAAAGTAGCTACGAGGTGCTGTTGTAAAGGCTTATCCCTCAATACCTTCACCTTTAAAATTAAACTAGAACACATTTAAATGGCGACAACTGTACGCCAAGTTCCATAGATTCTGGTCTAGTATTTATTTGGGATCTCCACTCCACCAGCCAGCCATGTTCTGTGATAGAGCTGGTCCAAGTGTGTGTAAAGAAAACGGAGGTCCAAGTGTGTAAACGAAAACGGGGGCCTCGAGGGTAGACTGCATCACACGGGCGGGTGCACCGGGGCGGGTTATTACATATTACAATAGCTGGCTCCCCAACCCAACGATCTTGTTAAATTTAGAGATCCCGGAGTAAGACAGGTCGGCCATCTCTTCCTTTGGACGCCATTTTGGTTTTACAATTATCAAAAAGGGAGATGATACTTTATTTTTGATCATGTTGAGTGTAATTATAAAACAGCGTCATGATTCTATATTTTTGATCATATAGAGTATACGAGTGATTATCAAACAGCGAGATGATACCTATTTTTGAGCATGTATAAGTTGGATCCTAAGACTAAACCATATATCCTGTACCAGTATTAAAGAATGTTTCTTTTGGATATGGATATGGCGTGTCGAGAGAGAGAGGCTATAAAAGACACCAGGGGTACCAATATGGCGGAGGTTGGCCCATCTCTGTTACTCTAGGATCTCTAATTAATATTGTGCCTTGATATGTGACGCGCCGCAATCTTCTTCATCAAACAGTTACTATACCCTGGTCATGATAGCTAAGCCAGAAATCCCCACCCCCAACCTTTCAGAACTCAAAAAGGAGTAGAGTAATCGAGATATTATTTCTACCCCTCATAACTCAAAAAAGGACTAGAGCAATCGAGCTATTATGTCTACCATTTGGAAAAAAATCAAGAACCAAGTGTGTAAAATGACAGCCCGTTTTTTCTAGCCCCTTATTGAGTTACAGTGGTTAGGGGTTACTATTTCTGGCCTGGTGATAGTGAGCAGACTATACTATTCCTTCGACTATGACCACTTCTATTACCTGTGCTACGACTATTACTCTCTCGAAACACACTCTAGAGAAAGTAATTAGTGTGGATAATCTTTTTTCGATGAAGTTGAGTATTTACATATTTAATGAAGTTTGAAGTTAATAGTGTTTTCTATATAACAATCATACTAGGATTTTGTAAGTAGCTCATATTGAGTTTTGCTTTGGGTTGATTCAATTAGCGATAATTGAGTTGACGGGGCAAGTTATTTTTGTCGTCTTTTCGACTGCATTAAGTCGGGTTAGATTAGTATTCCTACATGTATCTATTTAAGTATTTGATTTTATCTTATAAGTAGTCTGGGCTTAGCTAATAATCACCAACTGGCTATACTTAAATGTCCCACCATAACAATGTAACACACAAGTAACTCGACACTACAATATTTATGTTAATTATACACAACCCAATAGTGTACAACTACAACAGCCATGCATTGTTCGGTCAAACTCAATCGTTCAGTATTGTTGTCTACGTAAACTCAATCGTTCAGTATTGTTGTCTACGTAAATAAGAGTGTAAATAACATCTTAAATTTACCCGCACCTCCAAACTACAATTCATAGTTTCATGCATATATATACAAAAATAAGTCAGTAAGATTTGTATATACATTATGATAAATTGTTTTAGTTGATGACTAGTTAATCCGTTCATCATACACATCAAATTGGCTTCGACCTATTCTGAGAAACAATTGAATGAAAATGTACTTAACCCTGTCAAGAAATTCATGAGAAATAACTAACAATAGAATATTTTACAACTATGGCACACGATTGGTCGACAGGAGAATTTTGAAGCTGATCTCACTCACACACGGACAATATAACATTACGAACTATTCACACTCACTTATTATTCACAAACGACCATTCACCTACAACAAACTATCGTGGAGCTGGACTCTCGAAGTTTTTCATGAATGTTCTTATTAGTCGAAGGCAGGCAAATCGAGCGAGTCAATCAACTCAAGAAAACAAGCAAACGTTCGTATGACAAGAAAAACGTTAGTCATTTTCTCCATGTCAAGATAACAAGATTATTGAATAAAAACGTTATTTGAGGAGGAGCACATTATTGACAACGTTTCGCAGGTAGCTTATATATATATATTTTTTTTATTAATTTTCAACTTTTTGTTCAGTCAATTTTAACATCAAGAGTACTACAGTTGACAGAATGCTTACATTATTGAAATGTTTGAAACGCAAAGTAATGGTCGCTCTTCTGTTAAGGGGAGATATCCACTTGAGGGAGGTTTTTCTTGACCCCTTTCTCCCTCATGTTTAGCCCCATTGCTTTTGATATTATAAAACGTTTGCCCCATTAGTTTAGCGATTCTAAGAACTTTCACCCCATATAAAGACCTTTCGTGCCATTCAGGTGTCGATTTTATCCTGGCGAGCGATAGCGAGCCTTTAATTTAAGAAGAACCGGCCTTTGGCCGGGACATTTTTCTACCGAAAAATGTACAAATTTATCTTGAAAGGCACTCAAGGGGGTGTAATTTTAAGCTTGATGGAGGTCTAGGGAACAAACTAAATACCTCCCCTTAATCTACTGTACTGTATAATGACTTACCTAGGAATGGGACCTTTATTGACTTAGTATTCATTTACATATGTTTCAAGTTGACAGAGTTGCTGGAGTTGCTTGCTCTTCGATGCTGAGAAATACGACACTGGCTCATAAAATACATATATAAATAAAGTGTAGCTGAGATACGAAGGTGATGCCCTAGAATAGCAGCCCATATTTTAATATACTATTTTGATTTGCAACGTTTGTAGATACACATACCTTCAGGCATTTATCTATCGATCTACCTATATATTTATCCAGTTACCTATATATCTATTTATCTATGCTGCATAACTATCCTGTCCCTCCTTCATTCTCTATTGCTCGGATCGGTTTATTCCGAACAGTGTTTGTACAAGGAGATATTTCTTAGATAAATGTCTTCCTAAAAAATAGAGGTGTGTTTTATTTACCCCGGTGCCTTGATCCTTTATTGTATTAATTTGTTAAGACGAGAGAGAGAGAGAGAGAGAGAGAGATCCATTTCTATCAGCCTACTGGACTCTATCCCTCATAAATCTGGTTACACATCGGAAACATCTACTATTAAAAGCTAAACAAAATATATATATATATATATATTTTTTTTTTTACATTAGTTTAACCAGACCACTGAGTCACTATAAGAGACTCTCATAGGGCTGGCCTGTCGTATATCAAAGAACGAAACCATTGCAGAGAGATGATGTATGAATTGAAGAGAGATGATATAGGAGATGAAGAGTTAGCAGGGCGGGAGAAGAACGCCAATTACAGTTTGTCCTAATCTTGTTAACCCTTTCATGCATATATGACGCAGAGGTTGCCAGATTAGCAATACGAAATAGAGTTCTCTCACTCTTAAAATTACCTCTCCAAAATTAGTTTTCTGCCCACAGCTAACTCAAAGACAAATTGAAGTAACTAAACTAAAGGTTTCTAAATACCCCTCATGGTAAAAAAGGCTTTAAAGTATCCCTAATAGGCTCAAAATCGCGTCATATGTCGGAGAGGGTTAAGGAGTTAAGATAATTGACCACTTGCGAGTTTTGGGTATAAGGAGTGTAGCTATTGGTATCTAGCAGAATTATCAGCTAAATCACTATTGTAGCGCTAATAGGAATATATACAGTCAGATTCAGCAATATTTCTATTAATCCTAGGTTCGAATCCTTGGAGTACCACGTGTATTCATTAGTTTCATATATTTCATTCATTAGGTATATTTGTAAGTTAATTGGTATGTTGGTGATAATATGAATGCTAGATATGATGTGCATGCAAATACTCCAAACAATTAGTAGTAAGTATTAAGGGGAGGTGTTTAGTTCGTTCCCTAGAATTCCATCAATCTTAAAATTACACCCCCTTCAGCCCCTTTCAAGATAAATTTGTACATTTTTCGGTAGAAAAATGTCCCGGCTGAAAGCCGGTTCCTCTTAAATTACAGGCTCGCTATCGCTCGCCAGGATAAAATCGACACCTGAATTGCACGAAAGGTCTTAATATGGGGTGAAAGTTCTTAAAATCGCTAAACTAATGGGGCAAACGTTTTATATCAAAAGCAATGGGGCTAAACATGAGGGAGAAAGGGGTTAAGAAAAAAATCCCTCAAGTGGAGATCTCCCCTTGATATAATAACCTAAGGGTTATACGCACATTACACAATTATGCAATACTTAATATACTAAAAAAAAATACTTCAAACTACAAACAAGGATTTAGAAGCTAGTAATTATTAAACAGTAGGAAATATACACTTGTAGGTCTTCGCTACATTAACTTGATATCTTAACAATAGTAGCACATTCTTGACAAATCCGTATTAACCCTTTCACACACATATGACGCAGAGGTTGCCAGATTAGCAATAATAAATAGAGTTCTCTCACTCTTATAATTACCTCTCCAAAATTAGTTTTCTGTCCACAGCTAACTCAAAGACAACTGCAGAGGTTGAAGTAACTAAACTAAAGGTTTCTAAATACCCCTGATGGTAACAAAGGCTTTAAAGTATCCCCAATAGGCTCAAAATCGCGTCATATGTCGGAGAGAGTTAAATTTCAGTACTACAATAGCCCACAAAACAAGTAAACGAAATAAGCACAATACGGACAATCGTGCGGGGCAAAAATACAATATAATATTCCTATCTATCTATCTCTATCTATCTATCTATCTATATGCTCAGGCCCAATCCCCATTTTGGGGGTAGCCGACTCAAGACAGCAAGAACAGGGAAAACACAAAAACAACATAAAACAAAAAATAAACACTGATAAAAAACACAAACTCACACACATCCAGGTCACCCAGGAAAAGACCCAGAGACCAGGGTTACCAAGGTCGCTCCAGCACTCCCCCGGCCCCTGACCACCCGGAGAGGTTCCGATCTCGGCAGGCAGACATGCAGCGGAGCCGAAGCCACAAGCCCTCCCACCACACTTCCAGGCACACCCTTCATATTAATCGTCTAATATTCCTATGATGGTATATTATATACAGGATAGACTTGAAGAACGAAGAGTGATAAGAACAAATATTATATCACAGAAAATTTACTATGCTCTTTTCATTATAATCAGGCCAGACATTTTGACCATAAACCTTTATAACTCAAATTCGACTAGAGTAATCGAGCTAATATTTTTAACATTTGGGATGAGTCAGCCAAGGACTAAGTGTGGAAATGTACAGACCATTCGTTCTAGCTCTCTTTGAGATACAGAGGTTAGGGGTCACGATTTCTGGCCTACTTATATTGAACGGAGTATAAGTATAATCGAACACTTACGAGTTATATGACAGTACTCTCGCCGCTAAAACAACTAGTATACCAAATTGACTGGCTAGGAAAATGGTCAAACGATAGTAATTTACTGCTTGCGAGTTTCAGGCTGTAAGGAGCAGAAATACAAATACTGTACAATGTAGGGTATTTATAAATAGAAGTATTGTGGAAATTGACTTAATGAATTTACGTGTGTACTACAAACATATTTTACTGATGTGTATGCAAAAAAAAAAAAAAAAAAAAAAAAAAAAAAAATCCATATAGCCTAGCTCGCAACTTGCATGGTTATCTTCTATGTGTACGAAGGATACAGAAGGGAGGCTTCCTGTAACGAGAACCTCCTCAAAGTCAAAATAGTGACTGCAAGCCAAATTCAAGGTACGTTAGGGTCAAAATGCCTGGACACACAAAGTTTAAAGCAGTCTAAGTCATAGGATGAAGGAAAGATTGGTTGGGTGAGAGAGTAGAAGAAAGATTGAGAACCTTGGTTAATTCTTGGGTTTGGAGAGCTGTGCAGTGGTCAATTACTAACCAACAAGGATGTGGTTTATCTAGTAACACGGGTCTATAACATACCCGAGTTACATGACTCTCTAAATGTCACTCTGATTCGTACTTCACCTTTAAGTAGGCTGTTTATTTAATGAATTATACATTTTCAAGGCCAAGCTAAATCTAACATTTGCATAGAAAACAAATCTTTTCACGCGTTACAAGGCAGGTAATAATAATAATAATAATAATAATAATAATAATAATAATAATAATAAACAATAAATATAATACTATCTATCTATCTATCTATTGCCTGACGCCGTGATCCCCGAAGGGGTGGCCACGAACGAACCGCCCCCATGCACCTCTGTCCCCAGTCAGTCGACGCCCCTCCCCCCAACCAGCACCGCCTTCGTTCATGTACTTCCTCACTCCATCCTTCCACCTCTCATTCGGTCTACCTCTCCCTCTCTGTCCCTCCACCTCGCTCTCGTACACCCTCTTAGTCATTCTCTCGCTTTCCATACGTTCCATATGGCCGAACCATCTCAAGTTGTTCCTTTTCACACTTTCCAGCACATCTACCTCCACACCACACCTCCTTCTTACTTCCTCGTTAGTCTGTCTATCCCTCCATGAAACTCTGCACGCACTCCTTAAGTAATTCATTTCCACTGCTCTCACTCTTGGTCTGAGTCTCTCAACCAACGTCCATGCTTCGCTTCCGTAAGTCAGTGTTGGGATTACCACACTGTCATGCAAGGACTTCTTCACTTCCATACTGACCACCCTATTTCTTGTTACTGCTTTTAGCGTTCCTACAACCCTCTTCCCCTGTTGTACCCTCTCCTGCACTTCTTCATCCATAGTCCCATCTTTACTCAACACACTGCCCAGATACTTAAAAGAGTTGACGATCTCCATAGCCTGACCGTTCAGCTTCACCTCACACTCTGTGACTTCACCCCTTTCGAAGACCATAACCTTGCTCATCCCCGCATTTACCTTCAAATTCCGTTTTTCGCACACTGTTCCAAACTCATTTACCAGACCCTGCAACTCCCATTCATTATCACTCATCAGAACTGTATCATCCGCAAACAGCAGTATAGGTAGCTTCCACTCAATTCCCTCTCTTTTCAGCGATACACCAACATCCACTGCTCTTGATAGTATTTCGTTCATGACTCCATCCATATATACAGTAAACAACCACGGGGACATCACACACCCCTGTTTCAAACAAACATTCAGGTCAAAGAACTCGCTCTGCTCACTCTCCACACGTACTGCCGCCTTTGCACCCTCATACATGCTCTTCACTGCTTTCAGCAACTTGCCCTCTACTCCGTATATTCTAAGTACTTTCCACAAACCTTCTCTATCCACTCTGTAATAGGCCTTCTCCAAGTCCATAAAGGCAACATACACCTTTTGTTTCTTCTCCAAATACTTCTCCACAACACAATTCAGGGTAAAAATCTGATCTACACATCCTCTTCCCTTCCTAAAACCTCCCTGCTCGTCGTCTATCCATTTCTCCGTTCTCACTCTCACTCTCTCAATCACTACCCTACTGTATACCTTCCCTACTACGCTTAGAAGACATATTCCTCGGTGGTTACCACACACTCCTCTTTCCCCTTTGCCCTTATATAGGGGGACTATTATGTCAGTCTTCCAGTCATCGGGTGCACTCCCCTTCTCCCATGCTAGTTTGCACATTTTCCATACCCATTCTATCACTATCTCACCACCATACCTCAATATTTCCCCACACACTCCATCTGTTCCTGGTGCTTTCCCCAACTTCACTCTTTTCATGGCTTCCCACACTTCTGACCTCCTGATCCCCACCTCCTCCTCCACTACTATATATAATACTAATACTAATAATAATAATAATATAATAAATAATAAATATAATAATAATAATAAAATTCAAATAATGATATGAATATTAATCTGATCTTCTTTTTTTTTTTTTTTTAGGATGTGCAAGAGATTTTTTTTTGCCTGAGCCCACCCTTTGAGAATTATGTATATGAGATAGACTAACATCAGGAGATTGTATGCGGCTAAGAAAATACCTCTAGCAATGCAAGAGAAACAAATTATCTAATTTATCCCGTAAACTCCCACAATTCCTTCGTAAACTAAATAAGATCGTGTTATGATAGTAAAATAGTAAAATAAGAAACGCGTCTTCATCTACCGAAAGGGTTAACCAGCCTCTCCTATAATGTGATAAACCCGGAAGTCTCTCCCCCCACACACAGTCAACAGATCAATGTCCCGACTACCCCATCTTGTTCACCCATACACCAGTCCTATATAAACGAGTCTACATCCTAGGTTAATGATTGCTCGAAGGTACACTCGGATCCCATAGTTTCTAACCCACTCATATTTATTTGTGGACTTCTAGGCTAATTATTATTTGTTTTTCTTCTATGTGGATGAGGGATACACAATGCAAAACTTCCTGTGACGAGTGCCTCCCACAGAGTTGTTGTTGTTGTTGTTCCCCAAGCTGCCTGGCCGAACAGCCCCAAGGCCCCGAGTAAGGCCAAGGCCATAAACCGCCCCCACAGAACCCTCCCTGCCGACCACAATAAAGCCTGGGTAACCGAAGCCACTCCATGGCGGGGATCTGAGAGGGTGCGTAAACGCCCGGGAAACCAAATCCCCACCCAGGGCCCTGTGCCCCTCAGCACAGAGTTGAAAGAGTTACAGGGCCAAAATCAAGGAATGTTCGAGCCAAAATGTCTGGACACACGGAGTTTGAAGCAATCTAAGTCCTAGGATGAGGGAAAGATGGACAGATAGGATCTCTACCTCTACACCAGACCAGTCCTAGGTAAAAGCGTCTAAATCCCAGGCTAATAAGTGCTCGAAGATGTGGAAATGGGGGAGGTTACGTTATCTACAAGATTAGGAGATCTATATTTATCGGGATCGTCAGATGTGGTCTATAAAAATAAATAAATACTAAGCTGAAGTTGAAAAGCATAACGCAATTTGTTTTCACACTTTGCTGTACAAGAACACTGCATACTCAAACCTGACTCGCAAGATGATTTTGAATGCCTCGACAAGACTCAAGGATCTTCTTCGATGTAAGGATTTTGGCATTAAGTTTCGACTAGTAGCTATATTCTAGTAGCCTAATTTCCATTGGTATGGGCAGCCAAAATGACGATGAAATAACTTATCAAACTTTTATTCAGAAACTAGATCAGAATGCAGGAAAAGTCATAGGAAAAAACCCGCCCTAAATAGTCTTGGTGTATAAATTATGTTAGGTGAATCAAATCTTATCAAACTTTAATTCAGAAGCTAGCAGATCAGAATACAGAAAAAGAGTTTAAAAAAAACGCCTTAAAAATCCTGGTGATACAATTATATTTTAGGTAACTGAAGTCTTATCAATCTATAATTCAGAAGCTAACAAATCAAACGCAGAAAAAGTTTTAGGGAAAAACACGCCACAAAATTGATGGTGATATTCCCTCTTAAGCCAGATTGGGGTAAACAGGACGTTTAAGGGAAGATGGGCTTATCTATTTGCTCATTCATGTATTTATATTATTTGTTTTAGTTTCCTCCCTAGACCTCCATCAAGCTTAAAAAAAAAACACCCGCCCAAGACCCTCCATATAGATAAATTTGTAAATTTTTCGGTATAAAAATTTCCGGGCCAAAGGCCGGTTCCTCTTAAATTACAGATTCGATAACCGCTCGCCAGGAAAAAATCGACACCTAAATGATACGGAAGGTCATAAATTGACAGAAATGGGGTGAAAGTTATTAAAATCACCAAACTAATGGGGCGAATGTCTTCAAATATAAAAACAAAAAAAATGGGGCTAAACATGAGGGAGAAAGGGGTCCAGAAAAAAAAAATCCCTCGTGGAAATCTCCCCTTAAGCCAGATTTGGGTAAAGAGGAAGTCTCTTTAACGTTAACAAGATTATGCATCACGGCTCTCCACAAAAAAAAAAAAAAAAAAAAAAAATGCATCACGGCTCTCCACAACACAACATATTACATGGGCGGTTGTTGGTTGTGTGATAGGGCGGGATTTTTACTTGATTATTTTATATGTGATGAAGGAGATAAAAGACAATGCTGCCTGTAACAAGTGCCCTTCCCCCCCCCCCCAAGAAAAACAAAATCAATAAAAATAAAATAGTATAAAATTACATAATAAAGTTGAAAGAGCGATAGATTGTTAGATTGGATCAGCCAAAGAGTTGTCAGGGGGGGTCAGCCTACGTACTAAAATACTAGAGGTTTAAATTAGTTAATAACAATTAATTTCGAAAGGTTGACACAATGAATATATTCACCTCTTCCTCATAATATTAAGTTTACATTCAGGATATGAGTTGCCAGATCAACTTGTGATCAAATATGCATTTTGATATTGGCTAAACTTACATTGGTAGCTGTAAGAGGGATATACTGTATATAGATATATAGATGGATTAGATAGGATATATATATATATATATACAGTATATATATATATATATATATATATATATATATATATATGTCAGTGAGACTTGAATATATTTACCTGCAGTTGCCGTGACTTTGACTTTTAAATAATAAAAATACATGCTCAATCTCTGCTTTATTATAAAAAGTACATTGAGTAATTAATAGATACACTGTTATACCCATTATATATAAACATTTAGTTACATATTATAATTATATTCTTAATAACAATAGTAAAACATATTTAGACACATTGGCGTTGTTCATGTCTAATTTTTAGTGTATATTATATTGCGATGTGAATGAGGTTATGGATAACATTTAGGCTATATTCTGTGTGTTAGTTTTTCATTTTGGTAGAACAATAATCTATAAATATAGATTAGGTTGAGTAATGTTTAGCATACTAGGACATGATGTTAGTGAGATTAGAGACAATATGTTGATAATCTACTCCATACACCATGCATTAGAATTGTGTGTTTGGTCGTGATATTCCATTAGCATAATATAAAAGGATTTTGGTTTTATTATTATCTATTTATTTGGATGTAATATTAGTAAGAAAATATATTCTTCCAGTGTGAATAGTTTATCATCATTTTATAATATGATGTTAGTAAGTTTAAGAACAACATCTTGAACACTACTCTATTCATTGTTCTTTACTTTTTTTAATTGGATGCAAAAAAACAAATTTAATCAGCTTAGAATACAAACAAATATATACATCTAGCTACTCTGTACATTTACCATTTGTCTAACTAGACACACTGTTACGAATAGAAACACTAAACATTTGCTGTGTGGAATATTAAAATATTACAATCTGGACATTGATGTTAGTAAAATTAGAAACAACACACTAAATATGTACTCAGTGAATGTTTTGTTAAGTTTCTATTTAAGCGTAATAGTAGTAAGAGTATATAAATATTTACTTAGTGAATTATGCCTTTGAGCTGTGGCATGGTCGGTAGCGCGTCTTACTGCTTATCAAAGGGTTGGCAGTTCGATCCCACCCTGTGTCATTGGTAGACGGCAAGAGTCTGGACGCTCAGGTTTAGCGATTTGATTCGTGGCAAATGTCCAGTAAAGTGTCTGCAACAAGGCAACAAAGGGCACACCCTAGCCCTGTTATTCAAGGCATTGTATGGCATTACAAACTGTATCATTGTTTTGATTTTTCTATATGGACCTACAGTATTAGTAATATTCGGTGCAATACTAAATGTGTAAATGTTATATTTCTTAATGAAATCGAACATTATATAAGTATTGTTAATAAGATTAGAAAGAATATCTTGTGCATTTAATATGTAAATTACTTACTATTTTTCTACTCTGATATGATGTTAGTCATTTCTTATTATGTTACATTAAATTTTAAAAAGGTGACAGAATGCATAGCAACACCATTTGAGGAGGACCACTTTATTGACAACATTTCGTAGACCTGAAGAAGCTATCTGCGAAATATTGTCAATAAAGTATTCATTGGATATTATATTTATTATATGGCTATGTTGTTAGTAACAATAGGAAAGTTATATTAAACATCTACTTTGCACAGTGTGTATTATTGTTCTAAATGATATAAGTAACATTTGCAATAAGACGTTTTCGTTTCAATCATTATACTTGAATCATTACTACTCTTCTATTCTTAGGTGATGGCATGAAGGGTGTGTGTGATGCGGGGGGCGTGGGGTGGGCGTTACTAGGCGAGTCTGCCCAGGGCACCACGGGCGAAGGGGAAGGTGCCCCCCCTGCCGCCCCCCAAACCGCTCGGCCGGATGGAGTGGAAAGGCGTGGGGGGGAGAGCTGGGGAGAGGGGAGGGGGTTAGGTTAACTACAAGATTAGGTGATACATACTATGGGCTACATTCTAGGTTAGGTACAAGATTAGGTGATATATACTGTAATATAACTATGGGTTATTTTCTAGGTTGACTACTAGATTAGGTGAAACATAATATGGGCTGTTTTCTAGGTTGACTACAAGATTAGGTGAGACATAATATAGCTATGGGCTATATTCTAGGTTAGCTACAAACTAGATGACACATAATATAACATTTAGGGCTATGTTCTAGGTTAACTACATGATTAGACACAACCCCAACTTCACACCAGAAATTCAAAATCTCATCAGACAACGCGACATACTGAAACACTCCCCAGCACCCCACACACAAGACATCACACAACAAATTCAAGCACTCAACACCCAAACTAACAACAAAATACAAGAACAACAAAAACTAAATTGGAATAACTTCCTACAAACACTTGATCACAAAACAAACTCCAAAAAACTCTACAAAACACTAAACAGCATCACACTTTCCAACAGCAACACAACACAATCACATGCTGCAATCACAACAACAGACTCTACTCCTTCATGTAAACAACAAGCAAACACTCTCATCAATCACTTTTCACATGTCAGCCACCTAAAACCTCACAAAGACGACCGACGTGTCATCCGACGTAAGAGACAATTCCCCACAGACCCTGACTATACACCCTTCACCCATCACCAGACAAAGAATATCATCAACAATTTCAAGCACTCACCCGCCTGTGGCCTAGACAACATAAGCAACATACACCTCAGACACCTGGGACCACAAGACATACAAGCACTCACTAACATATCAAACTACAGCTATTCACACAACACAATACCAGACATTTGGAAGCATGGTATCATCATCACATTCCCCAAACCCAACAAAGACCCCACGCTACCCTCCTCGCACCGCCCCATCACACTCCTTTGCTCCCCCTCCAAAGTCATGGAATGCCTAGTATTACAACTAATTACACCTGACCTACCCCTAGCTCCAACACAACATGGCTTTAGGCCACTGCACTCCACAAACACTCTTCTCACAGACCTTACACAAAGAGCTTTCGACGGCATCAACTCAGCTAGACCACCACACAAATCACTATTAGCCACACTCGACATTAGTAAAGCCTTCGATGCCATCCCCCGCCACAACCTAACAAACAAAATCTACAACACAAACATGCACAACAACACAAAAAGGTGGCTGGCCAACTTCCTAGCAGGCAGATGTGCACACATATCTTTTGCCGGTCAGTCATCTAAAATCAGAAACTTTCCAAACGGAGTCCCACAAGGATCCGTCCTATCGCCCGCACTCTTCAATCTGTACATGCACGATATAACTACACCCAATACGCCCCAAATAAACTTAGCCTCCTATGCAGATGACATAACACTCACATGCACACACCATGACCCAAAAAGAGCAACAGATCTCCTTCAACCCTATCTCAACACACTACATGGCTGGTGCACAACAAACAGACTTAATCTAGCCCCATCCAAATTCACCGCAACCCTGCTCACAAGTTGGACAGGAGAACACGAATACATCCCTCAACTCACCATAAACAACACACCCCTAACACATACACACACACCCAAAATCCTAGGAGTAACATATGATACTCGTATGACATTCAAACAGCACACCACAAACATTAAAAAGAAACTGACACCCAGACTTAACGCCCTCAGGTCACTTGCTCACACAAAATTTGGACACAACAAAGAAACTACCACCACAGTATATAAACAATACATAAGATCAGTGATGGAATATGCAAGCCCAGCCTGGGCTTCTAACCTAGCTGAAACACATCATAAGACCTTACAGACTATTCAAAACAAAGCCCTGAAGATCATTACAGGCTGCACAGCTACTGCACCCACAGATCACCTACATCAAGAAACCAAAATCCTCAAAGTCAAAGACCATCTGGACATGAGAGGCACTCAATTCCTGGCAGCAGCCTCCACGAACCAAGACCACCCACTAAACTACATGGCAACACACCCACAGACACCAAGAAATATCAAAACAACACCCAGCACACGGTATCACACACAATTATTGTCCTCTCTCCCTCCCTGCCCACCCCGAACCAACTTCCAGAAGCACATCCATACTCATATCTCTCACCGATCCATCCACTCACTCACAGACAACACGCAGCTGCATGCACGACCTCCCGAAATCCATCCTTCCGAATCCTCCCTTCCTCGCGAGGACAGAGTCCACCTGGCCAGGCTGAGATGCGGACACCATCCAGCTCTCCTGAGCTATCAGAAGAGACTGGATGACTCCGTTGTCGACGCCTGCCCGGGATGTAACACAGCACCCCATACCATTAAACACATCATAGAAGACTGCATTTCACACAACCACTTACGCCAACAACACAATCTACACTCAATGAGAGCTCTGTGGGAAAGCCCGATCGTGGCCATGGCCTTTCTCAGGGACTCGGGGCTGTTCGGCCAGGCAGCTTAGGGAGGAACAACAACAACAACAACAACTACATGATTAGATGAGACAATATAACTATGGGCTATTTTCTACATTAGCTACAAGAACATGCAACACAAAATATATCTTTACACATATTTTCTACATTAGCTACAAGAACATGCAACACAAAATATATCTTTACACATATTTTTAAGTTAGTTACTAAACATGGTTAGATGTAATATATTAAGTCTACGAACTACATTAATTAACATATATTAAAGTTCTAAGTAAACTACAACAGGAGAAGTTGATTAGGTATAATAAACTAATTCCATAGGCAAGTTTCTAGGTTAGCTGCAAGAGAAAGAGAATATAAACACCACACTACACCAATATTGGACCACAATATTCAACTTAGGAAATACCTCTCTGAATTAAGGTAACGTCGTAACAACAGCCAATATTTACTAATTAACCCCTTCTATACAGGCGACGTCCTTCTAACTTTATTCTAGTTACTATTAGACTATTGCAGTCAGTTTAAAAAGGGGCCTCCAATATTTAACAGGCTTCGAAATATCTTTCTTAACCCTTCTTACTACCTCAGATCCTTCTTAAGCTGCATAGAATCGTCTAAATTTACAAAAAAAAAGAAAAAAAAAAAAACCACACACACACACACACATTGCCGGTACAGAAGGGGTTATGAAACTAGTAACTGAATGGCTACTGGTAATACACTGTACAGCCTATCGTCCAGAGTACATATTTACCTCAGTTACCTGTTGACACACCTAAAATATTCAGTACTCGGGAGCTGGAAACACGAGTCCTTGGCGTTATCTCAGGGTTGGCTACTAAACTTTTATGGAATTTTCAGCATCATATTCATTTAATTAGCTCAACATAATTGATAAAAAAAAATCTATAGTGCAGTGTACAATATCTCTCTCTCTATATATATATATATAAGAGAGAGAGAGAGAGAGAGAGAGAGAGAGAGAGAGAGAGAGAGAGAGAGAGAGAGAGAGAGAGAGAGAGAGAGAGAGAGAGAGAGAGAGATAGCGAGAGAGAGAGAGAGAGAGAGAGAGAGAGAGAGAGAGAGAGAGAGAGAGAGAGAGAGAGAATAATCAAACTACTTGTAAATAGGAATCAAGGATGTTTTATTTGGTTCGAATAACTCACACTGCAACCATTGATTTATATTTATTACATTAAATTACAGATATTCCTCTGATCAACAGATGTTTCAAAGAATACCAGGTTTTGAGGTGAGATGCCGAGATGGCCCTGATTTCGTCACTTGTGGGGTGATAAAGGTGTAACTGAGATAATCCAGTTGAGGCCTTCCTCTTCTTCTTAGCGCAGATTCAGCGGATATTATATTCCTGGGCAGGAAAGCATCTACGGTGTTGGTTCTCCCTTGGTGTTAACTTGTAAAGGCTCTTCTAAACCCCAGCAACCCATTGCAAACAAGATCAATACTCTCAGTTGCAAAGTGGACACACAACCAGTTACAAACATGGTTGTCACTTAAATAAAAATCCCTGTTCCAAATGAAGGATGGTAGTGTGTTGCAAGCAAAGTTGTCCCTGTACTGCCAGTTACTAGCAAAGCGAGCTCAACCCCAGTTTCCAATTTAGGGTTAAGTTACTACAGGTACCTTTTGTAAACGAGGGAAATCAAGTTGTTGGAAATAATGTTGTCGCTTCTCCATCAGTTATTAATTAATCATCTTTAATTTAACTACAGTTGCAAGGGTTAAAGTAGCTTAGACATATGCAAATAGGGTTTTAAATGCTTCCTTAGTTAGTTAATTAAAACAGGATTTCAGATGCTATCAACCCTTTTGGATTATTAAGCCAGCACACTGCAAGTCAGGTACATTTTCAGGACTGGAGCCCCTTTTCGAGAACCCCAAATGCTTCGGTATGGTAGTGTGGAAGTGGCAAGTTTTTCCGAGGAAACCGGGCTGGTCTTAGTCAGGGTAGCAGGGGCATACATCAAGGGTGGCTGGGCCTGTGAAATATGCCAGTTTGGCCCGGAAGGTGACTGGTTGGTATTCAGTTTGCATCTAAGTGATTCCCCGTGGATTAGTGGCAACAAGGAGATGGTTGGTTTTCCTTCTTGTGCTTCTGTTGTATCGTTTTCCTTTAGGGTCGATGGTAGACTTGTGTGTTTTCGCTAAGGACATTATCTTGTACAGTCGCAGTTTATTCATTACTATTAACATTTTTGTTTATCTATCATGGTGACAAGGAGATGGTTGCTTTTCCTTTGTGTGCTTCTATTTTTGTCGTTTTCCTTTAGGGTCGATGGTAGACTTGTGTGTTTCACTATGGACATCATATTGTACAGTCGTGGCTATTCATTAATATTAAAATGTTTGTTTATGTATCATTGCATGAAGCTCTTAACTACCAGATAAATCCTCTAAGTTAGAGATAGTTATTTGTTAGGTAGAATATAATGGGAAAGACGTCATAATTCTGAAGGGGGTACTTGAGGTACCAGAAAAATCAGAAATTTCATGAAGACAGGATTTTTTTCCTTGGCTAAATGCTATAATCTACAGTTAGCCAGACTATAATAAAATGCCATAGTACCGGAGTTAAAATAAATGTACGTTCTTGTAGACAATTATAGGAAGAGAGTGAATATTATAATTACACGACCGACTTGACTCTCCTTGAGACCACTTCATACCTCAAGAGGGCTCCAGAAAAGTTGAAGCTGTTGACTCCTTAAAAATAAACGCTATTTTCGTCTAGTAAGATATTTTTCTTCATTCAAGTATCACTGGCCTTGTGGACAAAATTTAAACCATGTAAGCAAAGTGTGGTATGTGTTAGTGTTGTGAGAATAGTAACAACGCACCGGTGTGGTTGGTGTGTGATATTAGTAATATCCTTGTGGTAGTGGTAGTAGCATTAATGTGGTAGGGGTCATGGGGGTGTTAGTGATGTGATGAGATGTGAGACGGAAGTGTAGTGGCATTGGTTCTGGCCAAAAGAGAGTGGTAGGATAGTGTAAGTGGTTGTGGTCTTGGGAGTGGTAACAGTAATTTTAATCCTCCACGAGACTATACCCTGATTCTTCAAATAAGAACTAAGATTGCTTCCCTTATATCCGCTCATGGCCGAGTGGTTACGGTGCCCAACTCTCCCAAACATACCTGGAATGAGCGGTTTCGAATCCTGGTCAAGATAAAGTCATTAGATAAAGTAATGTTAGTGTTATTAAACATACTATAAGATGACTAACCTTGCAGTGGTGTTGGCCTAGAGTGCAACGCGCCCCTCGTTCCAGGGAATCCGAAGGTAGAGGTGGAAGTACTGGTGATGGAGACGGTGCCGGGGGGAGGTAGCGGGGCATGGCCTAAGTGGGGGCCGTGACCAATGAAGGGCAGGGAGGACTCGGTGCGGGACAACTGTTGTAGGTCAAACGGCAACGAGCGGGGTATCTCGTTCTCGCTAAACCCAGATGCTGCAACATAAATACAATGTTAGAAAATAAGCCTAGTTTGGATAGGTTTACTAAAGCATCCCTCTTTCCAAATTAAAACTGAAAATGTTCCTTCTTTTCCTGTCACCCCTATTATGTGTCTTTAGATACTTATTCTACTTATTCAGCATTCATCAGTCTGGCACATCCAACAAATATAAATATATATGATTGATGATTACCGCATTATAAATTTCTTCTTGCGTCTGAAAAGTTTTCAAGAAATTTGTAACTCTAGTAACTAATTGAAAAGACAGGAGATTTTGCTGGGTTCGAATGAATCACACTGGTACAAGAATAGCATTTACTAGAACTGTAATAATCTTGAAGAGTAGTCAGGCAGGTCGTTGTTCAGTATAAACTTTTACCAGAGACTTCAGGGTAGGGCGTCTAACAGTCTGTGATGGTGATGGCAGTATTTTGTGTGATATATTCCCTTGCGTTGCCCTACTTGCTCAGACATTTGGTTCAGGGTTTTTTAAACATGGTTTCTGGCTACAGCTGTAGGTAAAGCCAACACTTGTTGTACGGTTGGCCAAATAAGTTGTGTCTCCGCTGTCATTACGTTTTGCTCGCTGTGTGCTGTATTAATGTCTGTCAGATGTTGAATAGGGTGTGTAAAGATAGGAACATGATTTTATATCTCACTCGAAACAATGAATTAATGCTTAGATAGTGCTGATACCAGTTATTGATCGAAATATACTTGGTACCGAGACATAACATATTTGGCCGACTGTACCAGCTGGGTAGTCACAATATTATGGTTACTAATTCACGGGAATAACGAGGGCAACAAGGACATATTGCGAATATTTTGAGGCAGGCGGGTTATGTCCTTGTATTTCATTCTCCCCTTCAACACAATGACGTAAAATTGGGGTCATATTCTGGTTACCAATAGACGATTTTCTTTAGCTTCTAATCTACCTCTAGGATTCAAAAGGGTAATAACGATCTAAATAAACTCTCTGAATACCATAGGTCCTTCTTAAGCTGCATGAAATCGTCTAATTTTAGCCAGAATCAAAGGGAAAAAGTCGTCATCGTGCTGGAGGGAATAATAGACACATGCTTGATTGCTTGTTCTATTGCATAAAATAATAGACACATGCTTGATTGCTTGTTCTATTGCATAAAGGAATTATTACAATGAAGAGCACAAATATTTCCTACAATGAATTCCAAAGAACTTAAATGCAAATATTACAAATATTTTACATTTTTAGCAAGCATTGACATTACAAATGAATTATAAAACACTAAAACCTCTGCATATACACTTTTGCTGGGAATATTTTTGTCTGAAATACACTGAATTATATATATAATCAAAGTTAAACACAAAAATGTCCTACACGCTATATAAATATCACCATCCCATTTTTAAGTATCCATTTTTATATAATACAAAAAAATATCAGATAATAATGAACACCACTCTGGATAATTAATACTGATGATTAATCCCATCTGTATCCGCGACGCCCTTTTCATTAATCCCATCTGTATCCGCGACGCCCTTTTCATTAATCCCATCTGTATCCGCGACGCCCTTTTCATTAATCCCATCTGTATCCGCGACGCCCTTTTCATTAATCCCATCTGTATCCGCGACGCCCTTTTCATTTTATTCTAGCTATATTTATACGATGTTGTCCAGTTTAAGAAGGATCTGTGTTAATCTAAAGGGTTAAGGGGAGATTTCCACCTGGAGGATTTTTTTCTGGACCCCTTGCTCCCTCGTGTTTAGCCCCATTGCTTTTGAGATTTTAAGACGTTCGCCCTAGTAGTTTGGACATTTTAAGACATTTTGCCCCATTTCTGTCAATTTTAAGACCTTTCGTGCCATTTAGGTGTCGATTTTTTTCCTGGCGAGCGATAGCGAGCCTGTATTTTAAGAGCAACCGGGACATTTTTCTACCGAAAAATGTACAAATTTATCTTGAAAGGGGGTCTAGGGGGTGTAATTTTAAGCTTGATGAAAACGTAGGGAACAAACTAAATACCTGCCCTTAAGTGATGTGGTTCAAAGCCTGTTAATTGCTGGAAGTCCTTTTATAACTGAATACAATCATCTAATAGTTGCCCGAAGAAAGTTAAGGTAATATGGGTCGCTTTTCTGGTCCCCCCTTCATCCTCATGCTTAGCCCCATTAGTTTTCAGATTTTAAGACGTTCAGCCCATTAGTTTGGCGATCTTAAGACCCTTCGCCCCATTTTTATGTCAATATTAAGTCTTTTCGTGCCACTTAGGTGTCGATTATATCCTGGCGAGCGATAGCAAGCCTGTAATTTAAGAGGAACCGGTCTTTGGCCTGGACATTTTTCTATCGAAAACTGTACAAATTAATCTTGAAAGGAGGTCTAGGGGGTGTAATTTTAAGATTGATGGAGATCTAGGGAACAAACTGAAAACATCCCCTTAAGTAGTACTGACACTCACAACACATCATTAGTGCAATAATAAGCAACCAAATATTGATCTACATTACAGTTTGAGTCATTAGTGCAATAATAAGCCACCAAATATTTATCTACAATACAATTTGAGTCATTAGTGCAATAATAAGCCACCAAATATTTATCTACAATACAATTTGAGTCATTAGTGCAATAATAAGCCACCGAATATTTATCTACATTACAGTTTTAGTTGTTGCAAAAGGTTTGTGGTATAGCCAAAAATACACACGAGACATGGGACTATTAACACAGGCGCTTGAGAAGTGGAGAATGTGCGTATGAGAGGGGCGAAGGAGTGCATTTTACGTACATATACTGTATATACACAGTAGTAATAATAGCTCTATCACTCTTTCAACTTTGGGGGGTGACACTTGTTTCAAACAGCTTTGCCACTTGTTTCCTACATACACATAACAAACAAAACATTTATACATAGAGAACGCACTCGACCACTCTTCAGGCGCCTGTGAAACTAATGGAATACACTGACTGTCTCGTTCTACCATCCAATATTTTATATAATATATCTTTGTGTCTGAACTGATCGACATAGGTATTTTTAGTGGTATTACAGTAACATGAGAACGAAATATTTTATCCCGCCACCCCACTCTCCCCTTCCCCAGGCTATTTTAAGGTATAAATGTCAGGGTACTGCGTCAACTTAGCGCTTCATTCGTTATTCTGAGGTTTCAATGTTATAAGGGGAGATGGGTCGTTTTTATTTGCTTATTTAAGTATTATTTTATTAGTTTCCTCCCTAGACCTCCATCAAGCTTATAAAACACTCGCCCAAGACCCTCTCTCAAGATAAATGTTTACATTTTTCGATAGAAAATTTCCTGGCCGAAGGCCTGTTTCTCTCAAATTACAGGCTCGATATCGCTCGCCATGATAAAATCGACACCCAAATGACACTTAGTCTTAATATTGACAAAACATTTGGGCGAAAGGTCTTAAAATCACCAAACTAATGGGCCGAACGTCTCAAAATCTGAAAAACTAATGGGGCTAAGCATGAGGGAGAAAAGGGTCCAGAAAAAGCAACTACCTGGCCCTTAAGGTGAAGCCACTACTACGTCATGCTGAGGGAAGGTTAGGCTATATCGGGCAGGGGGGGTGTGAGATCAGAGAGCTTTGGAGTTATTGTGGTATGAAAAACGCATAATTTTTGTTCTTTCTCTCTCTCATATATATATATATATATATAGAGAGAGAGAGAGAGAGAGAGAGAGAGAGATTCGGAAGAGTATATGAAAGTCAGAGGGTTAATTGTGATAGTCTCTACCCTTTTAATTCCCATGTATCCTTCCTAAACCATAAAAAGGGGTTAATTGATCATTCCTATGTTCGTAAGTTTATTTTTATTTTATTTTATTTTATTCTATTTGTTTTATTCTGTATTTTTTCTGGCCAGACGCCGTAATTCCCGAGAAGGGATGGCCATGAATATTAGGCGTTTTGTCACGAATCACTAGGTCAAGTTGCCCTGGCTTGACATCTACCAATAACATTTTAACAGTGCGGGCTCGATCCGCCGACCCTTTGATCAGCAGCCGATGTTCTACTGATTATGCCACGGCTACCTAAACCATTGCATTGCAGAACCCGTGCACGACGACGAATACATTTATTTATACTATATACGTTTCATTTGGCCAATTTCCTTCCATGGTTGCAATACTAAATTTACACATACAAATCCCATTACACCCACACACATACCCACACAGATACACTTATAGTACATACACACACATACATAGTTCCAGGGCAGTAATTCCCTTTCCAATGTTCCCTTACCCACTCTAAACCACTGTTTGGACACTTGATCCTCAGTGTTTTGGAGGACAAGCAACCTAGAAGGGTCACTAGATCTGTTGTTGCTTGATTTCCTTTGTACTCCTTTGTACTCCTTTATACACTCGCATATACTCTCCCTATCTCTCTCTCTCTCTCTCTCTCTCACACAGAGCAAATTAAGTAATAAGCTCTCGTGACGCCTCCAGCCCTCAGCCTCATCTTACTAGTTAATAATTCACCTGAGAGAGAGAGAGAGAGAGAGAGAGTGAGAGTGAGAGTGAGAGCTTACATAATATACACTAGCCACACAGACCTTACGATCTCAGCGAGGTGGTTAGGACTTTATTCTAATAGAGATAATATAACCCCCAAAGTAGAATAGCGAAAGAAAAGGATAGCACAGAAGAGAGAGAGAGAGAGAGAGAGAGAGAGAGAGAGAGAGAGAGAGAGAGAGAGAGCGATGCTATATATAGAGTGGATGTTGCATAGGGCGTAATGAACAATTCAGTGCTAGTTAAGGTCAGTAGGTGATGGCCAAGGTCGTTTGGTTTGGATTTATTTTGTTTACGTTTTGTTCTAAATTCGACGGGTGACCAATGTATCCGCCCTAGCTAAGATTTGTGTTGTGTGTATCAAGGAGACTAAATGCAAAGCTGCCTGTAACAAGGGACATTTTTCTATCGAATAATGTAAACATTTATCTTGAAGGATTTTTTTTTTTTTTTTTTTTTAAAAGCTTGATGGAGGTCTAGGGAAGAAACTACAAAAATAATAAAACAATAAATAAATGAAGAAATCAATGCAATAAATCAAGGTTATAAAGAAACGTAAGAATTATCTTTCAATTCTCAAATATAAATCCACATAACCACCGAACTCGTATCACAATAACAACAAACTTATAATTTCTTTGTGTAACATTTATCTCGTAATTTCTCCATTAAGCTGCCTGTTACTTAAAGATCTGTATTAAACACTTACTAAATAAGTAAGTGTCCAGCAACACTTAATATTTATGGGGGATGGGAGTAGGTGTTTATTTATGGGGGATGGGAGTAGGTGTTTATTTATGGGGGATGGGAGTAGGTGTTTATTTATGGGACAGGGGGGTAGGTGTTTTATTTATGGGGGATGGGGGTAGGTGTTTATTTATGGGGGATGGGAGTAGGTGTTTATTTATGGGGGATGGGAGTAGGTTTATTTATGGGGGATGGGAGTAGGTGTTTATTTATGGGGGATGGGAGTAGGTGTTTATTTATGGGGGATGGGAGTAGGTGTTTATTTATGGGGGATGGGAGTAGGTGTTTATTTATGGGGGATGGGAGTAGGTGTTTATTTATGGGGGATGGGAGTAGGTGTTTATTTATGGGGGATGGGAGTAGGTGTTTATTTATGGGGGATGGGAGTAGGTGTTTATTTATGGGGGATGGGAGTAGGTGTTTATTTATGGGGGATGGGAGTAGGTGTTTTATTTATGGGGGATGGGAGTAGGTGTGTATTTATGGGGGATGGGAGTAGGTGTTTATTTATGGGGGATGGGAGTAGGTGTTTATTTATGGGGGATGGGAGTAGGTGTTTATTTATGGGGGATGGGAGTAGGTGTTTATTTATGGGGGATGGGAGTAGGTGTTTATTTATGGGGATGGGGGTAGGTGTTTATTTATGGGGGATGGGGGTAGGTGTTTATTTATGGGGGATGGGGGTAGGTGTTTATTTATGGGGGATGGGGGTAGGTGTTTATTTATGGGGATGGGAGTAGGTATTTATTTATGGGGGATGGGGTAGGTGTTTTTTTATGGGGGATGGGAGTAGGTGTTTATTTATGGGGGATGGGGGTAGGTGTTTATTTATGGGGGATGGGAGTAGGTGTTTATTTATGGGGGATGGGAGTAGGTGTTTATTTATGGGGGATGGGGGTAGGTGTTTTATTTATGGGGGATGGGAGTAGGTGTTTTATTTATGGGGGATGGGAGTAGGTGTTTATTTATGGGGGATGGGAGTAGGTGTTTATTTATGGGGGATGGGAGTAGGTGTTTATTTATGGGGGATGGGGGTAGGTGTTTATTTATGGGGGATGGGGGTAGGTGTTTATTTATGGGGGATGGGAGTAGGTGTTTATTTATGGGGGATGGGAGTAGGTGTTTATTTATGGGGGATGGGAGTAGGTGTGTATTTATGGGGGATGGGGGTAGGTGTTTTATTTATGGGGGATGGGGGTAGGTGTTTATTTATGGGGGATGGGAGTAGGTGTTTATTTATGGGGGATGGGGGTAGGTGTTTATTTATGGGGGATGGGGTAGGTGTTTATTTGTGGGTGATGGGAGTAGTTGTTTATTTATGGGGGATGGGAGTAGGTGTTTATTTATGGGGGATGGGAGTAGGTGTTTATTTATGGGGGATGGGGGTAGGTGTTTATTTATGGGGGATGGGTAGGTGTTTATTTATGGGGGATGGGAGTAGGTGTTTATTTATGGGGGATGGGAGTAGGTGTTTATTTATGGGGGATGGGGGTAGGTGTTTATTTATGGGGGATGGGAGTAGGTGTTTATTTATGGGGGATGGGAGTAGGTGTTTATTTATGGGGGATGGGAGTAGGTGTTTATTTATGGGGGATGGGGGTAGGTGTTTTTTTATGGGGGATGGGAGTAGGTGTTTATTTATGGGGGATGGGAGTAGGTGTTTATTTATGGGGGATGGGGGTAGGTGTTTATTTATGGGGGATGGGAGTAGGTGTTTATTTATGGGGGATGGGAGTAGGTGTTTATTTATGGGGGGGGTAGGTGTTTATTTATGGGGGATGGGAGTAGGTGTTTATTTTATGGGGGGGATGGGGGTAGGTGTTTATTTATGGGGGATGGGAGTAGGTGTTTATTTATGGGGGATGGGAGTAGGTGTTTATTTATGGGGGATGGGAGTAGGTGTTTATTTATTCATATTTTCATTGTTGTTTTAGTTTCCTCCCTAGACCTCCATCAAACTTAAACAAAACATCCATTAGATCCCCCTTCTAGCTTAATTTTGTACATTTTTCGGTAGAAAAATGTCCCGGCCGAAGGCCGATTCTTCCAAAATTACAGGCTCACTATCGTTCGTCAGGAAAAAAAAATCGAGCACGAAGATTTTAATATTGATACAGAAATGAGGCAAAAGGTCTTAAAATCGACAAACTAATGGAACAAACATCTTAAAATCTGAAAACTAATGGGGCTAAACATGAGGGGAAAGGAGGTCCAGAAAAAGCTGCTACCTCCCCCTTAAATAACTCAATGTAATTAATCAAGGCTAAAAAGAAGTCATTGGGTACATTGGTAGTGAATTACATTTTGATTCTCAAATATAATTCCACATACCCAACGAACTCTTATCACAAAGACAATTAAATAAATACAAAACACATATACTGTAGTGTCTATATAAAACACATATACTGTAATGTCTATATATAACACTTCCCTCGCAATTTCTCTAAACGGCTTATTACTTAAAAATCTGTAATAAACCTTCACTATTTACGTGTGTCCAGCAACGGTTAGCATTTGTTTCATGAAGCACATTATAATTGTTCTATTCTGCTCTTCTCACAATTAATGTCTTAAATTCTGTTTAGTATCGCCTTTTTTCTCTCTCTGGGTACCACATATGCTCAGTTTTCTCTCTCTGGGTACCACATATGCTCAGTTTTTTCTCTCTGGGTACCACATATGCTCAGTTTTCTCTCTCTGGGTACCACATATGCTCAGTTTTCTCTCTCTGGGTACCACATATGCTCAGTTTTCTCTCTCTGGGTACCACATATGCTCAGTTTTCTCTCTCTGGGTACCACATATGCTCAGTTTTCTCTCTCTGGGTACCACATATGCTCAGTTTTCTCTCTCTGGGTACCACATATGCTCAGTTTTCTCTCTCTGGGTACCACATATGCTCAGTTTTCTGTCTTTTCTTGTTTCTGTATTAATCCTCCGATTATATAAATGAAGTAGATCTAATAAATGTCTTCCCAACCACTAACTACCTCATTCCCTCATTTTGACTAACACTCCTCCATCATCACACTCTTTGCTGGACCCCCTTCTCCCTCGTGTTTAGTTTCATTAGTTTGGCAACTTCAAGACCTTTCGCCAAATGTCTCTGGAAATATTAAGAGTGTTCGTGCCATTTAGGTTGGGGTCTATTCCTGGCGAGCGATAGCGAGCCTGTAATTTAGGAAAAAACTGGCCTTAGGCCGGGACATTTTATACCCCAAAATGTACACATTTATTTCGAAAGGGGGTCTTGGGTGTGTTTTTAAGCTTGATGGAGCTCTAGGGAGCAAACTATAAGAAGAAAAAAAACGGGAAGATCAATTTAATCTATTAGTATTAATTTAACTCCAACACCAAACACCTCCAACGAAATTCATGAAAGCCTGTGATCCACCGGGATTCGAACCCGAGCTACCACACACAGATTTGTAAACACACTAACCATTACACCATCAAGAAGGTCTTTAGTTAATGGTAGCCTAATGGTTAAATGAGAGGAAAGAATAAAACCATATATTCCTAGAGGTCTTTCGTAAGCCGAGTATAATTATCTGGCAGTAGCGTTGATAAGAAAAAATAAATTGAGGATCATGACGCATTTGACAGTTTATTCTGGATATCATTAGACGATTTTATTCATCTTAGGGTAAATTTGAGGGAGCTAAGGAGTTCATTGAGAGAGTATCAACTCCTGTGATTCCTAGATATCCTTCCTAAATTGCATAAAATCGTCTAATGATAACCAAAATCAAATGTAAAAATGCGTCTCAGATCCTCAAGGGGTTAAGGTGGTTGTAAAATGTATAGCTTGATAGTAATCTATTTGGTTATGTGCTTGGGGGGGGGGGGGGGAGAGACAGGCTGAGAGATTTAGGTCCTTTCTAAGCCTGCTAAAGTAATCTGGCAGTAGCGTTGATAAAGTCAAGGGTAAAGAGGAGGGCGGATGGGCGTATTTATATGCTTATGGTTTTATCTTTTTATTATTGTTTTTAATTTCCTCCCTAGACCTCCATCAAGCTGTACAAAAAAAAAAAAAAAAAAAATCCTAGATAAATGTATACATTTTTCTACCGAAAAATGTCCCGGCCAAAGGCCGATTACCCTTGAAATTACAGGCTCGACATCGCTCGCCAGGACAAAATTAACACCTAAATGGTACGAAAGGTCTAAAAATTGACAAAGAAATGGGGCATAAAGTCTTAAAGTCACCAAACTAATGGGCCGAACGTCTTAAAATCTGAAACCTAATGGGACTAAACATGAGGAGGAAGGGGCTTTCCAGAACACAAAAACTCTTAAAGGTGGCGGTAAATTTGTAGCATTACAGTAATCTATTCGGTTATGTGCGAGGGTGGGGTGTGTGGAGAGGCTGAAGGAGGGTTGTTATACAAGGGGGTGGTGTTATATAAGGCCGACTACCTCAGGAGGAGCCTCTCGTCCACCTCTCCGGAACAATGGTGAAGAATGTGGAGGAGGAGAGGGGTGTGGGTGGGTAAGGTGGTGTGAGAGTGGGTGGGGTGGGGTGGGGTGAACAGGAGAGGGAGGGGAGGAGAGGGTGGTGTAGGTGGAGAGGAGGAAAGGGAAGGAAGGGGAGGGGGATGAGGGTTGAGTTGGAGGAGGAGGAGGGGTGGAAGAGTGGTGGAGGGTAGGAGGACAGTGGGGGTGGGAAGGAGGAGGGGGTGGTGGGGGTGGGGGGGCGGGAAGGTAAGGAGGAGGGGGTGGAAGAGAAGTGGAGGGTAGGAGAGGGTGGTGGTGGAGGAATGGGAGACAAGGGTAGAAGAGTGGAATGCGTCAAAGGGGGAAGATTAGAGGAATTATGAAGAAAGAAAGAGAAGATGTGGAGGATGGGAGGAAGAGAGAGAAAAGATAGAAAGGTCTTTAAGAAAATGCGTAACAAGACAATACGAAAGAGCATAAGGAGCAGTAGAATAGGTGAGAGCTGGTCCTATCCAGAGTGAGGTTTGGCATCCTCTAACCAACCTTAACCGTTTCTGTCTGTCTCTTTACTGTCCTACTTTTCCTTCTGGGGGCAGGGGGCTAGAAATCCTCCTCCCCTTGTAAAATTTACCTACTAGACGAGATAGAGAAAGGGGTGAGAGAACGTGAAAGTGGTCCCGAACCTTAAGAATTAGAACTTAAAATGTTGGTTCTGTTCGGTCTCTGTCTCGAGTCGGCCACCCCCAGCTATGGGGTATTTACCCGAATAGATACATACAATACATACATACATAATGAGATAAACGAAACGACGACTATAGGCGAAAGTGGAGAGAATAGGGGGAAATGAGGAAGGAAGATGAGGAGGAACAGGGAAACAAAGAGGAAAGGGAGACAACATACAATGAGAGGAATGAAAGCGAGAGTAAAGTCATATTATTACCAACCCACCAATTACTTTAAAATATACTTAATTAAATGAAATCAATGAAACTAATGAATACATGTGGTACTCCAAGGATTCGAACCTAGGATACTCACACCGAAAGTCCGCGCACTGACCATTACGCTATCAAGACAGTTAAAGGTTTATGCACAAGCCTACGATATATTATCCATTCTCGAATACTGGATATTTATCTAAGCATGTACTGTACATATACCCAACTGCGCACTATGATAGCCTAATGATTACAGGAATGGAAGGGATAATTGATAAACGGGAGTAGTGACGAACATGAAGGCACGGAAATACTAGAAACAGGAAGGAGGGAGCGGTAATTAACGAAGAGAGTGAGGGAGTGGGATGACAATGATGCGGAAGGGGGCGGGGAAAGAGCACAGACAGATGAGAAGAGGACGACGGGAAAAGCAGAAAGAGCGAGAAGAGGACACGAAAAGAGCAAGGAGATGAGGAAGAAAAGAACAAAGGGAGATGAAAAATAGACGGGAAAAGAGCGAAAAGGACCAGAAGTGGATGAAAAACGAATAAAGAGGACGGGAAAAGAACTCAGAAAAACAAGAAAAGGACACAAAAAGAGTAAAGAGAGTTGCTAAGAGGACGAGAAAACAGCAAAGAGAGTTGCTAAGAGGACAGGAAAAGAGCAAAGAGAGTTGCTAAGAGGACAGGAAAAGAGCAAAGAGAGTTGCTAAGAGGACAGGAAAAGAGCAAAGAGAGTTGCTAAGAGGACAGGAAAACAGCAAAGAGAGTTGTTAAGAGGACGAGAAAACAGCAAAGAGAGTTGCTAAGAGGACGAGAAAACAGCAAAGAGAGTTGCTAAGAGGACGAGAAAACAGCAAAGAGAGTTGCTAAGAGGACAGGAAAAGAGCAAAGAGAGTTGCTAAGAGGACAGGAAAAGAGCAAAGAAAACGAGAAGAGAACAAAGAAAAGAACATGGAGAGAAGTAAGATAATAAAGAAGAGGGAGAACTGAAGGACAAAGAAAAGTGCAGAAGTGGAAATTTACAAAAAATGAATAAACAGGAAATCGCAGTAGGGGGCAAACCATAATATTAAGTTACAAGATTAGAATAAATTAAGTAATAATTACAATATATATATATATATATATATATATATATATATATATATATATATGCAGAGAGAGAGAGAGAGAGAGAGAGAGAGAGAGAGACCAATAATAGAACAGGAAGGACAGCAAGGGGCAAGCAACGTACTGGCCGGAATATTAAGTTAAAGGGGGAGGTAGTCGCTTTTTCTGGACCCCTTTCTCCCTCATGTTTAGCCTATTTGTTTCAAGATTTTAAGACATTCGACCCATTAGTTTGGCGATTTTAAGAACTTTCGTCCCATTTCTATCAATGTTATGACCTTTTGTTGCATTTAGGTGTTGTTGTTTTTCCTTGTGAGCGATAGCGAGCCTGATATTTAAGAGGAACCGGCCTTTGGCCAGTACATTTTTCTACCGAAAAATGTATAAATTAATCTTGAAAGGGGGTCTAGGTGGTGTAATTATAAGCTTGATTGGGGTCTAGGGAACAAAGTAAAAGCCTCCCCTCCAGGTAGCTCAGATACTGTATATACATAGCTTTACATAGATACAGCTATAAAAAAGGTGTGTGTGTGTGTGTGTGTGTGTGTGTGTGTGTGTGTGTGTGTGTGTGTGTGTGTGTGTGTGTGTGTGAGTGAGTGAGTGAGTGAGTGAGTGAGTGAGTGAGTGAGAGAGAGATGAACAAGATTAGGACATGGCCGAGCAACGTAATGGTCGGATTATTAAGTTAGCTCAGACACTTACATAGCTTTACATATATACAGTAGCCACATAGCTTTTTAAGTATCGTCGCCAAGCTAATGGAGAGAGAGCTATTTACATAGATGTACATAAATACACTGACCATATAGACCTTACGATCCCAACGAGGTAGTCATGACTTAATTCTAGTAGAGAGAGCTAACCCGAGAGTAAGGGACAGTGAAAAGAAAGGATAGCAAAGAAGAAGGTTCTCTCCCCACCCTCCGTCTCTCTGGCAATTGAGAGAGAGAGAGAGAGAGAGAGAGAGAGAGAGAGAGAGAGAGAGAGGAGAGAGAGAGAGAGAGAGAGAGAGAGAGAGAGAGAGAGAGAGAGAGAGAGAGAGAGAGAGAGAGAGAGAGAGAGAGAGAGAGAGAGAGAGAGAGAGAGAGAGAGAGAGAGAGAGAGAGATAGAGAGAGAGAGAGAGAGAGAGAGAGAGAGAGAGAGAGAGAGAGAGAGAGAGAGAGAGAGAGAGAGAGAGAGAGAGAGAGCGGTGAAGAGTTGAAACGAGAGTGAAGAGCACACTAAAGAGCAGTAGCAGCAACGTTCTAACCCAAGAGGCCAACGATGCTCAGGGGGGAGATAAAAGCAGGCACGGAAGATGAAGGCCAAGGTCTTGATAAAAAAAAAATATATATATAATTGAAACATCGAATAGATACTGGTAACAAGAATATATAAGAAGAATATTAGTGAAAATAATACACACACAAAATACCAAGGACAAGAAAGTGAGAACAGAAAACACAAAATAATAGATGTATATACCGGTATGTATATATGTATACAGTATACCCAGGCACATACCCCATTGCTGGGGGTGGCTGACACGAGACAGAACCCGAACAGAAACAACATTTACAGTTCTTATTATCTAGGTCCGGGACCACTTTCGCGTTCCCTCGCCCGTTTCTCTGTCTCGTCGAGTAGGAGAATAGATAACAAAATTAAATATCAATAGAATAATACAGAAAACAATAGAAGCATGACAATAACCAGGAATAAACAAAATAATATATGAATTAGATGGAAGGGAAACACAGGAAAGAGCTTGAATTATATCTTTCCTGTGTTCCCCTTCCACCTAATTCATCCACTCTTCATAATGGATCAGCCAAAAGATATGTTTAGTTAGAGTAAATACCAATAGAAGAGAGGTGGATGACAAAGCAATGGAAGAATAGTAAAGAAAACACTAAAACACAAATAAACCAAGGGTAAAAAAAATAAAAAATAAAAACCTTTAAAACCAATGAATAGATAACAGGACAAAAATATCAATATAATTATTTTTAACATCGTTCTTAACACCAATAACCCCCAAATTCAATTAATGAAAGCATGTGATTCTCCCAGGATTCGAACCTAGGATATCACATACAGAACTTACACGTTCTAGCCTAATGAGTAAGCGAGAGGATAGAATAGTTTATGGGGCAAAGATCACATAGGACCGACCTCGCTACGAAATAATCCTGACAGTAAAGGACAGTAAAGGACAGTAAAGGACAGTAAAGGACAGTAAAGGACATAAAGGACAGTAAAGGACATAATAGAAACAACAAGGACAAGAAAGTAAGAAAAGAAACAATAGAAACAAGGACTAGATTGTAAGAATAAATACCAATAGAACAATAAGAAGGCAAACAAAAACACTAACACACGATGGACAACAAAGTAAGACAAACATATATAAACAAAATAATAGATGCGAGGATAATTGCCAATAAATTATAAGTTAACCCTTTCACGCATTTATGACGCAGAGGTTGCCAGACTAGCAATATGAAATAGAGTTCTCTCACTCTTATAATTACCTCTCCAAAATTAGTTTTCTGCCCACAGCTAACTCAAAGACAACTGCACAGGTTGAAGTAACTAAACTAAAGGTTTCTAAATACCCCTGATGGTAACAAAGGCTTTAAAGTATCCCCAATAGGCTCAAAATCGCGTCATATGTCGGAGACGGTTAAGAAAAACAATGATCTGTGCTCAGTTTACATAAGCTAAATATATTCTTATGAGTTTTAGGCTTAACCTGCTATTTTCTTGAGAGAGAGAGAGAGAGAGAGAGAGAGAGCAACAGATGGTATGGATTCAGTAGAGCATTAGTGTAGAGGTAGTTACAAGGAGTTACAGAGACTAGCGAGTATCTCACAGAACCTGCGGAAAGTGATAAGATAATGCAGTACACTCAATGCAAGTTGTGTAAAATTCTATAATTATACTCTCTTTTAATTTGCAAGGTGTGTACAAATATATCTACTATTTTCTTTAAGTTAATCTACTGCAGAACTAAGTACACTCAAACGAACATTATGGTCCTATTTCACTCTTCTTGTGCGTTACATACATTAATGACAGGAATCAATTAATTTTAAAATACCTTCGCAGACTTTAAGGCCACGATTTATATCTTATTACAATCGCCTGTAGGGAAAGTGGTAGAAACATCATATTAAATTAAATTATTCTGGCGCGCTAACGATATATTTTGAAACATTCCCTTTAAACATGCCTGAATCGGTGTTTTCCCTCATTCAACGTTCAATGTCTGGATGTTATCATATCGTATACCCTGTCTATCATAGGTAGGCCAAAAATCATGTCCAGTAAGCTCTATAACTAAGAAATTAAGAATATTCGAGCTAATGTTTCTATCATTTGGGATCAGTCAATGTAACTCACTCTCTCTCTCTCTTTCTCTCTCTCTCTCTCTCTCCTTGTCTATAGTTGTGTTTGTCTCTTACTCAAATACTCTCGCTCTCTCTCTCCAACCAGGGAGTAGCTGTGGAAATGTACAGCCCATTTGCTCTAGCCCTCTTTGAGTTACAGATATTAGGGGTTACGATTTCTGGCCTACCTCTTATAAATAGACTATAGTGTTCCAGCTATACTCTGTTCCAAGTAGGTAGGCCAGGAATCGTGAACCCTAACCTCTCTGTAACTCAAAAAGGGCTAGAATATACAGCCCACATTTCCACACCTATTCCCTGGCTGACCCTTCCCAAATAGTAGACATACTAACTCGATTACTTTAACTGTTTGTGGATTATAGAGGTTAGTGTTAAGCGTTTTGTCCTACTTACTTGGAACAGGGTATGTACATGTACAAGTGCGTGTACAGTCATTTATAAAAATCGTGGAATCCCTGTGTTTTTCTTTATGCAATTATGACTCTCTGGATTGATTTTTGGATGGAACTCGCTTTTCAATATATATTATATATAGTTTTGTAGTTGATGCATACACAATTTTGTTTATAAATTCGCTTCCAGAGAAATACTTCCATAATTTGAAATATGTGAGGTCCACGATTTGTTATGAGAGACTGTACATCCACCGAAGGTAGTTTGCTCCAGGTAGCTCAGGTTCATACGTGAAAAGATTTACACCTGGCGAAAGTATAATATCTTAGAAACATATATCTAGGGTAACATTAAGGAGAGATGGCTTATTCATTGGCTTACTGTTTTATCTTTTTACTATTCTTGAGTTTCCTCCCTAGACCTTCATCAAGCTGTAAAAAACACCCCCTAGACCCCCCCCCCCCCTTCAAGTTGAATTTGTAATTTTTTCGGTAGAAAAATATTCCGGCCGATGGCCGTTTACTCTTAAAATGACAGGCCCGCTACCGCTTGCCAGGAAAACATCGACACTTAAATGGCACGACAGATATTAGGCCTAATATTGAAAAATGGGGTGTAAAGTCTTAAAATCGCCAAACTAATGGGCCGAACGTCTTAAAATATAAATACCAATGGGGTAAATACGAGGGAGAAGGGGGGCCAAAAAAAAACGGTCCATCCCCCCTTAATGGAAAAATATGAAACTTTTGTTTATATTTTGTTCATGCATTCCATGGCAACTGCTAAACAGGACATTATAGTCCTCTTCTTAGTAAAGGCATATTTAGGTTTCGTCTCTGAATGGAAAGTAGTTAGATCTAGAACTTGCTTGATCAGCATGCATCGCCAATATTTGTGGATTCTATCATATCTCAGATAATGTTCTCAGATTACGCAGATCCATGGAGAGAGAGAGAGAGAGAGAGAGAGAGAGAGAGAGAGAGAGAGAGAGAGAGAGAGAGAGAGAGAGAGAGAGAGAGAGAGAGAGATATGTGTAACGGCAGAGAGGGAAGAAGAGAGGGAGGGAGGGAGGGAGGGGGAGAAAAGAGAGGGAGGGAGGGATGAGAGAGCGAGGGAGGGGGAGTGTGAGAATAGAGAGCATGGGAGAGTGAAGAGGTGGGAGAGGAGGGAGGGGAAAATGGCTGAGTGGAAGGAGAATGTGGCGCCTTAGAGTCGGAATAAATATATAAATAGATACGTAGATTATTAACAGGCAAATATGTAGATAGATTGTATCATTAGTCAAAAGTAAATACACACATACACACAATAGCCATGAGTAGGTCGAAACAGGAATATTTATATAAGTAATAATACATTAAACAATAATTGCACCCACAATTTAGTTAATACATTCATATTATCACCAACCCACTAATTGACTTACAAATAAAGCTAATTAATGAAATAAATTAAACGAATGAATACATGTGGTACTCCAAGGATTCGAACCTAGGATACTCACACTGAATTTCCGCGCACTAACCATTACGCTACCAAGGAATAAGGATGTTGTCATAAACACCATATGAGAAGGAGCACTTGTTGTTGTTGTTGTTGTTGTTCCCCAAGCTGCCTGGCCGAACAGCCCCAAGGCCCCGAGTAAGGCCAAGGCCATAAACGAGCGCCCTCACAGAACCTTCCCTGCCGACCACAATAAAGCCTGGGTGACCGAAGCCACTCCATGGCGGGGAGCTGAGAGGGTGCGTAAACGCCCGGGAAACCAAAGCCCCACCCAGGGCCCTGTGCCCCTCAGCAATTATGAAGAGAAAGTTGAGGGGCAAAGGAATGTGACGCTTTAGCTTCCAATCTTGGTAGATTGGGAGGGCAATCCACGGAAGAGACGCCGTCACTTGAGATCTAGAAAATATATAAGTAAAAGGAACAGTCAGAGTAAGCTATGGGTATGGCAGAGATCGCTCAGGTCTCACTCTGATAGGTCAGCCCATCGCCATGAAGGAGCACTACTGTATATTAACGTTTCGTTGATAGTTTCAGGTACAACGATACTAAAGAGGGTGCACACCATGGGATACAGACCGTACATAGTCGACCACTTGCGAGTTTCAGGATATAAGGAAGTTGGAGTTTTATATATCGATATTTATCATATTTAAGGGGAGATATCCACTTGAGGGATTTTTTTCTTGACCCCTTTCTCCCTCATGCTTAGCCCCATTGTTTTTCTAATTTTAAGACGTTTGCCCCATTATTTTGACGATTTTAAGGACTTTCAACGCATTTCTGTCAATTTTAAGACCTTTCGTGCCATTTAGGTGTCGATTTTATCCTGGCGAGCGATAGCGAGCCTGTAATTTAAGAGGAACCGGCTTTCAGCCGGGCCATTTTTCTACCGAAAAATGTACAAATTTATCTTGAAAGGGAGTCAAGGGGGTGTAATTTCAAGCTTGATGGAAGTCTGAGAAACACCCTAAAAACCTCACTTAAGAACTATAATATGGTTGTATTGCATATGTAAATACACACAGCCAAATATAGCAATCCTTCTATCCATTGCAACCTTACATAACGCTTATTGTGCTGCTAAATATGGATGTTTATAGTGTCTTATTCCTTATAGCCTGAAACTCGCAAGTGGTCAATTGGCCCTCTTCTCCATGTGTATTATATCTACCGTGTACTAAGTGTTTTATCTTTAGTCTCCTTTTCCGGAAGTCCTTGGTTGTTTATATAGTATATGCTTTATAATTAGGCCAACAATCTTGACCACTAAACCGTTCCAAAGACAGATATTGTGAACCCTAACCTCTATAACTCGAAAAGGGCTTGAGCACATGGGCTGTAAATGTCCACACCTATTCCCTGGCTGACCCTTTCCTAATGGTAGAGGTATTAGTTGGATTACTCTAATCATTTGTGAGTTGTTGTTGTTGTTGTTCCCCAAGCTGCCTGGCCGAACAGCCCCAAGGCCCCGAGCAATTCCAAGGCCACAACCGAGCGCCCCCACAGAACCCTCCCCGCCGACCACTTATGAGTTATAGAGGTTAATGTTCAAGAATTGTGGCCTACTTGTTTGGAACAGGGTATAACCTCCATAACTTAAAATCGAGCTAAGATTCAGCCAAGAAAATAGGTGTTGATATTTACAGCCGATTTGCTCTAGCCCTTCTTGAGTTGCAGAGGAGAGGGCTCACTATTTCTAGCCTACATATTATAAGGAATGAACTACAACGCTTTACTGTATGATTGTCTTTACTTTAAGAAGGGATGGGCTTGTTTATTTGCATATTTGTGTATCATTATATAATTTGTTTTTAATTTCTTCCCTAGACCTCGCTCAAGCTGAAACAAAAAAAACACCCCCAGGACCCCCTTTCAAGATAAAGTTGTACTGTACATGTTTCGATAGAAAACTGTATAGCAAGCTATCAAAAAATCGACGCCTATACTGTATGCATGAAAGGTCTTAATATTGGCAAACAAATTAGGGTGAATTATTTTAAAATCGGCAAACTAATGGGGCAAACGTCTTAAAATCTGAAAACTAATGGGGCTAAACATGATGGAGAATGGGGGCCAGAAAAGTATACCATCTCCCCTTAACTCTCATCATTGCTAATTATACATGTCTATAATACTGTCTATATATTTTGCTTTCACAGTATTTCTCCGTGGTAACTACTGCACCAGTTAGTTTTCACCGAGTATGGGTTAGTTATGATGCTATGAACATTTAAGAAGCTGATCATTTATTGGGCTGTTATGACTTGTGGTATGAGTTTGGTATCTATAACTGCGATATTACTACAAAGGAGTACAAAGGAAATCAAGCAACAACAGATCTAGTGACCCTTCTAGGTTACTTGTCCTCCAAAACACTGAGGATCAAGTGTCCAAACAGTGGTTTAGAGTGGTTTTACTCTATCAGATGCAATTTTAGTCTGGTCTTTCTGTCATGTATAGGCATTCAATTGCATTTATGTATAATTGGCATTGCCTGAGAAGACTTCTGGAGTCTGAAAGAGGCTGTTTCCAGAGCTTCCTACCCACTTAATATAGTCAAAGTAGCTCTTTTGTGTCCATGGTATGGAACATGTATTTAAGCACCTCGCTTACTGGGTGTTTGTTTCTAGAGTATCACCAAGTCATTGAGTGGAGCAAAGGAGTTCAAATAACGATCATTAAGTATCTCTATTTCCTGTAGTGAGTTAAATTAATATTAATCGTAGTCATGTGCTGTACTTATATAACTGTCTTGATGGTGTAATGGTTAGAGCGTGTACGTTCTGTAGGAGTTATCCTAGGTTCGAATCCTGGGAGAATCACATGCTTTCATTAATTTCATTTGGGAGTTATGTTAAAAACATAATTAAATCACTTTCACTTTTTCTATAATAGCATTATTAACCCCTGGTTCATTTTGCCTCCA
>CM064509.1:71620732-71825080 GCA_032716605.1 Paralithodes platypus
CATAAGCAATATATACAACATTACATTCATAAATCAGGTTGCATGAATACATTTGCTGAATCATAATAGCGAGAGGTTCACGAATTCTTAGGAGTGACTAAAACAAAATCGATATTATCCTAAACATATGATTATTTTTTTCTATATCACCAGATAACATATGTATTTAAAGGTGTTGTATAATAATGAATGTTAATATTATATAGCTATTAACTAAATATTATATGGTTAGCCAAATCGATCACTAATTCGCTGGACTTGCTAACAGTAGGTCGGGGTCTGGTAACATATTGGTCAGCTCTATTGTTAGCGGCAGAGCGTGATATTATTATTGACACGCATGGTAGGGGAGCGGTTTCATTTATGTTTGCAATAGAAGTGGCATGATTTTGATATCTGGTAAACAAAAAATCGAATAAACGTTGTTGTGTTGCCCTCAGTGTGCAAAATTATCCATTGAGGTATTATTGAATATGAAGCAAAAGCAAAAATATAATCATATAATATAATATTGTTTGTGCTATAAAGCCAGCCCATTATACCAGACCAAGGTGAAAGTACCGCTCTGTGTGTTGGGTCTAGGTCTAGGAACAATTAAGGGGGACCTATAGCCTGTTGTTTTAAGCCAGCGAGAAAATTATTCATCCCCATCTTAAGGAAGGATTTTAGTTTGTTCCCTAAACCTCCATCAAGATTAACATTTCCTCTCATAGACCCCCTTCCAAGATAAATGTGTACATTTTTCGGTAGAAAATTTCTCGGCCAAAGGCTTGCTATCGCTCGCCAGGAAAAAATCGACACCTAAATGGCACGAAAGGTCTTACATTTGACAGAAATGGGGCGAAAGTCATATAAAGCAAGCAAATTATACCAGACCAAGGTGAAAGTCCCGCTCAGTGTCTTGGGTCTAGGCCTTGGAACACTTAAGGAGAGATGGGTCGTTTGTCTGGACCAACTTCTTCCTCATGTTTAGCCTCATTAGTTTTCAGATTATAAGACGTTCGGCCCATTAGTTTGGCGATTTTGAGATCCTTCACCCTATTTCTTTGTCAACATTAATGTAACTTTTAAGACCTGTCGTCCCATTTAGGTGTCGATTTGTTTCTGGCGAGCGATAGCGAGCCTGTAATTTAAGAGGAACCGGCCTTCGGCCGGGAAATTTTTCTACCGAAAAATGTACAAATTTATCTTGAAAGGGGGTCAAGGGGGTGTAATTTCAAGCTTGATGGAAGTCTAGGAAACACACTAAAAACCTCCCCTTAATCGAAGAACACTGTGGAACAATAACATTTTCCTTCATAGAGGGGAAAGTGACGAGTCTACCCACCATAACAGTTACCTGTCCGGTCACCGTAAACAACACACGTCATGTCAACAATATATTTTACACTTATTTTTACAGCAACATATTCATCTTTATTATTGTTACGAACTGTAAGCTCGAGTTTCCGTGCATGTAGTCAAAGATAATCAGACATTTCTATTATGGTTGTAGATTATGCAGCGAGAGTCTTTCGCAATACTCCACCTTGCATAAACAGCATTACTCAGGTCTTGAGGGGGATTAAGGAGGTAGTGCTTGTTTTTCTGGACCCCTCTCTCTCTCTCTTGTGTTTAGCCCCGTTCGTTTTGACATCTTAAGACGGTTGGCCCACTATTTTGGCGATTTTAGGCGATTTTAACACCTTTCGCCCCATTTCGTTGTCAATTTTAACACCTTTCGTGCAAATTAGGTGTCGATTTTTTCCTGGCGAGCGATAGCAAGCCTGTACTTTTGGAAGGAACCGGACTTCGGCCCGGAAATTTTTCTACAGAAAAATGTACACATTTATCTTGAAAGAGGGACTAGGGGGTGTTTTTTCTAAGCTTGATGGAGGTCTAGCGAGGAAACTAATAAAATAAATTAATTAATAGACCAAAAATCCAGCCACTATCCTCTTAATGCAACTCAGACGGTATGACACACTTGTAACAGGCCTCAAGGGAAGAGGGTTTATATTTTTGGTCGGTTTATTTATTTAGTTATTGTTTTTATAGTTTCCTCGCTAGGTTAGCTTAAAAGAAAAAAAAACAAGACCCCCCTTCAAGATAAATTTGTACATTTTTCGATAGAAAAAATTCCCGGCCAAAGGCCAGTTCCTCTTAAATGTCTGGCTTGCTATCGCTTGCCAGGTATAAATCGACACCTAAATGATACGAAAAGTCTTAATGTTGACAAACAAATGGGGTGAAAGGTCTTAAAATCGACAAATTAATGAGCCGAACGTCATAAAATCTGAAAACTAATGTGGCTAAACATGAGGAAGAAGGGGGACCAGAAAAACGACCCATCTCCCCTTAATGCAACTCAGGCGCGATGACACACTTGTAACAGGCCTTAGCCCTATTTGGTTCGAGGGGGGCTCTGCGAACCTCCCCTTTTTCGCTCCTTTAGTTTAGAGATTTTCAGAGGTTTCATCCAATTATTTAGGCGATATTAAACGGTTTCACTTAATTCAGTTGTTGATTTCATTCTGGACGAGCGATAGTGAGCGTGTAACTTTAAAAAAATCGACATATTTCTATCGAAAAAGGTACAAATTTACCCTGAAGGGTCATGTTTTAGTTTGAAGTCTGGGGTGGTGTTTTTATTAACCAAGGGGGCACACTATAATATATTGGTGAATAATAGCAAAAAGCAAACCAAAGTCCTCAATAATAGCAAAAAGCAAACCAAAGTCCTCAATAATAGCAAAAAGCAAACCAAAAGTCCTCAACAATAGCAAAAAGCAAACCAGTCCTCAACAATAGCAAAAAGCAAACCAAAGTCCTCAACAATAGCAAAAAGCAAACCAAAGTCCTCAACAATAGCAAAAAGCAAACCAAAGTCCTCAATAATAGCAAAAAGCAAACCAAAGTCCTCAATAATAGCAAAAAGCAAACCAAAGTCCTCAACAATAGCAAAAAGCAAACCAAAGTCCTCAACAATAGCAAAAAGCAAACCAAAGTCCTCAATAATAGCAAAAAGCAAACCAAAGTCCTCAATAATAGCAAAAAGCAAACCAAAGTCCTCAATAATAGCAAAAAACAAACCAAAGTCCTCAACAATAGCAAAAAGCAAACCAAAGTCCTCAATAATAGCAAAAAGCAAACCAAAGTCCTCAATAATAGAAAAAAGCAAACCAAAGTCCTCAATAATAGCAAAAAACAAACCAGTCCTCAATAATAGCAGAAAGCAAACCACAGTCCTCAATAATAGCAAAAAACAAACCAAAGTCCTCAATAATAGCAAAAAGCAAACCAAAGTCCTCAATAATAGCATAAAGCAAACCAAAGTCCTCAATAATAGCAAAAAGCAAACCAAAGTCCTCAATAATATTAAACCCAAATGACAATATAACCCCAAGACGTCGTACTAGAGAGTGTTAACAGTATTATACCGTAATCACGACAGATGGTAAGATGTTTGTTTGCGCTTCACTCTCTCTCTCTCTCTCTCTCTCTCTCTCTCTCTCTCTCTCTCTCTGATTTATACCATTGCCTATTTTTGTAATAATTGTATTCAGCTAACTATGATCTCAATAAAGTGCTATATTTACAAAACTGTCTTCAGTCCCTACAAGCTTGCTTGCTTGCTTGCTTTTTTTTTTTTTTTTTTTTTTTTTTTTTTTTTTTTTTAATGAAATACTCAAAATCAAATCTCTCTCTCTCTCTCTCTCTCTCTCTCTCTCATATTTGTTAAATTATCATTGGGGTTTTGCTTGCCTTTGCCATTTTCAAGCAATGTAGTTTAGTTTGTCCCCGAGGCTAACAAAAGTGCCCCAAAAATAAAAAAATTAAACCATATTCATAAATGTTGATTATGGATATGGAAAGAATTTAAGGGAACCGACTTTTTTTTTTTCTTTCTTTCTAGGTAGCAGCCATTCGACCCCATTCAGCCTACTGTTTTAAGACGTTTATCCTCATCCAGGTGTCGATTTAAACCTGACGAGCGATAGCGAGCCAGCATATTTTGGATTATGTTTTAGACAGCTGACTTAATTTGTAAATTTTTCGGCAGAAAAAGGTCCCCGGCGAAACTGCATTTCTCCTTACAATGATGGCTCGCTATCGCTCGCCAGGAAAAAATCGATACCTGAATGGGGAAAACGTCTTAAAACAGTAGGCTGAATGGGGCCAAATGGATAAAACCCCGAGAGAACAAGCAGGTCGGTCCCCTTAACCCCTTCATGTTCCGGTGGCATCTATTTCCTTATATACTGGCAACTATTAGACGATATTGTCCAGCTTCGGAAGGACGTCTACCCATTAAAAGGCTACATACTGTCTGAATTAATCCTTCTAGCTACCATATATCCTTCCTAAGCTTCATAAAATCATCTAAAAGCAGCTGAAATCAAATAAAACCTACGTAGTTAATAGTAAAGAGAGGAAACAATCCCCAAAATGGCTGAGGTTGACTGATCTCTGGTGCTATAAGATCTGTAGGAAAATGTTGTAATATCACCTGAAGGCTTGTTTGTTTTTATTCTCTCAGTTATTATAGACTTTCACCACAATATTATTATTTCTGTGTTTTCTGTTCTATAGGATAAAGGGGAGATGGATCGTTTTTCTAGACCCCCTTCTCCCTCGTGCTTAGCCCATTACTTTTCATATTTTAAGATGTTTGCCCCATTAGTTTGTCGATTTTAATCATTTTCGACCCATGTCTTGTTTCAATAATAAGACCTTTCGTGCTATTTAGGTGTCGATTTTTGTCCTGGCGAACGATAGTGAGACTGTAATTTTGGAAGAACGAAAAATGTACAAAATAATCTAGAAGGGGGATCTAATGGATGGTTTTATTTTTAAGTTTGATGGAGGTCTAGGGAGAAAAAAAAAAAAAAAAAAAAAAAATGAACCATTCCCCCCTTAATTAAAAGGTAACTATTACTTAGCCAATAATAATAGAATCGCGTTTTTTAAGTGTGCTAAAGAATAATGTTATATGTATTGCACAATTTTATTTTTGTGGTTTCTGTTCTATAGATTTAAGGGGAGATATCCACTTGAGGGAGTTTTTTCTTGACCCCTTTCTCCCTCATGTTTAGCCCCATTGCTTTTGATATTATAAAACGTTTGCCCCATTAGTTTAGCGATTTTAAGAACTTTCACCCCATATTAAGACCTTTCGTGCCATTCAGGTGTTGATTTTATCCTGGCGAGCGATAGCGAGCCTTTAATTTAAGAAGAACCGGCCTTTGGCCGGAAATTTTTTCTACCGAAAAATTTATAAATTTATCTTGAAAGGGACTCAAGGTGTAATTTTAAGCTTGATGGAGGTCTAGGGAATAAACTAAATACCTCCCCTTAATAAGTAACCATTACTTAGCCAATAGTACTAAAATGGTGTTATTCAAGTGTGCTAAACAATCATATTACCTGTATTGTACCTTTACAGTTTTACTGTTGTGTTGTCTGATTTATTGGTTTAATGGGTAACTATTATTTTAGCCACATCTAAATTGTAAGTGATAATTATCAGGGTACTTCCATTATGATTCCTTAGTAATAATCTAATATATTAATTTCACTCTCAACACGAAACACCTTCCAATGAAATTAATTAAAGCATGTGATTTTCCCGGGATTCGAACCTGGGTTACCACATACAGATCTTAAACACTCTAACCATTACACCATTAAGTTTCCACAACAATATTAGAACGGTAATGTCAGTTACGGTAAGGTTTTCCTTTTACCTGTCAGCTAACAAAACAAAGGTCCAATGGGGCTTATAACGTTCGACTGTTCTATAAGTTTAAAAGGTAACTGTTATGTTAACCAATCTTTAATATAATTAATCTGTTCTAGTGTGCTAAGGAGTCAATTCGCTCTGGTAAAACAAAATAAAAAATAAAACAAATAATAATATAGTGAGCCTGTAATTTAAGAGGAACTGGCCTTCGGCCAAGACATGTTTCTACCGACAAATTTACAATTTTTTCTCGAAGGAGGGTCTAGGGAATGTTTTTTTAAGCTTGATGGAGGTCTCGGGAGGAAACTAACAAAAATAGTAAACAGATGAATAAATAAGTAAATAGTAAATAGATGAATAAATAAGTATAGTAAATAGTAAATAGTAAATAGTAAACAGATGAATAAATAAGTAAATAAGTAAATAGTAAATAGTAAACAGATGAATAAATAAGTAAATAGTAAATAAGTAAATAGTAAATAGTAAATAGTAAACAGATAAATAAATAAGTAAATCAATACGTCCATCCCCCTTTAAATATTTAGGCCATCATATTAGTTACCCAATATTGCTCGTGATGATTTAAAGGATTAACCAATTCAGTACCGGTGACGTCCTTTTAACTTTACTCTAGCTACTATTAGACGATCATATTACTCAACAACTGAACTCTGGAACTATCTCCCTCAATCAATCTTTCCTTCATCCTATGACTTAGACTGCTTTAAACTTCATGTGTCCAGGCATTTCGACTCCAACGTCCCTTGAATTTGGCTCTGTCACTCTTTTAACTTTGGGGGGAGACACTCGCTACAGGCAACTTGCCTTTTGTCTCCTCCATACACATAAAAACAAAGTTTAAAAGGGCCTCCAGCCATTAACAGACTTCCAACTATCTCAACCCTTTTTACTACCACCAATCCTTCTTAAACTGCACAGAATCGTCTAAATATGGCTAGAATAAAATAGAAAAGACGTCACCGGTACAGAAGGGGTTAATTTCTCATAAGAGGAAGGGGATACATTAATCTTCCGTAGCCTTGAGCCTCTCTCTGGGTGTGGTGGTAAAGTCATGGTCAGAACACAAGCAGTTTATTGCTATTTAATCACAAGAGGCACGTTGCCACAATTTTGGGTATCTATCGGTTAGAAAATAGCATCCAGCAAAAGAAACAAATATTTATATTATATATATACACCGGTATATATATATATATATATATATATATATATATATATATATATATATATATATATATATATATATATATATAAAGAGAGAGAGAGAGAGAGAGAGAGAGAGAGAGAGCGAGAGAGAGAGAGATAACAAATAATATAAACCATAAATATATATATATTTATTTATAAATGTAATTATTTATCTATATATTTATTTATCTATTTTTTTTTTTTTTTTTTTTTCTATGTGATTGAGGGAGGCAAAAGGCATAACTGCCTATAGCGAGTGCCTCCCCCATAGTTGAAAGAGTGACAGGGCCAAAATCAAGGGACGTTCGAGCCAAAATGCCTGGACACACGGAGTTTGAAGCAATTTAAGTCATAGAAAGAGGGAAAGACTGATTCTGGGAGAGAGTTCCAGAGCTCAGCTGTTGAGTAGAAGAAAGTTTGAGAGTAACGTTTCACTCTTGGGTTGGAGAGTTGCACAGAGTAGGGGTGGGATTGAGTTGCAAGACGGGTACCACGTGCCCTACGTAAAGGAGGTGGTATGCACTGGGATAGCTCTGAGGAACACTGATTATTATAGTAGCGATAGAATAGCGAGAGAGATGCAACATTGCGGCGGAGAGAGAGAGATTGCAGAGAGTTGGTGAGTGGACGGGAATTAATGATACGAAAGGCCTTCCTTTCAACTTTGTCTAGGAGAGCGGTATGAGAGGAACCTCCCCACACATGTGAACAATACTCAATACATTGATCTATTCATTCATTCATTCATCATATATTTATTTATTATGATCAATATACTGTAGTGTTGTCAGCTAGTTCTATAAGCTACAATATTATGTAGCTCTTTAGTCATGAACAGCAATATTTGAACACCTCTATATGATTATAAATAACAGGAGTGAGCATTGAAACCTATTATCCATATTGCAATCTAATGGCCCAATCAAATTTACAATATACTTTGCCAGTGCATTGTAATTGTTCCTCTAAATGATATACAGATATGTGTGACCATGGTAGTACAGTCGGACAAACAAGTGATGTCGTGGCACCAAGTATATTTCGATCAATAATTGGTATCAGCACTATCTAAGCTATAATTCATCGTTTCGAGTGAGATATACAAACATGTTCCTATCTTTAAAGTAACACCTTATTCATCATCTGACAGACATTAATACAGCAAACAGCGAGCAAAACGTAATGAGAGAGGTGACACGACTTATTTGTTATCATGATAGTACCAGATAGAATTATGAAGGTTAGATGGTTGCTTGGGTAGTTTCGTCCTTCAGTAAGGCTACCCACCATAACTTAGATTCATGGCCTTACGTCACCAGAAAATATATGAAATACACCCTACTGTCACTTTCATATTTATGTGTTCCTCAATTTATCAACACAGGGTTAAGGGGGTAGAGTTTATTAATCAGTGTATTCATTTATTTATTATGGTTTTTGTTTCATCCCTAGACCTCCATCAAGCTTAATAAATTATCCTCAAGCTCCCTTTTCGAGATAAATTTGTACATTTGTTGAATAGAGGAAAGATTGAGAATAACGTTTCACTCTTGGGTTGGAGAGCTGCACAGAGTAGGTGGGATTGTGTTGCAAGATGGGTGCTACGTGCTCTACGAAGAGGGGGTGGTATATACTCAGAGAGCTCTGAGAAACACTGATCATTGTAATAGCAGTAGAATAGTGAGAGAGATGCAACACTGCGGCGAAGAGAGTGCGACTGCAGAGAATTGGTGAGTGGACGTGAGTAAATGAGATGGAAGGCTTTCTTTTCTACTTTTTCTAGAAATGCTGTACAGTGAGAGGATCCTCCCCACACATGTGAACAATACTCAATACATAGACACACTGTGCCCCTGTAAAGAGCAAGAAGCTGCGCAAGGGTAAAGAATCCCCGGAGGCGGTTGAGTACACCCAGCTTCTGGGAAGCTGTTATAGCAAGAGTGGTATTATGATATTTCCAAGAGAGATCAAAGTTCTCTTAAAAACAGTTTAACTAAAATCGTTCAGTATATATATATATATATATATATATATATATATATATATATATATTGAACGATTTTAGTTAAACTATGTTTAAGAGAACTTTGATAATAAAGCAGTTAAAATATAGCGCATTAAATAATTATACAGCTAGTAACAACCTCAACACAACACTCTAGACAACATAAGCAACATGCACCTCAGACACCTGGGACCACAAGGCATACAAGCACTCACTAACATATCAAACTACAGCTATTCACACAACACAATACCAGACATTTGGAAGCATGGTATCATCATCACATTCCCCAAACCCAACAAAGACCCCACGCTACCCTCCTCGCACCGCCCCATCACACTCCTTTGCTCCCCCTCCAAAGTCATGGAACGCCTAGTATTACAACTAATTACACCTGACCTACCCCTAGCTCCAACACAACATGGCTTTAGGCCACTGCACTCCACAAACACTCTTCTCACAGGCCTTACACAAAGAGCTTTCGATGGCATCAACTCAGCTAGACCACCACACAGATCACTATTAGCCACACTCGACATTAGTAAAGCCTTTGATGCCATCCCCCGCCACAACCTAACAAACAAAATCTACAACACAAACATGCACAACAACACAAAAAGGTGGCTGGCCAACTTCCTAGCAGGCAGATGTGCACACGTATCTTTTGCCGGTCAGCCATCTAAAATCAGAAACTTTCCAAACGGAGTCCCACAAGGATCCGTCCTATCGCCCGCACTCTTCAATCTGTACATGCACGATATAACTACACCCAATACGCCCCAAATAAACTTAGCCTCCTATGCAGATGACATAACACTCACATGCACACACCATGACCCAAAAAGAGCAACAGATCTCCTTCAACCCTATCTCAACACACTACATGGCTGGTGCACTACAAACAGACTTAATCTAGCCCCAGCCAAATCCACCGCAACCCTGCTCACAAGTTGGACAGGAGAACACGAATACATCCCTCAACTCACCATAAACAACACACCCCTAACACATACACACACCCAAAATCCTAGGAGTAACATATGATACTCATATGACATTCAAGCAGCACACCACAAACATTAAAAAGAAACTGACACCCAGACTTAACGCCCTCAGGTCACTTGCTCAGACAAAATTTGGACACAACAAAGAAACTACCACCACAGTATATAAACAATACATAAGATCAGTGATGGAATACGCAAGCCCAGCCTGGGCTTCTAACCTAGCTGAAACACATCATAAGACCTTACAGACTATTCAAAACAAAGCCCTGAAGATCATTACAGGTTGCACAGCTACTTCACCCACAGATCACCTACATCAAGAAACCAAAATCCTCAAAGTCAAAGACCATCTGGACATGAGAGGCACTCAATTCCTGGCAGCAGCCTCTACGAACCAAGACACCCACTAAACTACATGGCAACACACCCACAGACACCAAGAAATATCAAAACAACACCCAGCACACGGTATCACACACAATTATTGTCCTCTCTCCCTCCCTGCCCACCCCGAACCAACTTCCAAAACCACATCCATACTCATATCTCTCACCGATCCATCCACTCACTCACAGACAACACGCAGCTGCATGCACGACCTCCCGAAATCCATCCTTCCGAATCCTCCCTTCCTCGCGAGGACAGAGTCCACCTGGCCAGGCTGAGATGCGGACACCATCCAGCTCTCCTGAGCTATCAGAAGAGACTGGATGACTCCATTGTCGACGCCTGCCCGGGATGTAATACAGCACCCCATACCATTAAACACATCATAGAAGACTGCATTTCACACAACCACTTACGCCAACAACACAATCTACACTCAATGAGAGCTCTGTGGGAAAGCCCGATCGTGGCCATGGCCTTTCTCCGGGACTCGGGGCTGTTCGGCCAGGCAGCTTAGGGAGGAACAACAACAACAACAACAACAACCTCAACACACACACACAGTCTCTCTCTCTCTCTCTCTTTTGACTCAAGACAGAGCCCGAATAGGGACAACATAACAGAAAACAATGAACACACAAAAACAAAATACAAATTCACACAGAAATCAGAAAATAGTCCTCACACTTTACAACGCTCTGATACGTCCTCTCCTGGAGTATGCTGATCAATTCTGGTCTCCAGCACTCAGGAAAGATATAGAGCGACTAGATAGAGTACAAGCAAGAGCTACAAAGCTATTCCATCGCTTAGAAGAATGAGCTATGAGGACCGGTTGAGAGCTCTTGATCTCTTTCCGTTGGAGACACGCAGACTACGAGGTCAGCTCATTGAAGTATTTAAAATAATTAATGGGTTTGACAATGTGGATTATAGCAAAATGTTTAGCCTCAATATGAATACAACACGCAACCATGGCTGGAAATTAGAATTGAAACGGTTCTGCACTAGTATTTGTGGACACTTTTTCACATACAAGATCAGTTCTACCTGGAAAAAACTTCCCTCCGAAGTTGTAAACAGTTCTTCAGTAGAGCAGTTCAAGGAGAGTAGATAGTATTTTGAACACTATGCACTAAACAGTCTCTCAACTTCCACTTCGAGTATCTCCTCGGAATGGACCGCAAGGTCTCCGAGATACTAATTATTCCTTGTAACTCTTTGCAACTCTCACTCTCACTCTCACTCTCACTCACTCTCTCTCTCTCTCTCTCTCTCTCTCTCCTGTCTAACGTCAGAAAAATTGGAGGGAGGCGCGTAAGGTTGTTAATAATAGAACAGCGAGACGTGAATAGGGTTGAATATATCTATTTAATTATCTTCGAATATTATCATTAAAAGTGAAGGATTAAAGTGCGATGAAAGCTTATAAGAGCTACGCAGTTTAAAAGACAGAGAAATAACAAATATTTGTTAGTGTATTATATTATTTACTAGATTTTCTTAAGGGGAGGTTTTTAGTGTGTTCCGTAGACCTCCATCAAGCTTAAAATTACACCCCCTAGACCCCCTTTCAAAATAAATGTTTACATTTTTCGGTAGAAAAATTTCCCGGCCGAAGGCCGGTGCCTCTTAAATTACAGGCTCGCTATCGCTCGCCAGGGAAAAATCGACACCTAAATGGGACGAAAGGTCTTAAAAGTGACATAAATGGGGTGAAAGTTCTTAAAATCGCCAAATTAATGGGGCGAACGTCTTAAAATCTCAAAAGCAATGGAGATAAACATGAGGGAGATAGGGGTAAAGAAAAAAATCCCTCGAGTGGAATTCTCCCCTTAATAAATACGATTGCGCCGGTTCCTCCTAAATTGCAGGCTCGCTGTCTGTCGCCAGGAAAAAAATCGACATTAATTGGCACAAAATTGGCAGAGAAATTGGGCGATAGGTATTATAATCGCCAAACTGATGGGAGCGAACATCTTACCATCTCAAACCTAATGGGTCTAAACATGAGGGAGAAGGGGGTCCAGAAAGAAACCCTTAACTTAACCCTTTCAGTGCCGGTGCCGTACTTTTGATTTACCTCTGGCCACTATTAGACGATTTTATTCAGATAAAAAAAGGCCTCCAGCATTTAAAAGGTTTCGAACTATCTCACATAACCCTTTTTACTACCACAGATCCTTCTTAAACTACACAAAATCGTCTAAATATAGGGGTGAATAAAGATCCTGGTTGAAAAGAAAGGGTTAGGGTGCAAGTTTGAGGAGTAAACGAAAACGATATATTAATGCGCCTGGAATGACGTGTGAAGGTGAAGACGTTATTGAGGGAGCGTGAGAGAGGTTGAGAAGGGGTGAAGGAGGAGGGGAGGGGGAGTATATGTACACACACACACACACACACATGCACGAACACTAATATAATATATATACACACCCACACACACATACATACATAATATACACTCTCAACGTATCTTGAATTGGAGTCTCTATCACTATTTCAACTTTGGAGGGGACACTTGATACAGGCAGCTTTGTCTTTTGTCTCCTTCATACACATAGGAAAACACATACATACACATAGGAAAACACATACATACACATAGGAAAACACATACATACACATAGGAAAACACATACATACGCATAGGAAAACACATACATACACATAGGAAAACAAACATACATGCACTCAAGAAAGCACATATACAATAATCTATCCTAATTGGCAGACATATGCACCCAGGATTATACATATGCATACATAAACACACATGCATGTGCAGATTGCTTACATGAAGGAACGAAAGAAGGAGAATATAATTACAATAAATCAAAGTCAATAATTATACCCTATGGCGTCCTTCATTCACAAGGACATGTACAGTAATAATAGAGACGAACCTTGTGCGTGCATACACACCCAATTATTGGTACACGAACACACACCTTAAAATGTATATTCACTCATGATTTGCACACACAGATGCTAAGATAATAATATACATATAGTCATATAGGCCTACACATAGATAATTCGCCACTTTACAGAGAGAGAGAGAGAGAGAGAGAGAGAGAGAGAGAGAGAGAGAGAGAGAGAGAGAGAGAGAGAGAGAGAAACAATAATACACACACACACACGGAGGAAAAATACAAAGGAAACACACACACACACACACACACACACACACACACACACACACACACACACACACACACACACACACACACACACACACACACACACACACACACACACACACACACACACACACACACACACACACACACACACACACACACACACACACACACACACACCAACGCTAGCCATCACAGAGGTCAGAGGAACAAATATAATACCCCCACAAAAACCCTAAGGTGAGTATAACGGTCATGGGGAAGGGCACATGAATTAAGAGGTATATTTACGATTAAGGTGGGGGGGGGGGGGAGGGGGGTTAATATATTTTCTTTCTTTTTTTCTTCTTCTTTTTTTCCTTCTCCCTGATGCTTTTTTTTTTTTTTCTTTTAGCATCATTAGTTTTGATATTTTAAGGCGTTCGCCCACATTATTTTCACTATCTTTAGACCTTTTGCCCTATTTCTTTGTAAATGTTAAGACCTTTCGTGCCATTTAGATGTCGATTTTTACCTGGCGGGCGATAGCGAGCCTGTATTTTTAGGAGGGCCGGGACATTTTTCTATTGAAAAATTTGCAAATTTATCTTGAACGGGGGTCTAGGGGGTGTTGTTTTAAATTTGATAGAGGTCTATCTATCTATCTATTGCCTGACGTGATCCCAGAAGGGGTGGCCACGAACGAACCGCCCCCATGCACCTGTGTCCCCAGTCAGTCGACGCCCCTCCTCCCAACCAGCACCGCCTTCATCCATATACTTCCTCACTCCATCCTTCCACCTCTCCCTCTCTGTCCTTCCACCTCGGTTTCGTACATCCTCTTAGTCATTCTCTCGCTTTCCATATGTTCCATATGGCCGAACCATCTCAAGTTGTTCCTTTTCACACTTTCCAGCACATCTACCTCCACACCACACCTCCTTCTTACTTCCTCATTCGTCTGTCTATCCCTCCATGTAACTCCGCACGCACTTCTCAAGTAACTCATTTCCACCGCTCTCACTCTTGGTCTGAGTCTCTTCCTGAACGTCCATGCTTAACTTCCGTAAGTTAGTGTCGGGGTTACCACACTGTCATGCAAGGACTTCTTCACTTCCTTACTGACCACCCTATTTCTTGTTACTGCTTTCAACGTTCATACAACCCTCTTCCCCTATTGCACCCTCTCCCGCATATCTTCCTCCATAGTCCCATCTTTACTCAACACACTGCCCAGATACTTAAAAGAGCTGACGATCTCCATGGCCTGACCGTTCAACTTCACCTCACACTCTGTGACTTCACCACTTTCGAAGACCATAACCTTGCTCTTCCCCGCATTTACCTTCAAATTCCTTTTTTCGCACACTGTTCCAAACTCATTTACCAGACCCTGCAACTCCCATTCATTATCCTTCATCAGAACTGTATCATCCACAAAGAGTAGTATAGGCAGCTTCTACTCATTTTCCTCCCTTTTCAGCGATACACCAACATCCACTGCTCTTCCTAGTATTTCTTTCATGACTCCATCCATATATACCGTAAACAACCACGGGGACATCACACACCCCTGTTTCGCCCAACATTCAGTTCAAAGAACTCGCTCTGCTCATTCTCCACACGTACTGCCGCCTTTGCACCCTCATACATGCTCTTCACTGCTTTCAGCAACTTGCCATCTACTCCGTATATTCTAAGTACTTTCCACATACTTTGATAGAGGTCTAGCGAGGAAACTCAAAACTATGTAAATAAGCGAATCTTAACCCCAGCACAGAGGTCAGAGTAACAAATATAATACCCCCACCAAAAACCCTAAGATGAGTAACGGTCATGGGGGCTGGGCAAGGGCACACAAATTAGGGGTACATTTACGATTAAGAGGGTGTGTGTGTGTTCTCTCTCTCTCTCTCTCTCTCTCTCTCTCTCTCTCTCTCTCTCTCTCTCTCTCTCTCTCTCTCTCTCTCTCTCTCTCTCTCTCTCTCTCTCTCTCTCTCTCTCTCTCTCTCTCTCTCTTCTCTCTCTCTCTCTCTCTCTCATCTCTACTCTCTCTCTCTCTATCTCCTCTCTCTCTCTCTCTCTCTCTCTCTCTCTCTCTCTCTCTCTCTCTCTCTCTCTCTCTCTCTCTCTCTCTCTCTCTCTCTCTCTCTCTCTCTCTCTCATGCTTAGCCCCATTAGTGTTTTATACTTTAAGATGTTCCCCCACATTATTTTGACGATTTTATGATCTTTCGCCCCATTTCTTTGTCAATTTTAGGACCTTACTTACCATTTATGTGTTGATTTTTTTCATAGCGAGCGATAGCGACCCTGCATGGCCTTTGGCTGTGATATTTTTCTACCGAGAAAATCTCTGGGAAGGTGTGTTTGTTAGCCTAAAAACTCTACCCATCACAGAGGTCATAGGAACAAATATAATATATATACAGTATACAGTATATATATATATATATATATATATATATATATATATATATATATATATATATATATATATATATATAAAAAACGGTGTAAGTAACGGGTCATGTGAACAGTGGAAGGACAGACAAATTAGACAAAGGTGAACGTGACGGGTTACAATCTCAACACTGTTATATAGATGATCAAACCCAAGGTACAAATCATAGACTCAATTACCACTAAGTTGGAGCTGTAGACATCGGTATTAAGGGGAGATAGGTGTATCTATTGGTACTTTATGTATCGTTCCATTATATTTTTTAGTTTCCTCCCAAGACCTCCATCAATCTTTAAAAAAATAAAAAACAGGCCCTCCTTCAAGATAAATTTGTACATTTTTCGATAGAAAAATTTACCGGCCGAAGGCCGGTTCCTCTTAGATTACAGGCTTGCTATCGCTTGCCAGGAAAAAATCGACACCTAAATGACACGAAAAGTCTTAATATTGACAAAGAAATGGGGCGAAAGGTCTTAAAATTGCCAAACTAATGAAACGGATGTCTTAAAATCTCAAAGCTAATGGGAGTAAACACGAGTGAGAAAAGCAGCTACCTCCCCCTTAAACAAAGGTGGTTGCATTCTAAACACTGTTATATAGATGATCAAACGCAAGGTAAACATCATAGAGTCAATTATCACCTAAGAATATCAGGCTATAAGGAAGTTGGAGCTGTAGACGCCGATATTTATCAGAATTACCAGATAAAAGTCAGTCGTAGTACATTCATAAGAACATGAAACCAAATGCATAATGCTCTCTATCCATCAGAAACCTGTATGTGTATTGCATTTCCGTCTTACATCTATGTTTACGGCTCCAACTTCCTCATAGCCTGAAACTCGCAAGTGATCAATTATCTATTTCTTCTTAACTTCACCACAACACCAAACACCTCCAACGAAATTAATGAAAGCATATATGTGATCCACCAGGATTCTAACCCGGGTTATCACACACAGATTTTTAGACACCTTAACCATTACACCAACAAACTGAATGGGTATTGATAATTGTGTAATTATGGTGAAAACTTGCTATCTAAGTTTTTTTTTTTTTTTTTTTTAAAGACGAAAGCATAACCTATATTATAACTATTTCTTTCACTAATACTCCCTGATAATCATTACTGTATATAATTGTTTTGTAAATTAAAAATTAATCAAAAGTCCCTTTCATGTATGCTATTTTTATTAAATTTGACCATAAGCTGTTGTAATACCCATTAGCTATGCGTGCTGAATGTTTTATCTTTTAATACGTAACAATGCAATATTTGCAGTATCATAATATATAAGTTATTTGTACACTCTTTGAAAAATCTAACATTATATATAAATTACTTCCTATTTACTGAAAGGGTTAAGGGAGGATGGGCGTATCTATTTGCATATTGTTATATATTTTAGTTATGTTTTAGTTTCCTCCCTAGACCTCCATCAAGCTATAAAAACAAAAAACACCACTCTCGTGTTCGCCTCGTCCCACCCATACGTTAAACTGGGTACCTGGAGTGTAAAATCGGCCTTGGCGTAGGTCGTATCACTAGGGTAAATTTGATTACTTGCCTCACCTTTACTATATACTTCCGTTCCCCCCCTTCAAGATAAATTTGTACTTCTTTCGGTAGAAAAGTGTCCGTCGAAGGTACTCTTAAAATTACAGGCTCGCTATCGCCTGCCAGAAATGGCACGACAGGTCTTAATATTGACAAAGCAATGGGGTGTAAAGATTATTGGAAGATTGTATTCAGGTTAGTAAGGATGTCTACCTATTAAAATGTTACAGACTATTTCCATTAATCCTTTAAGCTACCATATATATTTCCTAATCTTTACAAAATCGTCTAAATGTAGCTGAAATCGAATAATTAAAGACGTCACCTGCACTGTGAGGGTTAAAGTGTGTAGCCTAAAATAGAAAATTAAATTCTTTAAGCACGGACAAAAATACCCCAATACAAAAACATGGCCTATAAAATTATTGGGAGCAGGACGCTAGGAATCCTCTTCCCCTAGTAAAATTCACCTACTAGACAAGACAGAGTAAGGGGCGAGGGAGCTCGAAAGTGGTACGGGACCCTAAGAATTGAAACTTCAAATGTTGTTTATGTTCGGGTTCTGTCTCGAGTCGGCTACCCCCGGCTATGGAGTATGTGCCAGAGTATATACATATACATAGAGTTATTGCAGCAACCAGACTCGGCTACAAATTATTGGATACAGTTTGCCCGTGTGACACCAGCTTTAGTTCTCAAAGTACGGTACGGTATTGAGCTCAAATCGGTACTAAGCCAGGATCCAGTGTTATCAATACTTACATAACACATTATACCACAATAGGCATTTTGTTTGTATTTATTTTGTTAGTACGTATATAAACCGTGGTGATAGGTCGTGTTTTGTGGCATGTGTCAGTTGGTGTGGGTGTATGGTATGTGTGTGTTTGATGTAGGGCTTGACTAAGACTACACTAGTTAAAGTCGGTTAGGTCATAGGAACCTCATATCTGTAAGCGTGCAGCTACAAGATTGGATATGGGTGATTTCTTAGGGGATTTTAGGGAATTTGAGGGAGAGGTAGTCGCTTTCTCTGGACCCACTTCTCTCTCATGTTTAGCATATTAGTTTTGAGATTTTAAGACGTCTGTTCCAGTTTGGCGATTTTAAGACCTTTCATCCAATTTCATCGTCAATATTAGGACCTTTTGTGCCATTTAAGTGTAGATTTTTTTCCTGGCGAGCGATAGCGAGCCTGTATTATTATGAGGAATCGGCCTTCGGCCGGAGATATTTTTCTACCGAAAAATGTACAAATTTATCTTGAAGAGGGGTCTTTTTTTTTCTTTTTTTTTTTAATAGCCTGATGGAAGTCCAGGGAGGAAACTAAAACAAAGTTATTGAATACATACCGGTATATATTAAAAAGTACTGTATTGGGTGGATATTGGTGATTTCTTATGGGCTTATGGACTTTAAAGATTGGCTGGGGCACGAGATAGCACCGGTAACAACTGGATGGCTGGTTGGTTGGTTGTTCATAGCAACAGTACAATTTGCCAAAAGGTACATATACAATAAGAATGATGATACATATAGTAATTAATGTGGCATACCCAACACCAAAAACAAAGTAGACTTCTGTATATCTTTATCTACTTAGCCCTTCTGTACCGGTGCCGTCCTTTTAACTTTTCTCTGGCAACTATTAGACGATTTTATTCAGCCTAAGCAGTATCTCCAGTTATTAACAATCTTCGAACTATCTCACTTAACCCTTTTCACGACCACTGACCTCTTCTTCTATTCTATATACTCAGGCCCAATCCCCACCTTTTTTTTCCTTTCCTTTCCCCCCTTTTTTTTTTTTTTTTTTTTTTTTTTTTAATCTGCACAAAACCGTCTAAATATAACTAGAAAACAATTCAAAAGGCGTCACCGGTACGGAAGGGGTTAGCAATTTTAAGTCACAGCGGTAGCAATCCAAAACGACCACAACCTAAGCTGCCACAGGCCAAAGTTACTACTTCATCTTAATTAACTTAGCTAAGCCGATCTTAACCTATTAAGAGTAACATGACACGTTTTAGCAGCTTCTGGCTAGTATTAGACGATTAAATAAATATTAAAAAAGACCTCTAGATATTAATGGGGTAAAGATAAGTTTGTACATTTTTCGGTAGAAAAATGTTTCATCTTAAATGACTCGCCAGGAAATAATCAACACCTAAATGGCACGAAAGTTCTTAAAGTTGACAGAAATGGGGCGAGTGATAGCAATCCTGTAATTTAGGAGGAACTGGTCTTTGGCCGGCACATTTTTCTACTGAAAAATTTGCAAATGTATATTGATGGGGGGTTTTGGGGGTGTAATTTTAAGTTTGATGGAGGTCTAGGGAACAAACTAAAAACCTCCCCTTAAAGCGATCCGCCTGTCCTTATCAACGAGAAGTGTATAACCCCCGTCACAGACACTCTTCTATACCCCCTCCCACGCCTCTAACACCCTCTCCTCTACACCCCTTCCACACACTCCTCTACACCCCTTCAACATCCTCCTCCTACACACACACCTTATACCTTATCCACAGACACCCTTCTATAACGCCTCTAGACCCCTTCAACACCGCCCTCTAGACCCCTTCAAACCCCCCTCTAGACCCCTTCAACACCGCCCTCTAGACCCCTTCAAACCCCCCTCTAGACCCCTTCAACACCGCCCTCTAGACCCCTTCAACACCGCCCTCTAGACCCCTTCAACACCGCCCTCTAGACCCCTTCAAACCCCCCTCTAGACCCTTTCAATAATCTCCTACTACACCCCACCCCTTCAGGAGCTCTTCCACACACCCTACCACACCCCTTCCCTGCCCCTACCACACCTTTTCCAAACACCCATTCCACACACCCTCCAACATCTACTACACCCCTTCTACGCACCCCTTCTAGAGATTTTCCACACCCCTCTCATGCCCCTACCACACCTTTCCACACCCACTCCACCTCCTCCACACCCCTTCTAAACCCCTTCCCTGCCCCTACCACACCTATTCCACACTCCCTCCACCCCCTCTACACCCCCTTCCACACATCCCCCCCACCTCTCCTGTCTCACACCCACTCCCACAACATAATCCCGGCGGAGAAGTCAATTGGAGTTTACAAAAGATTTGTTGTTATCGCAACGTTAATTTGTATTGCAAACGTGTTGACACTATTCTGCACCGCTCTTCGGAACTAGACTAAAGATTTATTACAATACGAGACTAAATTTTTCCCAAAGTATATCCCTCAGGCTTCCAGATCAGAATGATTGCGGTTGAAAGTTGCCGAGAATGAGGGATCGTGTAACACCCAACTTTAGGCAATATAGATATAAAGACATTTTCAAGCAACGTTTTGACACTATTCAGCGCTGCTCTCCGGAACTAGAATAAATACTAATTACGCTAGGAGACTAAATTCTTCCCTAAGTATATCCCTGAAGCTTCCAGATCAGAATTGCGATTGAAAGTTGCCGAGAATGAGGGATCGTGTAACACCAAGGTTACCAAATCAAGTCCGCTAGATAGTAAATAAATGCTGATTATCGCTAGAATAGTGCCCCAAATCTCTAGAATATCACTCTAAATTGGCTCAAATCTCTAGAAAATCGATAGAATTCATGCCGTTAGATGTAAAAACTTGCCTCTAGATCGAAGTAAATACCTCTAGATTTAGCGGGAAAGTAGCTAAATTGGCAACACCGTACAGTAAAGCCGGTATCACACGAGCGCTTGTTGACTCAACATTTATCCTCAACACTGGTCTGGCAGCTTATGAGGTTAACATTTGTAATATTTATGTTACCTCAATTCATCTACCATCAGTCTAGTTACCGATACCAGTGCAAAATATTCCAGAAATGTTGCCAGAAAAATTTTGATCATCGAATGTTGACTATAAAAGGTCTCGTGTGATACCGGCACAACACCCAACTTTTAGGTAATACCGATATAAAGACGCCTGTGTTCCGCCCCCTGCCGCCACACTACATCTTAACCACTCAAGGGTAAGGAAGGAAGGCTCCAGGGGAATAAGAAGTGTTTTATTCAACTGTACGGTCGCGCTAATAAATCATGTCTCAGCTGTCGTTACGTTTGGCTTGCTCTGCGCTGTATTAATGTCTGTCAGATGTGTATTTTGTTTTTCTATGTGAGTGAGGGAGACAAAAGGCAGAACTACCTGTATCGAGTGCCTCCCTCAGAGTTGAAAGACTGACAGGGCCAAAATCAAGGGACGTTCGAGCCAAAATGCCTGAACACACGGGGTTTGAAGCAATGTAAGTCATAGGAAGAGAAAAAAACTGATTCTGAGAGAATTTAAATAGGGTGGGTAACTATAGGAACATGTTTGTAAATTTCACTCGATATGAAGAAATGAAGCTTAGACATTGCTGATACCAATTATTGGTCAAAACATACTTGGTGCCGAGACATCACTTATTAGGCCGATAGTACGGTCGTGCTAATAAGTCATGTCTCAACTGTCGTTACGTTTGGCTTGCTCTGTTGTGTATTAATGTCTGTCAGATGTTGAATAGGGTGGGTAAGTGTAGGAATATGTTGGTATATTTCACTCGATATGAAGAAATAAGCTTAGATATTGCTGATACTAATTATTGATCAAAACATACTTGGTGCCGAGACATCACTTACCAGCGCGACTGTACACGACTTTCAATGTGGTTCTTATTATATCCGTCAACTTATGGAAATTATAGGATTGTTACCGTGAGTCTGTGCATTAGCAAGTTAACACTATCTGGTTCGACGTTTTGTGGGTCCAAAATGACACCCTCGGACCAATAAGAGTTAATGTTAAAATTATACACACCCCCACACGCACGCACGCACGCATGCACACACACACACACACACACACACACACACACACACACACACACAAAACAACAACAACAACAACAAACACAACTATAGTTGGTTTAATTTCAGCTGGCGGTAAATTGTCATGTTCTCATCTTTTTTACTCCGCCATTGTGAAGATTTTGAAGCGAAATCTGATGTCAAATATGAAAACTTGATATCATTACGGTACCAAGATATAGGCGTTTCATATTTGTTCGTTAAGTGGGTAATACTCGCTTTTTGTGGACCCCCTTCTCCCTTATGTTTAGCATATTAGTTTTGAAGTTTTAAGACGTTCTTTCCGTTAGTTTGATGATTTTGAGACCTTTCGCCTCATTTCGTTGTAAATATTAAGACCTTTCGTGCCATTTAGGTGTCGATATATTCCTGACGAGCGATAGCGAGTCTGCAATTTTAGAAGGAACCGGCCTTTGGCCATGACATTTTTCTACCGAAAAATGTAAACATTTATCTTGAAAGGGGTTCTAGGGAGTGTTTTTTAAGCTTGATGGGAGTCTAGCGAAGAAACTCAAAAATAATTAAATACACAAAGTTGTGGACCAAAAAAACAAGCACTACCCCCTTAACCCCTTCTGTACCGGCGACGTCTTTTCAATCATATTCTAGCTACATTTAGACAATTTTATGAAGCTTAGGAAGGTATATGGTATAAAAAAGGATTCATCGAGATAGTTAGTAGCTTTATGATATGTAGACGTCCTTCCTAAGCTCAATCAAATCGTCTAATAGTTGCCAGAATATAATGCCAAGTACATCATCGGTACAGAAGAGGTTAAGTATAGAAAAAGCAGTTGCTAAGGGGTGCAATCTACCGTCAGCCGATATCAAACCTACTAAACAGCAGGTAGGATCGACGGCATTAATTAACTATGCTCTTCACACTCGCTCATAATGATAACAACACGTTTTGAGGGGGTATAGTTGGTTTTTCTGGCCCTCCTTCTCCCTCATGTTTAGCCCCATTAGTTTTCAATTTTTAAGACGTTCGCCCTATTAGTTTGGCGATTTTTAGACTTTTCACCCCATTTATTTGTCAATGTTAAGACCTTTCGTGCAATTTAGGTGTCGATTTTTTTCCTGGCGAGCGATAGCGAGCCTGTAACATTATAATAACTGGCCTCAGGCCGGGAATTTTTGCTATCGAAAAATGTATAAATTTATCTTGAAGGGGGGTCCATCAAGCTTGATGGAGGTCTAGGGAGGAAACTAAAAAAAATATATATAATAAAGTTACAAGTACAATCCAATAAATACGCCCATCCCCCCTTAATTGTATTGTTGAGTTCATTGGCTGACTTATTGTGAACAGAGGTCACTAACATTACCACTAACATAAATTAACACTAACATTACCCTTGGTTCAGTCACAAACAAAAGTCGCTCAATACATTTACAAGTTAAAATAAATAAATAAATAAAATTAATAAAAATTATGATAATAATAATAATAATAATAATAATAATAATAATAATAATAATAATAATATTAATTATAATAATAATAATAATAATAATAATAATAATAATTAGCACATATGAACAATGTCTTTGTATCAAATTGTAATTAAGTTCCCTTGATGGAACTAGTTCTTAATAAACTATTGCAAATGGAAATATACTTCTAATTCAATTATCCTAATTTGTTTTCCATACATATATTCAAATAATGCATGCAAATTCGTGTGCCCAGCTGTACAACCCCTTTCTCCCCCCCCCCCCCCACCCCCCACCCCCATGCAATAGGTACAGTCGGCCAAATGAGTGATGTCGCGGCACAAATTATATTTCGATCAATAATTGGTATCAGCACTATCTAAGCTATAATTCATCGTTTTGAGTTATATATACGAACATGTTCCTATATTTGCACACCCTATTTAACATCTGACAGACATTAATACAGCACACAGCTAGCCAAACGTAATAACAGCGGAGACACGACTTATTTGGCCAACCGTACATTACGACACTGATGCAAATAGGGTTAAGGACACAGATACTTTCACCAAGAGGGCCGCGTACTCTCTCATCTAATGGGCTAAAGGTGAATCGCAGGTTTTTCTTTTGAGCCCTTAGTAAAGATCGTAAATTACCCTTTCAAGAGCCGATTAAGCACATATATATATATATATATATATATATATATATATATATATATATATTATATATATATATATATATATATTATATATATATATATATATATATATATATATATATATATATATATATATATATATAGTATATACTGTATACATATTAGTTTTTGTTTGTTGGCTATTAATTGACGATTTTATTCAGATTAGGAAGGATATGTGAAAGTCAGTGTTTATTGAGATTATAGCTAGACGCCAACAAAAACTATAAAATTAGAAAACATTAGTTCCTGAGAAAAAAATTACGCATTTCATTAACATTATTATTATGAGTGAATATTGCACTACACATTGTAAACCTAACATAATCGTGCATCGACCTTCAGCAAATGCATATTAATTGCAGGCCCATAGTCATAATTACAAAGAGAGAAAATTCCGTTTAACATTGGAAACCTAGGCACTGAGAGTTTTCGAAAGCGATTCTCGGTCATTTGGACCTAATGTGGGTAAAATCGGTAAGCTTCATAATTAGTTAGATGCATCATGACGGTTGAATATCAAGGTCAATGTTCTAGCTACCTACACACCAATACATATTTGACCTCTTGCGAGTTTCAGTCTATAAGGAAGTTGGAGCTGTAGGCATCGATGTTTAACAGAATTACCAGCTTAAATATGGTTGTAGTGCATTTATAAATACATAATTCAGCAAACTTTCTACTCATCAACTATATTTCTATGTTTCTTCTAACTATCGATGTTTACTGTTCCAACTTCCTTTTAGCCCGAAACTCGCAAGTGGTTAATTATACCCTGTTCAATATAATAGGCCAGAAATCCCGACGCCAACCTCTCATAACTCAAAAAGAACTTCAGTAATTGAGTTGTTATTTCTACCATTTGGATAGCGTCAACCAGTAAATAGGTGTGGGCAATTACAACCCGTTTGCTCCAGCCCACCAAAGAATGGATGTACTAAGTTAAATGAAAAGACGCAAGTCCGTGAACGTGGAAGGAGCCGCACTAAGGGGTAGACCGAGAAAGACGTGGGATCAGGCTATATGGTCTGATTATGATTTAATTACCTGACAAGTACGGCAGCTCTGAACAGAGCTGCCTGGAGTGCTGCCATTAGGACATGAGACCGGAACCGCACTTAATTTGTAGCGGTCGGTCTTTATATTTATATATGTATGTAATCTAACATTCCTTCATCTTACTACTTAAAGCTCTGTGTGTCCAGACATCTCGACTCTAAGTTACCTTGAAGTAGGCTCTTTCAATTCGTTATAGGTACAGTAACGAGCATAAATGCTGCGACATCAACCAGATAACGTCAACTCCTTCATCACGAGAGGTTTATACTAAGCTGAATAATATCGTTTAACAGTAGCTAGAATTAAATATAGAAATCATTGTGATTTTGAATAAAAAGTTTAGCAATACCTTTCAAAACGAAGGGGGCGAACATTATCTGGCCGGTGTGGCAGTATGTATGCTCGTGACTGTACCTTTGCCTTTTGTCTCCTTCTTACACATAGTGGAAAAAATAAACACTACCAGACAAACGTTGACGTAAATAGTTGAGGGAAAAACCACTCGTGTGACACCGGTTTAAGTCCAGGGCAGAATGTCAATGTCTCTCACCAAACTCGGTAATGACCTCGCGGACATTGACCTGGTAATTAAGTCATCGTATCAATAGTAAATTTGGCGCTAAATTTAGGGGAGGTTTTTAGTTTGTTCCCTAGACCTCCATCAAGCTTAAAATTACATCCCCTAGACCCCCTTTCAAGATAAATGTGTAATTTTTTCGGTAGAAAAATGTACGGGTTCCTCTTAGTTTACAGGTTCGCTTTCGCTCGCCAGGAAAATATTGACACCTAAATGGCACGAAAGGTCTTAACATTAACAGAAATGGAGTAAAAGTTCTTAAAATCACCAAACTAATGGGGGGAACGTCGTAAAATCTCAAAAGCAATGGGGCTAAACATGAGGGAGAAAGGACTCCAGAAAAAAAATCCGTCAAGTGGAAATCTCCCCTCAATGTTTTACCAATAACAACACGCTCTCATAATCGGCACTCTTCGCTAATTGATCACTTACGAGTTTCGAGCTATAAGTATACGTTCGAATAGTAAACATTGATATTTTTAACATCGTTCTAAACACCCATAACACCCTAAACGAAATTAATGAAAGCGTGTCATTCTCCCAGGATTCGAACCTAGGATATCACATACAGAACTTACACGCTCCGACCATTACACTATCAAGACAGTTAGCAGAAATATATACATTTTGTGAGTTGGCGGTGAACAGACATTTTGCGGAATTTGATTTTATGTATTTAGATATGCACTACAACTTCTGTTTACCTAACAATTCTGTTAACTGTTTTGATGGTATAATGTTTAGAGCGTTTAAGTGCTGACGTTATTCTTGACGTACAGTGTGCTGGCTTAATAATCCAGAAGGGTTGATAGCCTCTGAAGTCCTATTTTAACTAACTGACTATAGTCGACATAGTTTATCTTCCCTGTGTGCAATCCATGGAAGAGCTACTGCATGAAATAACCACCAAATTCTGCATGCGACTACCACCACTTCCTGATTAATTAGTTAAATAAGACTTCAGAGACTATCAACCCTACTGGATTATTAAGCCAGCACCCTGCATGTGAGTCAATGGCGTCAGGACTGGAGCCCCTTTTCGAGTACTCCAGTCCCTTGCACTCCCTGACCGTTGTTGTACACTCACATGCGCAAACCCTGGGTACGAAAGTGATTAAGGTGGGTTACCTACTTTTTGTTCTCTCCTTATCTCTCTTTCTCTGGCTTGTATCCATTCGGTCCCATTCAGCCAACTGTTTTAAGAATGTTATCCCCATCCAGGCGTGCTTCCTAGTGAGCGATAGCGAGCTAGCATTGTATGGAGAAATCCGGCTTCGCCGGAGATATTTTTCTATCGAAAAATGTACAAATTTAGCCTGCTGTCAAAAACACATTAACAAATATGCTGGCTCGCTACCGCTCGCCAGGAAAAAATCGACACCTGGATGGGGATAAAAGTCTTAAAACAGCAGGATGAATGTGGCAGAATGGATACAACCCAGAGAGAGAGGAAGAGAGAGAAAAATAACGAGGTGGGCCCCTTTAACTAAAGTTTAATAAAAAAAAAATATATATATATATATATATACAGTATATACTGTATACAGTCTACTGTATATGGAGGTATTCAATTAAGGTAGTCGCAATCAGTCGAGATATTCCGTGCCTACGTATCGGGACAATGTCATAAACAGATAATGAATAATATATAATTAAAGGTCAATCACCCCCCCCCCCCCATATTATGTTTATTCAAGAGATCCTGTAGTCAGAAAGAGCGGTCATCTTTTTTCTTTAGGACGCCATTTTGGTTTCCTAAATTTTGTCATCTGTGCCCCATAAAATATTCTTTCCTAATCATAGAGCAGTTGGGTGCAATACATGATTAGATTAATATCCAGTATTCAATAAATGGATATTAATCGTAGTCATGTGCTGTACTTATAACTGTCTTGATAGTGTAATGACTAGAACGAGTAAGTTCTGTATGAGATATCCAGGGAATAGGTGTGGAAACTTACAAGCCATTTGCTCTAGCCCTATTTTGAGTTACAGAGGTTAGGGGTCACGATTTCTGGCCTACCTATAATGAATGGACTTTTATAGGCCTTTCTCAATAACCTCCTCATTATCGTTAGTGTTCTCTCTCTCTCTCTCTCTCTCTCTCTCTCTCTCTCTCTCTCCGTAAGTGTGTCAAGCCCTAAATATCTGGGCGACATGAAAGGTGCAAATCTGGTGTAATCCATATATCCCCACATGGACAATTTTGTAACTCGAACTCTCCCTCTCTCTCCTCCTCCCTCCCCTCCCCCCCAACACTCACTCTCTCTCTCTCTCTCTCTCTCTCTCTCTCTCTCTCTCTCTCTCTCTCTCTCTCTCTCTCTCTCTCTCTCTCTCTCTCTCTCTCTCTCTCTCTCTCTCTCTCTCTCTCTCTCTCTCTCACACACACTCACACACGCCATACATGTTGGAAGTCGTAATAAACATGTAAGAACCATAAAAGGTGTCAAATCTGTGGTAATCCTAGTTACGTCACCCAGAAAATAACTGAAAGGGTTGAGTCCATAAATACGACACAGACGTTATTAGACTGTCTAATGCTTTAAGGGCAGGCTTTTAGTTTTTTCCATAGTCTTCCATCAAGCTTAAAATTACATCCCATAGACCCTCTTTCAAGATAAATTTGGAAAAATTTTGGTAGACATATTTCCTGGCCGAAGGCCGGTTTCTCTTAAATTACAGGCTCGCCACCGCTAGCAAGAACAACATTGACACCAAAATGGCACGAAAGGTCATAAAATTGACAGAAATGGGGCGAAAGTTGTTACAATCGCCAAACTAAACTAAAATTCTTAAAAGCAATGGGGCTAACATTGAAGGAGAAAGGGGTTCAGAAAAAAAATATCTCAAGTGGAAATCTCCCCTTAGCCCATTCAGTATCGATGACGTCCTTTTCATCATGTCTTGGCAACTACTATACGATTGTATTCAGCTTAGGAAGGATCTGTGGTACCTAAAAGGGATTAATTGAGATAGTATGTAGCCTTTTATTAGAGGATTTTGTTCAGCTTTGGAATGGTATTGTATTGTAATGCATTTATAGTCACTTTGAACTTTTAATTGCAGCAACACTATAATTATGAAAAGTTGTGAATAATTAAAAAAACTACCAAAATCCGATATACGAAAGCCTCTTGATATAATTTGTAACTTAAATAAAGGCGAAAAACAAATAATAATAATATTAATACCCGGTAATAATAATAATAATAATTATAATAATAATAATAAAAATAATAATAATAATAAGAGATGCAACATCGATATGATATTCTTAGACTATTTGTTCAGTGAGGCAGACCACTATACATGTAAGGGCCTGGTCCTCAAATAAGTACTCGAATCATACTTCCTGTCATGTTAGAACAAAAATATGTTCTGACGTAAATTAGTGAAGTGGTTATTGTCTCGGGAATCTTAACCCCTTCGGCACCAGGATGTGTTTTTACCTTTTGTTCAAGCTAATGTTATGCAATTGTATACAGTTTCAGAATGACCTATGTTATTCAGAGGCTTTATGGAGATGGTATTTACCCCTTTAACCCCTTCTGTACCGGCGACGTCTTTTGCTTATTATTCTTGCTATATTTAGACGATTTTGCGAAGTTTCAGAAGGATTTGAGGTAGTAAAAGGGGTTAAGTGAGATAGTTCAAAACCTGTTAATTAGTGGAGGTCCTTTATAAACTGAATTAAATGTTTTATTCTATTCTGGCTACTATGGAAAGACGTCACCGGTACAGAAGGGGTTAAGTCCTAGAAGTAGATTATCAGGTAAGGAAATCAATCGCGTAATGGTAACCGGAATATCAAGACTACTCGCACGTCATAGTGCTGAAGAGGTCAAGAATGATTAGGTTATCTATAAGGTATGCAATGAATTCAGGACTTCCTTAGTCTAGTTCTTTACAGCAACATGTTTTATTAAGGGGGTACTACTCGCTTTTTCTGGCATGTTTAGCATATTAGTTTTGAAGTTTTAAGACGTTCGTTCCGTTAGTTTGGCAATTCTGAGACCTTACGCCTCATGTTGTTATCAATATTAAAACCTTTCGTGCCCTTTAGGTGTCGATTTTCTCCTGGCGAGCGAAAGCGAGCCTCTAATTTTAGAAGGAACCAGCCATCGGCTTGCTAGCGCTCGCCAGAATAAAAATCGACACCTAAATGACACGAAAGATCTTGATATTGACAAAGAAATGGGGAGAAAAGTCTTAAAATTGCCAATACTAATAGGGCCAAACATGAGGGAGAAGGGGAGCTAAGCGGGATCATGGGTCGATAAGATAAAATTATACCGGCTTGGTCCTTGGCGCTATTGCTACTGGGTGTGTGTGTTATGGCTGTGTCAATCCAGGCTGTGGGTTTAGTCGAGTCATTGTTACCACGCACATTTATTTGTCATTCAGTGCACAGAGAGAGAGAGAGAGAGTGTGTGTGTGTGTGTGTGTGTGTGTGTGTGTGTGTGTGTGTGTGTGTGTGTGTGTGTGTGTGTGTGTGTGTGTGTGAGAGAAAGAGAGTTACCGTTATACATATGCTCAGACCACACAGACCTTGCGGTCCATACCAGGTGGTCCGGCCTAAATACTATTAGAGACGGGGACAGTTTATAGTAGAAGAATAGGACAGCAAAGTAGAAGGCTCTATCCCTATTCTCCGCTCCCTCCGGCTAAAAAGTCTTAAGAGTCAGACAGACAGACAGACAGACAGACAGGCAGGCAGGCAGGCAGGCAGGCAGACAGACAAAGACAGAAATAATTGTAGAAATAATTCTCCAGCTGATAAAACTCGTCTGGAGTATATAAATCTTATAGTAAAATAGATTGTATATAAATCTTATACTAAAACAGATTGACCAACCTTAGCCATCTTGGTGCCAAGGAGGATGTATTCCACTTTTTACATTCATATATCTTCATACAAGAACAAAGGAACGACACTATAGTCTGTTTATTTTCAGTTGAAGGTAAATTGACATGTCCTTTTCATGATTACTCGGCTATTACGGAGATATTGTAACGAAATATGTTGTTAATAATAAATGTTTGGTATTTATATGATGCAGAGACAGTGTAGTTTCCCATTTCCCATTAAGTCTCGAGATATCCGGTGCTAAGGGTTTTAATTTACCGTCAGCTGGAGCAAAAAACTAGACACTAGGTTTGTAATGCATGTTATCGCTTCTGACGGAGGTAAACACAAATCCAGAACATCTAAACCCAGTGTCACACGAGCAAGTTTATCGGTTGCATGTATCGGACTCTTCAATCCGCTACTATAAAAAATAGTTATTATATTATTTTGATGGATTTTGCTGTTTATTCGTATATAGAATTGGACTGTGCGCAGATAGGAGAACTAAGATACAAAATACAGACAAAACAAAAGAGACATTTGTTTGATAGTAGACACAATTTTAGCTACTTGTGTTCTAATTGGATGAAGGAGACCAAAGGCAGAACTACCTGTGACGAGTGCCTCCCCCAGAGTTGAAAGAGTGACAGGGGCAAAATCAAGGAATGTTCGAGCCAAAATGTCTGGATACACGGAGTTTGAAGCAATTTAAGTTATAGGATGAGGGAAAGATTAATTCAGGGAGAGAGTTCCAGAGCTCTGCTGTTGAATATAAGAATGATTGGGGGGGTATCGTTTCACTCTTAGGTTGGAGAGTTGCACAGCGTAGGGGTGGGATTGTGTTGCAAGACGGGTGCTACGTACCCTACATAGAGGAGATGGTATACACTGAGAGAGCTCTGAGGAACACTGATTATTATAGTAGTGATAGAATAGCGAGTAAGTTGCAACATTGCGGCGAAGAGAGAGAGATTGCAGAGAATCGGTGATTGGATGCGAGTTAATGCGACGAAAGGCTTTCTTTTCTACTTTGTCTAGAAATGCTGTGTGAGAGGATCCTCCCCACACATTTGAACAATATTCAATACATAGACGCACTGTGCCCCTGTACAGAGCAAGAAGCTGTGCAGGGGTAAAGAACCCCTTGAGGCGGTAGAGCACACCCAGCTTCTGGGAAGCTGTGTTAGCAAGAGTGGTAATATGGTCTTTCCGCCCCTAAAGTGCTCGTGTGACGCCGGGTTAACAATACTGTATATTCCCTACAGGCCATCCATCCTGGGCTGTGCCTCGCCTCCAGAATGAGTTACTTCTACTACCAACCATCTATTGAAGGTTAGTGACTATATGCTATCAAGAATTATGGGGTTAACCCTTTCAAAATACAATTACACATTTATTTCTGTTTGCTGGCTATTATTGGAGGATTTTATTCAGATAAAGAAGGGTAAGCTATATGGGAGTCAGAGGGTTCACTGAGATGGTCTTTACCCTTTTGATGCCTACAGATCCTTCCTAAGTTGTATAAAAATCGTCAAATAATAGTCAGAGTAAACTGTAAAACTGTGTCAAGACCTTCAAAGGTTTAATACTCAAGCCGCGGGGCCCAACATATGTCGAGTGAGAGAATCATGGCCAGGTGTGGGGAGGTGTGGCAGAGTGGTCTTGCCACTGGACTGGTAATCCAATGGACCCGGGTTCGAATCCCAATATGTCAATGGGAAGATATTATTGGGATGGAATTTGTGCTGTACCTAGTTTCAGTGCATTACCACAGCACACCGAAACGCCAAAACAAAATACCCTCATTGTTCCCTGATTAAATAGCACTGTATGAATATGCCCATATTCAAAATACGCTACAGGGGGGGCAATGCCTAGTGAGTTAATTGCTCAATAGGTGGCATTCTGAGAGTGAGGGTCTGAGCCTGGGCAGTGAGACTGTGAAGCACGGGGGCGAAGCAGCTTCAGAGATGGAGTTGGGTTCGAGCCGTAATAGGTGCTTCGCATGTCTCACTCCCTAGACTGGAACAAGACCTCACGGGCCTCACCGTGTTCAGCGGTAGAGTGTAAAGGCTATCAGCCTATGCCCGAGAGGGAGTAGTTGGGATATATAAAAAAAAAAAAAAAAAAAATGCGGGGCCCCGACATTAATCGGGCAGGATTTTGAGCACATTATCGGCTCTGAGAGAGAGTCCACGCGTTGGGAGGAAGATAGGCGGGCTCTGACCGCTCGGCACGGACACAGTGCCGCGACTGACAGTACCTCTGCACCCACGGCCTCGCGAGACCAGGAAAAAAACTCGTTAAATTACCTTATTTTAAGGTTTTTCCCTTGTGTTGCGCGATCGCTACAGGATAACCCGTGGTCGTACAAGGATGATTCAGGTGTCATTGGAAAGCTCTATTATCGCCCTCTCACGGATACATAATTGTATTACGCTCTGGCTCTTGTTTATGCATGAAAAAGAGCATGGAATGAAGCTCGTTTAGGGTAAATATGCCCGCCTGCCAGGTAGTAGAAGTTACAAACATCCCCGTTGGACAGGGGTTAAAGGTTTGAACAGGGTGATATAATAATTGGGTACCTTGATACCCTTAACCCCTTTTGTACCGGCGACGTCCTTTTAACTATATGCTGGTTACTATAAGACGATTTTATCCAGTTAATAAGGGGTTCCAGCAACAAACAGGCTTCGAACTATTTCACTTAACCCTTTCTAGTGCCACAGATCTTTCTTAAACTGCACAAAATCGTCTAAATATAGCTAAATAAAACTAAACAGACATCCCGGTACAGAAGGGGTATATATAAGATAAGTTTAAACAATCAATATACCGGTACCTGTGTCTCGCCTCCAAGATGAGCTACTTCTACTGTAATCTATTTATTAATATTAGGCCATAATTCTTGACCACTGTCCTCAATAACTCGATAAATACTAGAGTAATCGCGCTAATACTTCTACCATTTGGGATGGGTCAGCCAGGGAATAGGGGCGGAACTCTACAGCCCATTTGCTCTAGCCCTTTTTGAGTTACAGTGGTTAGGGTTCATGATTTCTGGCCTACCTATAATGAATAGACTAGACCACTCTAAGATATTATGGGTATGAAAGGGGTAAATGTAAGTGTCCATGACAATCTACGCATATGAATGTTATACAAGGATGGAAAAGTGAATCACCAATAGCATACCCAGTGATTCTATGTACTGTTTCTTTTTATACTCTGAATGCCAGGCAGACACAGAAAAAAATATTACATCCCTTCAGCACGATGACGTAATTTTCTCATATTCTAGTTACCGTACCATTAGATGATTTAATTTAGCTTATAATCGTACCCTCGGACTCAAAGGGGTAAATGTGATCTCAGTATACCCTCTGAATAATATAGGTAATTCTTAAACTGCATATTATCGTCTAATTTTAGCCAGAATCAAAGGCAAAAGGGCATCATTGTGCTGAATGGGTTAAATTAATAGCCATGGTGTATAATAAGGACAATGAAAACAAAAACCAGTCAAAGCTACAGTGGACATAACAGAATTAGATATATTAAACAAAGGAATGTATTATACATAAAGTTTAAATTAATAGTACTAGAAACATGGCTCCCACAAAATACGGTAGTTTACCATAAAATGTAATTTTCTTTCACAACATTGACGCTGTCATAGAAAACATCAAAAGAAGGGGATTCTTAAGTATATTTTAGAAAATATATTGAACTATGTGCTTTGGTACTATTTATCCTCCTTTTGTATATCTTACATTCCTTTACCTAATATATTATTGTTCGGTCGTATTCAATGTAGTTTTGACAATATTGCTTTTGTCTTTAACCCTTACTGTAGGCTACCGGCGACGTCCGTTTCATTATATTCTGGAAACTATTAGACAATTATATTCAGCTTAGGAAGGACGTCTATCCATTAAAAGACTACAGACTATCTCAATTAATCCTTTTAGGTACCATAATTATATCCTTCCTAAGCTTCATAAAATCGTCTAAATGTAGTTAAAATCAAATGAAAAAGAAGTCGCTGGTACAGAAGTGGTTAATATCCAGACTCCTTAGTATACACCATGGCTATTAATTTAAATTAGCTTGTAATATCTTCTTTGTATCTCCATAGCCTTTAGTGGCTAGGATCAGATATTCAAAAAGGCCATAAGCTAAGGTGACATAAGGAGCATAACAAACCAATTAATTAACAGCCTATTTCTTACTCACAATATAATGTAATGTCGTCATACACAGGAAACCTAGAATATAATAAGTCATAATACCCATTTATGACTCGTTTGTAGTATTAACCCCTTCTCTACCGGCAATGTCTTATTCATTAAATGTTAGCTATATTTATACGATTTTGTGCAGCTTAAAAAGGATCTGTGGTAAAGGGTTTAGTCAGATAGTTCGAAGCCAATTAATTGTTGGAAGCCCTTTTTAAACTGAATAAAGCCGGTGTCACACGAGCGCTTTTTCGAGCAATATTTACGGGCAATTATGGTCTGGAAGCTTCAAAAATTACACTTTATCAGAATTCAGCCGCCTAACATATCCTACCTTCTGCTTAGTTGCCGATACCAGTGAGAAAAAGTAACGAACTAATACGAGGAAAAACTTGCTCATGGAAAATTGACGGAAAAAGTGCTCGTGTGACAGCGGATTAAGATCGTCTAATATTAGCCAGAATAAAGTTAAAAGGGCGGCACTGGTAGTGAACGGGTTAATGGTGCTAGAAGTACGACCTCGGTATTTCGATAAGGGAGATAAGGCGCCGTAAATGCATTAAGACTCCGACCCCAGACAGGATTTCATTACATAAAGATATTTTTCCGTTAATTTATACGGGCAATTGTAGCCTGGCATCTTCAAAATGTTAGCTTTATCACAAATCATCCATCTAAAATAACCTAACTTCAGTCTAGTAATCGATTCTAATGTTATAAGAGCCTCAAAATATTACGATAAAAAAAAAACTTACTAATTGAAAATTGCCGGAATAATCGTTCAAGTGTGACACTCCATGGCTTATACAACACGTCACATGACAGCCTGCATATCTCCCGGTCACCTTCCCTTTCACTCCATAGTACAAGTTCGTGTACAGTCGGCCTAATAAGTGATGTCTCCGCACCAAGTATGTTTTGATCAATAATTGGTATCAATACAGCACAGAGCCAGCCAAACGTAATGACAGCTGAGACATGACATATTAGCGCCACTGTACAGGCAAGTTCAAAGTTCGTATGGTATACCTCCATAACGTTGTACAGTATATAACCTTCATTACCTCTATATGAAAAAAAGAAAAGAAAAGAAAGACAAAGATGAAAACAGAGAGAGAGAGAGAGAGAGAGAGAGAGAGAGAGAGAGAGAGAGAGAGAGAGAGAGAGAGAGAGAGAGAGAGAGATAATTAATTGACACTCACTCATGTAACCTATATACAGTACATGTAGAAACATTACTTATTCAACCAATGTTAATTTTTATATAAGTGTATAAGTATAAGGAAAACAGAATTTGGACCACGACTTTTAAACGCAACTGTATGGACAAGTTACTTTGAGGTCAATATCGGGATCACTCCTATAAAAAGTTGTTCCTCTCTAGTATATTTAAATAACTTTGAAAGTTTACAATTAATATAAACACCATATGAGGAGGAGCACTTTACTGACGTAATAACTTCTTATATTACAGGCTTGCTTATCGCTCGCCAGGAAAAAATCGATACCTAAATTATACGAAAAATCTAAATATTGACAAAGAAATTGAGCGAAAGGTACAGTATTAAAATCGCCAAACTAATGGGCCAAACGTCTTAAAATCTGAAAACGAATTGAGCTAAGCATGAGGAAGAAGAGGGACCAGAAAAGCGACCCATCTCCCCTTAAGGCAGTGTCCCGCGAGCGATTGTCCGTCCATTTGTACGGGCAATTGTTGTCTAGCAGCTTCAAAATATAAGTTCCATGCAAATTAAACTACCTAACATAATACCTTCGATCTAGTTTCCAATTCCAATGAAAAAGAGCCTCAAAATAATACGAGAAAATAACTTGCTCATCGATATTGTTGGAAAATGCGCTCGTGTGTCGCCACCATAATGAAATTATATAATGGTTCCACAACTTTTAATGTCGTAAAGATAACTTATATATCCGAAAGTATCGACAAGGAGAAACTACATTTTTATTGACTATTATAGGATCTCTCTCTCTCTCTCTCTCTCTCTCTCTCTCTCTCTCTCTCTCTCTCTCTCTCTCTCTGTCTAGTTTAAGTACTCTGGTCACGGTATGGAGGTAAGTGGGGGGGGGGGGGGAGAGGAACGCCAAGGAATGTTAGGTGGTGGTCGTGTTGCTCCTGGTCCCTTTACTACACATTCACACACACACACACACACAGTACCCTGATCACCAAGTAGCCTACTGTAGAAATAAATCCGCAAGAGCATTATTTTACCGCATTAGTCTAATAATATCAAACTCAGAATAGTCGACACAATGAATATAAACACCATATGAGGAGGATCACTTAATTGACAACGTTTCGCATATACACTGTACAAAATTAATCTGTAAAATGTACAGAGAATTTCTGGCAATTAGGCTATCAAACATTCTCTGTAAAAATATTTACAGTATTCTGTAATTTAATTTACAAAAAAAATTGAATTTACAAACTACTAGTAATTTTTTAGATATAATCTGTTATTTTGTACAGAAAATCTTGTAAAAATTACAAAATTATCTGTAAATAAATAACAGAATATGTCTGCTAGATTTACATTTAAGTTGTATATTTAACAGTGTTTCTGTCAAAGTGTTTACAGAATCATGTAAATTATAAAGATGATGTTTGGCAGCCTTATTGCCAGAAATTGTTCAGTAAATGTTACAGAATCTTGTAGTTACACTTATATTTTTTCATTCTTGGTAACCTAGTTCTACCAAAGCAAGATGTGTAAGAATGAACACACACACACACAGTATATAATATATATATATATATATACAGTATATACTTTTAAGTAAAATACCGGTATGGGAGGTGTAGCTGAGAATCAGTGTGCCAAAATAGGTCAAATCTTTTAGTCATAACGAAATGGAGAAAATTTCAAAATTCATACCAGTTTGGCTGCCTAACCAAAAATTCCCTCGATTGGCTGGCCTGGCTGCTGGCAGGCAGACTGTCAAAAGTCCGCAAAACTCGAATGTCTAGCTACTCTAAGCTAATCGTCATCATTTGCAAATTCTCATTGTTCATTAGCCCATAAAAATTCCATAACAATGGTATATATGCAACAAAAATTACATAATAACTCGTAGCTACCTTCCACTTGCGGCTTACCACTCAGGTGAAGCCTTTACAACGGCACCTTCTTGTTTGTTTACAAAACATAACTGACGATGCGAGCGCCCTCCATACTCTATAACCGGGCAAATGGCAATTATAAAGACATAAGAAACAAGAACCAAGATCAACAACCAAGAAGAAGGGAAAACAAGCAAGAAGAAATAGCACATAATAAATGTTACTGTCAAATATAGAAAACTGAAAACACGACAAAAGGGAGGCGCCATTGCAAAGGCGTAGCTTCCCGACCAGCAACTGAACTGAACTGACTCGCCGAATATTTTTCATAACGCAAATTATCTCGGCGTATGAAATATCGAGATGCTCAAATAACCATTTCCCGACCTATTTTCCTAGTAATAATGAGTATAATCATCTTCATGGTAGTAGGTGAGGGTGTACCTATGAAATAATAGTGATTATAATGAACAAAAGTGGGTAATAAATGTATTATAAATAACATGTGAAATATAAAGTTACGGATGGTCGGTACTGTATTTTACTGTATTTATCTTGTAATAATGCATGACAGCATCTTTAAATTAATGTCCCATAAACTTTGAAGGTCGGTGGTGATGTTGATCCCCAAAAACGGGGATTTTAGTGTTAAAAAAGTGCTTAAAAACTCCAGGTATAAAATTTAACTCAAGGCCGAGTTGCCCTGGTATGAAAATTATGGTTGGGATTTTTCATCTATAGCCTAGGTAACAAAATCTGCAGGGGCATTCAGGAAGACTGACGAACACATTCGCCATTTTGATCATATTGTCATAGGGAATGTAGTGAACTTAAAATGTTTCCTGCATTTTAGTTAGGCTAGGCTAGGCCTATAGGCTATTAGAATTACTGTACTTACAAATGGCACATTGACACAGACTGTTTTTATGGACAGTATAAGGCCTAGGCCTAAGGTAAATAAATGTGATTTAGTCATATTTTAAGCTAGTTATTTATATAGCCTATCTACCCTATTGCCAGACCAGTCTGGGGTCTGGAGTTTCAGCCCTCAGGATCTGGCGGCTCTGGCCTCAATTCCTGGCCATGAACGATGAATGAATGAGTCGACACTATGCATGAATCTATCTATTAAATTAAATTATAGCACTGACATTGTCACATCTCACATGACAAGCAGAAATAGTGATTTGGAAGTCTAGCCTAGTCTAGGGCAGCCAGGGCTAGCTGCCTAACCTATTTTAATGTAGCCGGCTATATAGCCTAGGCCTATTAGGCTAACTTACACTTACACGATTTTAAGGTTAGTTAGCAACTTAGCCATACTACAGTAGGTCTATTAGTAGGAGGTCCGGGGGGCGAAGCCCCCCAGGGCCCGGTAACCCAAGCCCATTTGTTTTTTTTTTGCTAATAAAATAATTATTTAGATTAGTTTCATTTATTAACATTTCCTTTGTAGGCTAACATACTCTCCATCTATTTCCTTATTTTTGTTTTATTATCACATTTCGCCAGCGTCCGGGGGGCTTCGCCCCCCGGGCACCCCCTCATACGAACTTAATTTCATACCTCAGCCAATTTCAATAATGCATACCTAACTGGAAAAATCCTATTTTGGCACGCTGAGCTGAGTGGTCATAAAAATGGATGTGTGAAACGGAAAATTGACCATCTACCCATGTAGATATATGGTGCAAAACCAAATTAGCGTACAGTATGCATTACCGGGACTGTTGATGTATAGGCTACGGTACTTTACCAACAGTAATATTTCTTACATCATTACAATATATCTGCAACACAAATAATAACGTCACATAATCATAATTCGCATTTATAATTGATTAAAATTGTTTGTTATAACCTAGCCTTGGCGAGGTTATACTGAATATAAACCGTTATCCATAACAATCCCACCCTACCCTCAGTTAGGTTAGGCTACGTTAAACACCGTGACTTGTTTGATATAATACAATTATACTAATACAATACAATTATAATATATTTTTTATTAATTTCACCACCACACCAAACACCTCCAATTAAATTAATGAAAGCATATAATTATGTGATCCACCTGGATTCGAATCCGGGTTATCACACAGATTTTTAAACACCTTAGCCTAACCAATACACCACCAATAATAATAATAATAATAACGCAACCTTACCTTGTGTCACTCAAAGGCTGTAGGCTACAAATATAGCAGAACAAAATTCTGGTTATGGTAGCCTGTTACGTAACGTAAACATTGCCTAAAACCCAGCTATGCAGCAACATTGATAGTATTTAGTTACACATTATAGACATGTTCAATTTTATAGTCAGAAACTAACTGGGACTGTCATTCATTCAATATCCAATTAAATATCTATAGGGTTGCTTTCAGCGGCTATACCGGTACCTGTTAGAAAATAAACACAAGGTTCTATACTGTACGTTACTACTACTTGTTTAGCCTAACATAAAAAACACGGTATAGGCGCCGCCTAGGCCTACAAGCTAGATAATCGAGTGAGTTGCCTCGGCATATGAAGGCGATTCATTCACGTCAGGGGATTATGTCTGGCAATTAGATAGATATTTAGTCATAGTAGTAGGGTAGATCGTTTAGTTTTCTACCCAACGTTAAGCAATTGTATTCAGCTGATCAAATGAAACTCTGGGCAAGAGTATATTTATAGGCTAAGCAAAACTTTTCGAGAAACGCATACACATACGGTTGGTATTTTGTGTACTAGGTTACTTTTGTTGAAGCTAGACGTGTTTACTCAGAAAGAGCTCTCGTATTCCCGGTATTAGCCTATATCTTATTATATATGTAAATGTGCATAACATATTCACAAGGGCTCAACAACTAAAGGTTTCTTACCAGTTACGACATTCCACAGCAAGGGGTACACCAAATCACACTGCTTATTGTCCATGTTGCCTATTTCCTGGCGATAATACTGAGCATTGCCACAGCCCATCACGGTTAATAAGGTTCTGGTAATAATTGAGGCATGGATTAATGTGTGTGGAACTGGAAATGAGCAAAACTACCACACGAAAATACTGTACAGCCTGGCTGCTCTCCCAGAAGCACTCAAAGGCGGTTTGGCGCCAAAACGTTACGCGACTCATAGCTCGTATATATCGCCACACATATTATAGTTTATTGATACCACAACACCTTAATTTTGTCAAAATGAATTCCAGTGATTTATAAAGAAGAAGGTTCATGAAAAATAACCTAAAAAAGATGCTTGAAAAGTTTCATATATAAATGAAGGTAATAGAAGTACCCGGCAACTCTAGTGATCAATTATTGCCTCGTTTTCTAGATGCAGTGCAAGGGTAAAAATTTAGTTTTACCATTACTGTATATAAAACAAAATTCAGTATTTAGTTAACTTAATTTATATCGGTGTATAGGCTGCTACAGTTCATAAAGAACAAAATATATAGTCAATATTCCTTTAGTTATTCAATACCATGGTTTTACAGTCGATGCCTGTAATATAAAATACATATATTATATGGATTTTAAGTTTACTGTGACTTTTCTGTTGATAAATACAGAGACAAACGTAAAAATACAGATATTGTTTACAGTGTCCAGTAGCTTTATCAGGCCAGTGAAGTAATGAACCTCTATGCGAAACATTGTCAATAAAGTGCTCCTCCTCATATGGTGTATATGCCCTATATTCGATTATCCTATACCCTATTCTAAGTAAGTAGGCCAAAACTCATTAACATTAACCTCTATAACTCACAAACGAGTACAGTAATCGATCTAATATTTCTACCATATAGGAAGGGTCATACAGGAAATAGGTGAGGACATTTACGGCCGATTTGTTCAAGCCCTTTTCGAGTTATAGAAGGTTAGTGGTCAATATTTCTGGCTAATTATAATGAATAGGCTACTGTGTATACCCCACCAGCCTACAACTATCTCTACCTGCACACAGTAATGCAAGTAATGGTCGCTCTTCTGTAAATCTAAAATGGCTGTGCCCCATATAATGTACCTTCCTTTCACTTAAAACATTAGGATATTCAGTGTGCAGTTGGGTTTGAGTACATAGTTAGATTGATATCCAGTATTCGATAAATGTATAACAAAATCGTAGTCATGTACTTAATCTTTAACTGTCTTGATGGTGTAAACTGTATTGGATTGAGTGTTTAAGATCTGTATGTGGTAACCCAGGTTCGAATCTCGGGTGGAGCACATGCTTTCATTAATTTCATTGGGTGGTGTTTGGTGTTGTAAGTGAAATTCATTAATTAGATTATTACTTAAGAATGGGAAAGGGGTGGGATTTTTGTTTTTTGTTTTTTGCTATGGATTTTTTTTTTTTTTTTTACACGATATCCCCTCCCCAGAGTCGGACGAGGGCATGCTCCCAGACAACAACGACACTGCTGGTGAAGAAGGTGGTAGGATCTGCCACAGGCAATACATCCCTACTGTCAGCGAGTATGCTAACGGTAAGTACTACTTACTATACACTTAAGGGGGGATGGTTAACTTTTTGGTCGATTTTTTTTTTTTTTTTTTTTTTTTCATGTGTACATTATTTTTTTCAGTTTCCTTCCTAGACCCCCTAGACCCCCACCAAGCTTAAAATTTCACCCCCTAAACCCCCTATCAAGATAAATGTGTACATTTTTCGGTAGAAGAATGTCCCGGCTGAAGGCCGATTCTTCCAACATTACAGGCTCACTATCGTTCTTCAGGGGAAAAATCAACACCTAAGTAGCACGAAAGGTCTAATTATTGACAAAGAAATGGGGTGGAAGGTCTTAATACCGTCAATCTAATGGGGCAGGGGTCTTAAAATCTGAAAACTAATGGGGCTGAACATGAGCGAGAAAGGTCCAGAAATCTCTCCTAAAAAACCCTTGAGCACCATGACGCTCTTTTAACAATGACACTACTGCTGGTGAAGAAGGTGGCTGGATCTGTGACAGGCGATACATCCCTACTGTATGCTAACGGACTATACACTTAATGGGAGGTTTTTAGTTTGTTCTCTAGACCTCCATCAAGCTTAAAATTACACCCCCTAGACCCCCTATCAAGATAAATTTGTACATTTTTCGGTAGCAAAATGTTCACTTTTTGGTCAATCTATTTATTTATTAAATATTGTTCTAGTGTCCTCCATCAAACTTAAAAAAACAAAAAAACATCCATTAGATTCCCCTTCTTGATTAATTTGTACATTTTTGGGTAGAAAAATTCCCTCAAGTGGAAATATCCCCTTAACCCCTTCAGCAACATGACGCCCTTTTAATCTTTTACCTTTTGTTATGGCTAAAATTAAACGATTTTATGTAGCTTAAGAAGGTCCTATATTATTAACCCCTTCTGTACTGGCGACATCTTTTTAATTCTTATCTAGCAATATTTAGACGAATTTGTGAAATTTAAGAAGGATATGTGGTAATAAAAATGGTTAAATGAGATAGTTCGAAGCCTGTCACTTCCTTGAGGCCCTTTTTAAACAATAAAATCGTCTAAATATAGATAGTATATATTTAAAAATATTTCTCCGGTACAGAAGGGGTTAATGGGGGATTAATCTATTATTTATTTAATACTTTTTTATATATCTATTTATTTTAGTTTTGTCTTTATTTATAGCAATGTCAACCAATTTTTTAAGCACACACGTTCCTTTATTTTGACAATTGTATAGAATTTCGCCCCATTTATATCTCTACTTTTTCTTGGCGAGCGATAGAGAGCCTGCAAATTAAGAGAAACAGCCTTTGGCCTGGACATTTTTCTACCGAAAAATGTACACATATAATTTGAAACGAATTCTGTTGGGTGTTTTTCTTAGCTTAAAAGGGAGTTCTGAGTTGTTGTTTTTTTTTTTTTTTAAAGGTCTAGAATAAGACATTACCCGAGAATTGACAAGCAATCTAAACGTTTAGTAATACAAAGGAATACAAAGGAAGGCAAGCAACAACAGACCATAGTAATAGTATACGTATGCTTTCTTTGACAGCTCTGGGCGGCTACCACACGGCCCTGATGGTGGTGGGGACACTACTGACGGTGGGACTTTACGGCCTCTTCTTCGAGCAGATCTTCTTTATTTATAACAATGTCAACAAGGCCTTCCGCACCCACGTCCTTTGGATCACCTCCGTTTGTCCGGTCAGTGCCCGGGCAGGGTCACCAAATCAAGTCCGATAGATAGTAAATTAAAGGCGGGGGTGCATGGGTTGAGGTAAACATGGAAAAATAATCGCCAACCTGCATATCATTATCTTGTAAAATGCAATGTTACTGAAATAATTATTAACAATGGTATAAACGATTTTGTGGATCGTCTATACCGGGCCTGTGACGCACCAGTATCCTTATCCTAGACTGGATGGTGGATTTACACTCTTGTGACGTCACAGGCCCGGTATAGACGATCCACAAAATCCTTTATACCATTGTTAATAATTATTTCAGTGCCATTGCATTTTGCAAGATAATTATGTACAGGTTGGCAATTATCATTCCATGTTTATCTCAACCCATGCTCCCCCACCTTTAAGGCCAAAAATAGCTAGAAAAACGGTACAATCTCTACAATATCTCACTAAAATGGCTCATATCTACAGAATATCGTTAGAATACATGTCGCTAGATGTAAAAATGTGTTTTAGATCGAAGCAAGTACCTCTAGATTTATCGGGATAGTAGCTACATTGGCAACACTAGGACTCAGTGGGGCTTTCTGTGCTAAGAGGGGTTACTCAGCTTTCCTTACTTCTTTAGACTGCGTATATTGTTAAAATATATGTAACCTACAGTAGACGCCACGGTTATAGCATGTTTTTGTTTTTAATTGTGTGTATATCTATATGCTCAGGCCCAATCCCCACTTTTCCTATTGTTTTTTTTGTTTTTTTTCCTCTATTTTATTAAAAAAAAAATTGTATTTTCTTGGGGGTGTTGTGTTGTGTTTATATATTGATTATTAATATTCATATTCATATTATTATTATTATTATTATTATTATTATTGTTATTGTATAATTGTTTTCAGTTCATGTCGTTGATGAGCCTGATGACCGTGATAGTACCTCGATCTGCTAGTGTCTGCACCGGGGTCAAAGTTACGTGAGTACGGTACATACTAACCACCCCGTACTTTTACATTCCAATTTAATATAAGAATAAAGAGCAAAATTAATAAAACTAGAAGGGCACGCGGGAGAGAGAGCATACCTATGCCTATGCTGGCAGAGGTATGTGCTCTACTGATCGCCTCCTAAATGGAATAATGTCTTCCTTGCCGCATATCCTCTCAGCTCTCTTGTGACAGCGGCTTAACCCTTTCAAGCTCCTATACGCGTTTCTGTTCTGTTTTATGGCTACTATTAGACGATTTTAGTCAGATTAGTAACGTTATATGGAAGTCAGAGGGTTGATTGAGATAGTATGATACCCTTTTAATACCCACAAATCCTTCCTAAGGTGCATAATATCTAATGATAGCCAAAATAAACTGCTAAAACGCGTCAGAGCTTCAAGGGGTTAACTGTGTGTGTGTGTGTGTTCCCCAGGTACATGTGTATCGGCATCACGCACTTCATGGACCTCACCACCATCCTGTTCGGCAGCGAGAAGAAGATGTTAGCCCAGTTCCGAGACTCCAAGCTCAAGTTGCAAGTGGGGCCCGTGTGTTGTGTGTTCTTCTGCTGTCCAACGCCGCAGGTCTCGAGGTCAGTTGCTTACCCCTTTTTATTATTCTGGCTAATATGTGTCGATTTTACACTGCCTAGGAAGGTTCTATGATAGTCAAAGAGATAATGGGGATATAAGGGAACTCTTTGATTACTAGACATCCTTCCCAAACTGCATATAATGAAGATTATGTTAGCCCAGTTCCGAGACTCCAAGCTCAAGTTGACTGTGGGGCCTGCGTGTTGTGTGTTCTTCTGTTGTCCAACACCGCCGGTTTCGAGGTCAGTTGCTTACCCCTTTGTAATTCTGGCTAACAAGTGACGACTTTACGAAGGTTCTATGATAGTCAAAGAATTAATGGGGATATGTTATAAATCTTTGAGTACTAGATGGCCTTCCAAAACTGCATATGATAATGAAGTAGTTGGCCCAACTCCAAGATTAAGTTGCACGTGCGGCCCTTGTGTCGCATCTTCTTCTGGTTGCCCACACGGCAGGTCAGCTGTTTATCCTTTCAAAATACCAGGAGGCCATTCTTCCTTTTCTTATGGGTATTTGTTGACATATCTTATTCAGTCAGAGGGTTCATTAAGATGGACTTTACCCCTTTGATTTCTGGAAGACCTAGGAAGTATCGCTCTGGGGCAGCAACACTCGCGGGATGTGAAGTATGTAATGAAGAGGCAAATCAATGAATGATGATACTCAGCAGGAAGAAACAGCGTGGCAAGGAGGAGGGAATCAAACCATCCTCCCGAAGCTGAAGGTGGCCCAGGATACCGAGGTGAGGTCTACAAAGGAACATCTAAGAAATATGCGGAAGTGCCGGAGCTAGAGCCAACTATCATGGAGGCCACTTCCCTTCAGCAGAAACACCACGAGTCACAATCCAGGGAGGTGCAGGATCCCATCAACCAGAATGTTCAAGATGGCTTCGAGGTACAAAGTCGACACAGATGGATGATCGGAAGACAATGAAGACTAAACAGGGAAGTATGGAGGAAAAGGATGACCCCGGAGGGAGAGGCCGCAGAACCAGCGACGACGCAGGAAATTATCACTGGAGCCGACTACAGAGCTCACAAATAGTACCATTGGTTCTCCGACCTGGAAAGACATCCTTACTCATTGGCAACCAGACAGCTTCTTCCCGCCAGATTCTATTTTTCTAGGACCTCTTCTCTGGTCTTGGTATCTTGTAGTCATTTATGGGCTTCTTGCATTTATTGTACGGATATTTTTTATAGTAAATCTCTAGATACTGTACCTGATATAATTTCTCCAGGGTTTATACTTTGTGTAGATAGTATCTTGTGATAATCTATGGACTCTATTCTCAATATAATATAATCTATTAATTTCACTCCCAACACCTAATACTTCCCAATGAGGGATTCGAACCTGGGTTACCACATACAGATCTTAAACAATCTAAGCATTACACCATAAAGACAGTTAATGGTTAAGTACAGTCGGCCTAATAAGTGATGTTTTGGCACCAAGTATGTTTTGATAAATAATTGGTATCAGCAATATTTACACATGATTTCTTCTTTCTGAATGACATATACCAACATGTTCCTACACTTACCCATCCTATTCAACATCTGACAGACACTAATACAGTGCAGAGCGAGGCAAACGTAATGACAGCTGAGACATGAATTATTAGCGCCACTGTACATGACTACGATTATATATCCATAAATTACAAATATTTTTAACATTCTACCTTTCCATCCTTCCCCTCCAGAGTACGGTTAATGTGGGTGAGGTGGATGCTGTACCAGATGCCGTTCCTTCAGGCCTTCTACTCTGTCCTGGGCATCTTGTTGGCTACGGGGCTCAGCGAATCAGGCCAAGGGGTAGGTTTTATGAATCATTGGGCTATTTTTTCTGATAAAGTATGACCAGGGCGAGAGCAAGATCGAGGAGGGAATGGAGAGATGTTGTGAAAGACAATTAAGGGGAGATTTTAAATGTGTTCCCTAGACCTCCATCAAGCTTTTAAAAAAATACCCCAAGACCTCCCTACGATATAAATTTGTAATTTTTTCGGTAGAAAACTACTAAATTACAGGCTCGCCAGGAAAAAATCGACACCTAAATGGCATGAAAGGTCTTAAAATTGACAGAAATGGGGCGAAAGTTCTGAAAATCGCCAAACTAATGGGGCGAACGTCTTAAAATCTCAAAACTAATGGGGCTAAACATGAGGAAGAAGCATGTTTGAAAAAAAGTCCCTCAAGGGAAATTTCCCCTTAACCCCTTCTGTACCGGCGACGTCCTTTTAACATTATGCTGGCTTCTATTAGATGATTATATTCAGTTTAAAAGGCCCATTAGCAATTAACAGGCTTCGAACTATCTCCCTTAACCCTTTTTACTATCACATATCATTCTTAAGCTGCACAAAATGGTCTAAATATAGCAGGAATAAAATACAAAAGACGTCGCCGGTAAAGAAGGTGTTAAGCGAATAGGGGACTGAGAGGTATGGCAAAATGTGTGCAAGAGATACTGTAGGTCAAGTTGGAGCAAAGTGATACATGGAGCAGGTTCACGGATTAACCCTTTCAAGCTCCAATACGCGTTTCTGTTCTGTTTCTGGCTACTATTAGACGATTGTATTCAGATTAGTAACGGTATATGGAAGTCAAAGGGTTAATTGAGATAGTATTTACCCTTTTAATACCCACATATACTTCCTAAGCTGCATAAAATCGTCTAATGATAGCCAAAATAAACTGCTAAAACGCGTCAGAGCTTCAAAGGGTTAAGATGCTGTGAAGTGGCTGGGGTAAATCATCGTTGTGGTGTCTCATTGCAGATATTTTATTTGTCTTGGTGGTGTAATGGTTAAAGCATGTAAGTTCTGTATCTGATAGCCTCGGTTCGAATCCTGGGAGAATCACACGCTTTCATTAACTTTATGTGGGGTGTTATTGGTGTTAATCTATCTATCTATTTATTGCCTGACGCCGTGATCCCCGAAGGGGTGGCCACGAACGAACCGCCCCCATGCACCTCTGTCCCCAGTCAGTCGACGCCCCTCCCCCCAACCAGCACCGTCTTCGTTCATGTACTTCCTCACTCCATCCTTCCACCTCTCATTCGGTCTACTCTCCCTCTCTGTCCCTCCACCTCGCTCTCGTACATCCTCTTAGTCATTCTCTCGCTTTCCATACGTTCCATATGGCCGAACCATCTCAAGTTGTTCCTTTTCACACTTTCCAGCACATCTACCTCCACACCACACCTCCTTCTTACTTCCTCATTAGTCTGTCTATCCCTCCATGTAACTCCGCACGCACTCCTTAAGTAATTCATTTCCACTGCTCTCACTCTTGGTCTGAGTCTCTCAACCAACGTCCATGCTTCGCTTCCGTAAGTCAGTGTCGGGATTACCACACTGTCATGCAAGGACTTCTTCACTTCCATACTGACCACCCTATTGCTTATTACTGCTTTTAGCGTTCCTACAACCCTCTTCCCCTGTTGTACCCTCTCCCGCATCATGTTGGGTTATTGCTACTCTAAACGGCAAGAAAGTGATTGTTTGAGCGAAAGAGAGTGTCAAGTTGGATATTGTCCGTATTTTTTCCAGTTATTTTGTTTATGTTTTCTAATTCTTTGGTCACCTCACATAGTTAACTTATAGATAGATAGATAGATAGATGATACAGACTAATAACACACATAACAAAGCCACTCCAACAGCTTCCTCTCTCTTCAACACCCCTTCTCCCCTCTCTACACTCTTCAGACAATAGGAAAAGTATAAAGTAGCTACGAGGTGTCGTTGTAAGGGCTTATCCCTCAATACCTTCACCTGACCTAGATAGATATAGATTTTTTTTTCTATTATTTCTTGATTATCATTATTATTAGTCTTCTCCTGGATGACCTAGAGGTGTGTGAATTTGTATTTTGTTTTTGTGTGTTCATTGTTTTCTGTTATGTTGTCCCTATTCGGGCTCTGTCTTGGGTCGCCCCCCCCCCCCCCCCTAAAAAAAAAGGAAAAGTGGGGATTGGGCCTGAGTATATACATACATACATACATTAGTGTTTTATTCTTCCCCCAGATCGATCCCAACACAAGCTTCCTATGGATTTCAGTGATCAACTTGGTGTCCTTCAGTACTGGAGTTTACGCACTCAACATACTCACTGAGCTGTGTGGGGACCCACTCTCCAAATACAACTACAGGGTATGTAGTAATACCACGTTTGGAGGTTTTGTGTTTATCTATCTATCTATTGCTGGATGCCGTGATCCCCGAAAGGGTGGCCACGAAAGCAACGCCCCCATGCACCTCTGCCCCAGTCAGTCAACGCCCCTCCTCCCATCCATCACCGCTTTCATGTATATACTTTTTAACTCCATCCTTCCACTTCTCACTCGGTCTACATCTCCCTCTCTGTCCTTCCACCTCACTATCATACACTCTCTTAGTCATTATCTTGCTTCCCATACGTTCCACATGCCCGAACCATCTCAAGGTGTTCCTTTTCATATTTTCCAGCACATCTACATCCACACCACACCTCTCTCGTACCTCCTCATTCGTCTGTCTATCCCTCCATGTAACTCCGTACGCACTTCTCAAGTAACTCATTTCCACCCCTCTAACTCTTGGTTTGAGTCTCTCCACCAACTTCCACGCTTCGCTCCCGTAAGTCAACGTCGGGATTACCACACTGTCATGCAAGGACTTCTTTACTTCTATGCTGACCACCCTATTTCTTGTTACTGCTTTCAGCATTCCCTCAACCCTCTTCCCCTGTTGCACCCTCTACCGCACTTCTTCATCCATACTCCCATCTTTACTCAACACGCTGCCCAAATACTTAAATTGGCTAACAATCTCCCTAGTCTGACCATTCAACCTCACCTCACACTTTGTGGCTGCACCCCTTTCAAAGACCATAACCTTACTCTTCCCTGCATTTACCTTCAGATTCCATTTATTACACACTGTTCCCAACATACCAGTATTTAACAGACTCTGCAACTCCCATTCACTATCGCTCATCAGAACTGTATCGTCAGCAATCAGCAGTACAGGCAACTTCCACTCGTTGCCTTCCCTTATCAGCGGTACACCAACATCCACTGCTCTTCCTTGTATTTCTTTCATGACTCCATCCATATATATATTGAACAACCATGGGGACATCACACACCCTTGCTTTAACCTAACGTTAAGATCAAAGAACTCGCTCTGTTCATTCTCCACATGTACTGACGCCTTTGCACCCTCATACATACTCTTCACTGCTTTCAGCGACTTGCCGTCTACTCCGTATATTCTCAGTACTTTCCACAGACCTTCTCTATCAACTCTATCATAGGCCTTCTCCAAGTCCATAAAGGCAACATACAGCTTTTGTCCCTTCTCCATATATATCTCCAAAACACATTTCAAGGCAAAAATCTGGTCTACACATCCTCTTCCCTTCCTAAACCCGCCTTGCTCGTCACCTACCCATTTCTCCATTCTCGCTCTCACTCTTTGGGAGTTATTGGTATTAAAGACGATAATAGTCAATACCCAAATTCGCCTTTACACTTACCGGTACTATCATGTTTCCACAGATGAAGGCGTTAGCTATGAAGTTGTTGATCCTGACCACCAACTTCCAGAATCTGTTCCTGAATCTGCTGATGCCCTTCAACATCTTCCCCTGCCCCTCTCCCCACATCCCGCCCCCTATCTGGAAGCTCAGTAAGTTGATTGACAGTCGAATTTGCTAATGACACTAGAATTTGGTGACACTCACACTCGAATTTGCTAATGACACTCGAATTTGCTGATGACACTCGAATTTGCTGATGACACTCGAATTAGCTGATGACACTCGAATTTGCTGATGACACTCGAATTTGCTGTTGGCACTCGAATTTGCTGATGACACTCGAATTTGCTGATGACACTCGAATTTGCTGATTACACTCGAATTTACATCCCGCCCTCTATCTGGAAGCTCAGTGAGTTTATTGACAGTCTAATTCATTAGTTCGTCGACAATCTTGGTCATAAGCTGTAATTTTAAGTTACTAGCACTTAAAGTACAACAGGTCGTATACAAACTACCTGAAAAACTGAATAAATTCGAGATGCAACAGTTTAGCATGACAGTTTAAGTTTTCTATCATTCATGAAAGAACATAATAATATTATTATGTTCCTTCCAACAACCAACTATACTCCTAAAATCGATTAATGAAATTTACAAACACATGTGGCAGTCCGTGGATTCGAACCCAGGATGCTCACACCGAAAATCAACACCTTATACATCGCACCACGAAGACAGTTAAGGAATGGTGGACACTGCCTACGATTTATTATGCAACTTCGAATCCTGCATATCAATCTAAGCATGTACACACATCCCAACTGCAACTCACGTAGGCTATGCATATGTGAATGGAAAGAGCAATATCAGGAAAATCCAATAGCTACCCTTGGGGATTTGAACCCTGATCTTTCAAATGAGAGCCCAGGACGTTACCTCTATTCTACTTTAGCTCGAACAGACCTCAAAACCTTGGAGTTAATATATATATATATATATATATATATATATATATATATATATATATATATATATATATATATATATATATATATATATAGAGAGAGAGAGAGAGAGAGAGAGAGAGAGAATAAATAAACTAAGCTGACGGAACCGTTTGGAAGGAGTTAATAAGCTTGTCAACAGTATGTAGGCATAATTGAAATGGAGAGAGAAGAAAACAATGACAGATGTGGCAAGATTTGTTTGGCCAATGTGTGCACTATGAGTCGTCGAGTTTGTATTGAAGATGAAGGATAATTATTGTGCTTCACCGCTTTTTGTCTCTGTATCTTGTGTGGTGATTTGCATTTATAGTTGTATTAACCCTTTTTCCAACGGCAACGTATTTTTTAATTGATTTCAGCTGCATTTAGACTATTTTATGAAGCTTAGAAAGGATATATGATAGCTAAATGGATTAATTGAGATTGCCTGTTGCCTTTTAATGGGTAGACGTCATTCCTAAGTTGAACAAAATTGTCTAATAGTAACCAGCATAACGTTAAAAGGACGGCACCGGTACAGAAGGGGTCAACATATTTCCTATTTTCTTATTTTCATTTGTTTTCTCATGTTTTCTGTCCAGCTCTGGAAATGTCCATGTACTTGGCGGAACTGATGTTGATCGGCCCCTTCACCTACTGGCAGTACCGCAACATCCACCTACTCACCAAGAACTCCCCCCCAGAGATCGACCCCCAGAGCTCCTACAGCAACACGCCTCACATCATTCCCAAGTTTATCGAGGCAGGGAGCCAAAGCAACATCACCCCACAGCAGCAACACGAATTGGAGCAACAGCATCAGCAATTGCAAGGACAAACGGCCAATTACCACAGCGACATAACCCCAATGCAACAACACATATTTGAGCAACAGCAACAGCAATTGCAAGAACAAACTGCCGATCAACACATCAACATAACGCCAATGCAACAACGCAAATTGCAGCAACAACATCAGCAATTGAGAGAACAACAGGCACATCACCACAGCGACATAACCCAGGAGCCCCAACGACCACAAATAGAAGTGCATCGGGAAAGAGGCATCACCAATCCCTCGTTCACCAACAGTATCGAGATGGAAGCGAATAGTGGTCAACAGAGAAACTCCCCCAACCACCAACACCCGAGCTCAAGAGAAGGGGAATATGAGATAGCAGTGGGCGTTGTGTGATGAAGCCAAGAAAGAGAAAACATGAAATGTTGAAATAACTTTGAAAAGTTGACAGAATGAATATAAACACCATATGAGGAGGAGCACTTTATTGACAACGTTTCGCAGAACTGAAGAAGCTATCTGCTAAATGTTGTCAATAAAGTGTTCCTCCTCATATGGTGTTTATATTCAAAAAATTAAATGTAACAATTTTGTACTAACAAGTTTGTACTAAAGTGTATTCAAGCTAACCTGGCAGAAATTGGTAACGCTGCCTTTCTATTTATTTGCATAGCCAAATATTTTGTAGAGGCGGTGTCATCCGGAAAGTTTAGAGAGTCAGTATAGGAAATATAGAAAGGCAGCGTTACCAATTATGACAGGTTACCTTGAATACACTATAACGCAAACGAACTTGACAATAATCTTGATCCCTGACCTCTCTGTAACTCAAAAGGGCCTAGAGAAAACTGGCTGTAAATATCCACACCTAATTTCTAGTGGACTCTTCCCAAATGATAAAAACGTCAGCCCGATTGCTTTCATTAATTTCGAGTTATAAGAAGTTAAGGGATCAAGATTATCGTCACGTTCGCTGGCACTACCTATAGTAATTTTGTACTAACAAAAAGGTACACATAACATGAATAACAACAGTGTTGTGTGTTCAATTGAAGAGAAGGAAGAGCTGCAACGAAAGAATGTTCTACTTCAATCGTAACAAAATGGCTTACAGAGGAACAAAAAGGTTTATGTACTCAAACTATTGTATGTGAAATAATTAGAAGCTATATAATTTATGCTACAATTGTGCATATTATGGATATGAGAATCAGTCCGGTGTCAAACGTGCAAGTAGATCGACGGATATGTACAGTCGCGCTAATAAGTGATGACTCGGTACCAAGTATGTTTTGATCAATAATTGGTATCAGCAATATCTAAGCTTCATTTCTTCATATCGAGTGAAATATACCAACATGTTCCTACACTTTCCCGCCCTATTCAACATCTGACAGACATTAATACAGCACAGAGCAAGCCAAACGTAATGACAGCTGGGCCATGACTTATTAGCGCGACCGTACTGAGGGATGTTATTTACCCCTTCAGTATCATGACGCATTTTGACAGTTTATTCTAGCTGTTATTAGAGGATTTATATTCAGATTAGGAAGGGTATATGGAGGTCAAAAGATTAATTACGATAGTCTTTACCCTTTTAATTCCTACAAATCATTCCTAAGCTATGGCATATCGCCTATTGATAGTCAGAATAAGCTGTCAAAACGCGTCATGATCCACAAGGGGTTAATTTATTCTAATAATAAGTATAATTATTGATGAATATAAACTAAAATATTACAATTGACATCATAGGAGAGGTGCTAGAATATTTAACTTTCTTTTAGCATTATTTAAGTTTTTAGTATTGTTTTACCAGTAATATTGTGACTCCAAACACATCAGCCGGCAATCCGGTTTGAAGTGCCATTAGGCTAAGGTGAGATTTTTAGTTTCCTCCCTAGACCTCCATCAAGCTTAAAAACAATACCCCAAAGACCCCCTTTTGAGATAAATTTATACATTTTTCGGTAGAAAAATATCCGGGCCGGAAGCCGATTCTTCTAAAATTGCAGGCTCACTTTCGCTCGTCAGGAAAACATCAACCCCTAAATCGTACGAAAAGTCTTAAAATTGTCAGAAATGGAGCGAATGGTCTTAAAATCGACAAAGCTAATGAGGCAAACTTCTTAAAATCTCAAAACAAAAGGGGTTAAACACGAGGAAGAAGGAGATCTAGAAAAAAATACCTCAAGTGAAGATCTCTCCTTAATATGCATGGCAAGGTCAAGGTTAATAAGTGTTGTCAGATATTTCACAAAGTTTCGGACACTGACTAATACTTTGAGGAATAAGCACTTTTCCCAGTAACTATAAAGATACCAATAACACTTTTTGAGCAAAAACCACTGGAATCTATGACAACACTTAATACCACCGATTGTACAAGACAATGAGAGACCTGACTTCACCCCCGCCGTGCTGTCGGAAACTACAACCAAATGGTTGGGTAAGTTTTTCTATGGACAGTTGCCATTTGGTGCCTGTTATTTTTTGTTCTCGATAATATAAGGTTATTCCGACTGGCTTTTATGTGACTCGTGCGATTATTACACTCATTTTTAGTGCGGAAAATTAGTTAACTTAACCTTACTTAACTAACCTAGCTTATTTAACCTAACTTACCTAAGCTAAACTAACCTATATTATCTTAACTTAACCTTAAATAAACGATAAATGAACTTGAATATGCAAATTTAAATTTCAAGATCATCCAAGATGTTGTATCAGGGTACACTCGGATGGCATAGTCTTTATTCCACTCATAAATATTCGTGAATTTCACCTATTTCTAATTATAGAAGTAGGCCTATATCTCTGGAAACGAGTTCATGAATATATTTGTCTATATGCATCAACTACAAAACACACATACTATTTATTGAAAAGCAAGTTTATACAAAAATCAATCCCTATGAGTGAGCTAGAGTCTATGGCATCTCAGTGTACCAAATATCAGGAAGAGAGAAAGCAACAATGTTAGAAATACTGTACGGTATAATACTGTACGGTATAATACTGTACGGTATAATACTGTACGGTATAATACTGTACGGTATAATACTGTACGATATAATACTGTACGGTATAATACTGTACGGTATAATACTGTACGGTATAATACTGTACGGTATAATACTGTACGGTATAATACTGTACGGTATAATACTGTACGGTATAATACTGTACGGTATAATACTGTACGGTATAATACTGTACGGTATAATACTGTACGGTATAATACTGTACGGTATAATACTGTACGGTATAATACTGTACGGTATAATACTGTACGGTATAATACTGTACGGTATAATACTGTACGGTATAATACTGTACGGTATAATACTGTACGGTATAATACTGTACGGTATAATACTGTACGGTATAATACAGTACGGTATAATACTGTACGGTATAATACTGTACGGTATAATACTGTACGGTATAATACTGTTGTTAAGCCAATGACAGGTTGACCTACCATTATGATAGGACTAGCCCAATATATTTAAGGGGAGATGGGCGTATTTATTTGCATATTGCACAGTATTATTTTGTTATTATATTATTAGTATCCTCCCTAGACCTCTATCAAGCTGGAAGAAAAACCCTAGACCCCCCTTCAAGTTATATTTGTAAATTTTTCGGCAGAAAAATGGCTCGGCCGAAGGCCGGTAACTCTTATAATTATAGGCTCGCTATCGCTCGCCAGGAAAAAATCGACACGAAAGATCTTGATATTAACAAAGAAATGGGGCATAGAGTCATAAAATCGCCTAACTAATGGGCCAAACGTCTTAAAATCTAAAAAAACAATGGGGCTAAACACGAGGGAGAAGGGGGGCCAGAAAAACCGGCCCATCTCTATTTAAGCCAATAGCAGGCAAGGGAGGTTGAACTACCATTATGATAGGACCAGCCCGATATACTCATGTATTCACAGATGCCCAGCGACAAGCCAAGGCTGCAAAACAAACCGCTCCACGACTCTCAATTCACTTCTGAACTGCTGTGAGAATATCAACCACCTCCACAACCCCCCCACCCCCCACAACCCCTTTCACACACACACACACACACACACACACATTTTTTTCACACACTTTTTTTTTTTTTTTTTTTTTTTTTTTAATATTCCAACTTACTCCCTCTCGGGCATAGGCTGAGAGCCTGGACATTCACAGTTGTACAATGAGCAGTGAAGCCCGTGAGGTCTTGTTCCAGTCTAGGGAGTGAGACATGTGAAGCACGTAGAGTACAACGAGCACCTGCCATCTTGCCTTCACATGAGGCAAGGTGCTCACTCATGTCCCGAAGTGACCCAATCTCTGAAGACACCTCGTTCCCGTGCTTCACTGTCTCACCCCCTACACTCGGACTCTCACTCGTACACACACACACAACGCCACCTGTTGAGCAGATAACTCACCAGTACAGGCATTGCACCCCTATAGCATATTTTGAATATGGGAATACTCATACAGTGCTATTTAATCAGGGAACAATGAGGGTATTTTATTAGCGTTTCGGTGGGTTTTGTGGTAATGCACTGATACTAGGTACAGCACAAATTCCATCCCAATAATATCTTCCTATTGATACATCGGGATTTGAACCCGGGACCTTTGGATTACCAGGCCAGTGGCAAGACCACTCAGCCACACCTCCCCTGAATACACATAGGTTGTGTGTTCGCCACTCTCCTAGCACACACACACACACACACACACACACACACACACACACACACCCAAACCCACACACACACAAACACACACACACACCCTCCCCAAACCCACACACACACAAACACACATTCCCCCTGGCTTGGTGAGTTCAGAGGATATACTGTACACTGCTCTTCTTAAGGGGAGATTTTTAGATTGTTCCCTAGACCTAACCATCAAACTTAAAATTACACCCCCTAAACCCCTTTTCAAGATACATTTGTAAATTTTTCGGTAGAAAAATATCCCGGCCGAAGGCCGATTGCTCTTAAAATTACAGGCTCGCTTTCGCTCGCCAGGAAAAAAATCGACACCTAAATGGCACGGAAGGTCTTAAAATTGACAACGAAATGGGGCGGAAGGTATTAAAATCGCCAAACTAATGGGCCGAACGTCTTAAAATCTTAAACTAATGAGGCTAAACATGAGGAAGGGGGACCAGAAAAATGACCTATCTCCCCTGAACTGCTGTGAGAATATCAACCGCCTCCACAACCAAACACCCCCACATTCCGGGGGGGGGGGGGGGGGGGAGAGGTTCAGAGGAGGCACTGCTTTCCTTAACCTCTTCTGTACCGGCGACGTCCTTTTCACTTCATTTTGGCTACTATTAGACGATTTTATTCAGCTTAGGAAGGACGTCTGCCAATTATACAGGTACAGACTACCCCAATGAATCCTTGTAGCTACCATATACCCTGGCTGAGCTAAATAAACTCGTCTAAATGTAGCTGAAATCAAATGCAACAGACGTCGCCGGTACAGTAGGGGTTAACACTTTGAGCATTATGACGCATTTTGACAGTTCGTTCTGGTTGTCATTAAACGACTTTATAAAGCATATTCCCTTCCCATTCTAAATAATATTGTCTAATAATAATAAATTATAAAAGAAATATCTAGACATTTTGTGTTTTATCCTATGTGTATGAAAGAGACAAAAGGCAAAGCTGTCTGCAACAAGTGTCTGCCCCAAAGTTGAAAGAGTGATAGAGAGACAGATTAAACGTGTTTTCTTTTTATTTTCTCATTTGTTTTCTCGTGTGTGTGTGTGTGTGTGTGTGACTGTATGTGTATTGGAAAGATGTGTGGTTTGCTTGTTTAGTGTAGTGAAATGAATAGGAGGAGATGTTTGTGAGAGCTAGCTTGATTAATCTGTGTAGATGAAGCAAAAACAAAAACAGTGAGGGAAGCCAGACAAATGAAACAGGAGTTCCAGCAACTCCTTATCGCGTGCCTAGGAGGCCCTGTGTGTGTTTTTGTATTTGTTATTCTATTTGTTTGTATGTGTGTGCGTGTGTGTGCGTGTGTGTGTGCTACTATAACCAGCGTGACTGATATATACATGTAGTATGCTCTACATTAATCGATATATATAGTTTTCCAGTTAATATATACAAAGTTCCATTCATAAATCACGTTCCAAGTATACATTAAGGGGACAGTAGTTTTTCTTCTTATTTTCCCTTCTTTATTAGGGGGGGGGGCCTATTTATCTATATATTGATTTATGTTTTAGTTTCCTCGCTAGACCTTTATCGAGCTTACAAAAATACACCTCTACACCCCCCTTCAAGATAATTGTGTATATTTGTCGATAGAAAAAATTCTCGGCCAAAGGCCGGTTTTTCTTAAAACTACAGGCTCACTATCACCGAAATGGTCTTGATAGTGTTATAGACATGGGAAGAAAGGTTTTAAAATCGACAAACTAATAGGGCGAACGTCTCAACATCTGAAAACTAATGGGGCTGAACATGAGGAAGAAGGGGCACCAGAAAAACAACTCACCTCCCCTTACCATACCTAAAAATGCGACTGGCTTGCGAATTGTTATGACTGACTACTTGGGTGTGGACATCTGAGCGGACCTGAGGTGGACCACACACATGAGCAGCATAAATATAAATGAAGTGTAGGGGAGGATATAGGTTGTAGTGGGAGATATTCTTAGGTAGTTATAATATACATGAAGTGTAGGGGAGGATATAGGTTGTAGTGGGAGATACTCTTAGGTAGTTATAATATACATGAAGTGTAGGGGAGGATATAGGTTGTAGTGGGAGATATTCTTAGGTAGTTATAATATACATGAAGTGTAGGGGAGGATATAGGTTGTAGTGGGAGATATTCTTAGGTAGTTATAATATACATGAAGTGTAGGGGAGGATATAGGTTGTAGTGGGAGATACTCTTAGGTAGTTATAATATACATGAAGTGTAGGGGCGGATATAGGTTGTAGTGGGAGATATTCTTAGGTAGTTATAATATACATGAAGTGTAGGGGAGGATATAGGTTGTAGTGGGAGATATTCTTAGGTAGTTATAATATACATGAAGTGTAGGGGATATAGGTTGTAGTGGGAGATATTCTAGGTAGTTATAATATACATGAAGTGTAGGGGATATAGGTTGTAGTGGGAGATATCTAGGTATTTATAATATACATGAAGTGTAGGGGATATAGGTTGTAGTGGGAGATATTCTAGGTAGTTATAATATACATGAAGTGTAGGGGATATAGGTTGTAGTGGGAGATATTCTAGGTAGTTATAATATACATGAAGTGTAGGGGATATAGATTGTGGGGAGATATATTTCTAGTGCAGGGAAAGAACTAGTAGAGAAGAAGGGGTCTGCCTCGTATGGGTCACTAGGCTTTCTGCAGATTTCCATGTTTTTTTATGTTGTTATTAGAGTGAAAGTTAATAATATGATTTTGAGGTGGAGCTTCACACTTTATACTGCCCGAGAACAACCCTCTGTGGGCTCCAAAATTAAATATGCACATATCTAGGGGGGGATGCCGTTTATCCATTGTTCATGTGTGACCGGTCTTTATGAATTATTGTATCCAAGTATGACTGTGTTACTTGTGATGATCCCTAAGAAAAAGATGAAGTACATTAGTAAAATAGAAGCATAGGAAGATGAGGAAGAAGAAGACCAACAACAAAGATAAAGCCAGTTTTCAATGTTTTGCCTCCACCTTCGACGCAGGCAAAAATCTCAGCGAACTTGACAGTTGAGTTACGCTCACTCACAGAACTTCAATTAAAACTGTTGTCGATCTTGCCCGAAAGGACAGCACCACAGGGAAAGGCTGTGGATGTGTGTAACCCAACTGTCATGTTTGTTGGGGCTGTTGCCATTATAGCTACTTTCCCGCTAAATCTAGAGGTATTTACTTCGATCTAGAGCCAATTTTGTACATCTAGCAGCATGAATTCTAACGATATTCTGTAGATTTGAGTCATCTTAGAGATATAGTGTAGAGATTGTGCCGTTATTCTAGCTATTATCGGTATTTATTTACTATCTGGCATAGCACCTCCAATGTGCTAGACTGTACGGTAGCGCTAATAAGTCACGTCTCAGCTGTCATTACGTTCGGCTTTCTCTGTGCCGTATTAATGTCTGCCAGATGTTGAATAGGATTGGTAAGTGTAGGTTCATGTTTGTATGCCTCACTCGAAATGAAGAAATAAAGTTTAGATAGTGCTGATACCAATTATTGATCAGAAATTCAGAATATTCTTGGTGCTGAGACGTCACTTATTTGGCCGATTGTACAGTCGGTCTAATAAGTCATGACTCGGCACCAAGTATATTTTGATCCATAATTGATTTCAGCAATATCTAAGCTTAATTTATTCATTTCGAGGGGGATATACAAACCTATTCCTACACTTACCCACCCTATTCAACATTTGACAGACATTAATACAGCCCAGAGATAGCTAAACGTAAAGACAGCTGAGACATGACTTATTTGGCCGACTGTACGTGAGAGAGCCATCTACTGAGTATGTACGGCAGTGAGGGGGAGAGACTAGGGGCGCAAGTTGATGATCTCTTGTTTGGCTCGTGAATAGTCGCTCTGATTACAAACCCTATGGTAACCGAGAGCATCCAACTTTTGCCATATTGGTGCCACTTGTGTCAAGAGCCTCTCGGTCCACTGAAAAGTGTTCGTCAGTCATTCAGTAGCCAGCCCTTACTCCCACAAGGGGTAGGGAGGATCAGTAAGAGACACGAGAAAGGAAAAAGAGGTGACAGGAGAAGAACACATATAACAGTGTTCGTACCCATGATAAACACACGACAGTACTGGTACAGGATACATAGTTCGGTCTTTGGCTCTAAACTCAACGTGATAACAAATAAAATAAAATATTGGGGGCAGGGGGCTAGGAATCCTCCTCCCCTTGTAGGAATCACCGACTAGACGAGACAGAGTATGGGGCAAGGGAACGTGTAAGTGGTCTCGGACCCTAAGAATTGGAACTTTAAATGTTGTTTCTGTTCGTGCTCTGTCTCGAGTCGGCCACCCACAGCTATGGGGCATGTGCCTGAATATATACATACATAATTTATTGTTTGATAAATACAACACTATAATGGCGCCCACAGAAAAAGCTGGGTATTCTTTCTTACAGCAAGATCTCTACCTGTGATGACGTCAATGGCGACACTGCTGGCATAATAGAGTTGTTGTCACTTTTAGAGTTACCAAATCAAGTCCGCTAGACTAGATAGTAAATAAATGCCGATCATCGCAAGAAAAATGTCACAATCTCTATAATATTGCTCTATAATGGCTCTAATGTCCATAATATTGCTTAAATATATATGCTAGATGAACAAATTTGCCTCTAGATCGAAGAAAACCCCTCTAGGTCTAGCGGGAAAGTAGCTGAATTGGCAACACTGGCGCTAGATCCTAAATATATGACGAAAATAGCTATAATAGTGGCACAATCTCTACAATATCGCTCTAAAATGGCTCAAATATACGGAATTTCACTAAAATTCATGTCGCTAGATGTAAAAATGTGCCTCTAGATCGAAGTAAATACCTCTAGATCTAGCAGGAAAGTAGCTAAATTGGCAACACTTTTCACTTTTATCCTAGGTGGTAGGTGAAGCGGGGACATCCTGACGACGTATACAGACTAAACACACATAACAAAGCCACTCCAACAGCTTCCTCTCTCTCCAACAGCCCTTCTCCCCTCTCAACACTCTTCTCTGAGCTAGTGCCGATACAAATGGACAGTCCTGTATAGAATCGTAAGATTCAGAGTCTTAAAGATTCCAGGACGAGCTCAATAGAAAATGAATGAATGAATGATGAAGGTATTGAGGGATATGCCTCGTATCTACATTCTACTTTTCCTATTTTTCTGAAGAGTGTAGAGAGGAGAGAAGTTGGAGAGAGAGGAAGCTATTGGAGTGGCTTTGTTCCTGTCTCCAGAATATGACGCCGGGCACTTTTCTTGTGTTGCTCACCGACTGACTGGGAGGATTTCTGTTAATGGGTCGTTTTTCTGGCCCCCTTTCTCTCTCGTGTTTAGCCCCATTAGCTTTTGTATTTTAAGACGTTCGGCCCATTAGTTTGGCGGTTTAAACACCTTTCGCCCCATTTCCTTGTCAATTTTACATTTCGTGCCATTTAGGTGTCGATATTTCCCTGGCTAGCGGTAGCGAGTCTGTAATTTTAGAAGGAACCGGCCTTTGGCCGGGAAATTTTTCTACCGAAAAATGTACAAATTTATCTTGAAAACGAGTCTAGGGAGGTGATTTTTTAAGCTTGAAGTAGGTCTAGCGAGGAAGCTCAAAAATAGGTATATCAAAAGATACATAGAAGAAAAAACGAGCATTACCCCGTTAAGCGGCACAAAATCGTGTAAATATAGCTAGAATGAAATACAAAAGTCGTCGCCGGTACAGAAGGGGTTATCTCTGGACCCGGTATGTAGGAAGAATAGTAAAGGGGGTCGTGTGTTGCAGTCTACTTAAGCCTTACACCTTTCATAAACTTGATTAAGGGAGATTTGTATTGTGTGTTTGTATATTCATTTATTTATTAAGTTTCCTCCCTAGACCTCCATCAAGCTAAACAAAATAATACCCCTAAGAGAGATAAATCTGTGGATTTATTTATTTTTCGATAGAAAAATGCTATTCCAAAAATGCAGGCTCGCAGCCGTTCGCCTGGAAAAAACAACACATAATTGGCACGAAAGGTTTATAATTCACCAAACTCATGAGGCGAAGGTCTTAAAATTTCAAAACTAGTAGAGTTAAACATGAGGGTGAAGGGGGTCAGAACCGCCCCACCCCACCCCCCTTTTTGTAAATCTGTATGTATAACTTAGAATAAAGTATGCAAAATACCCAATATATCTAAGTAATCATCAAAATCCCAAGTGTGTGTGTGAGAGAGAGAGGGGTTGTGTAGTGACGTCACAGTGTAGGGTCCTGAGTTCAGGGTTAACAAATCAAGTCCGCTAGATAGTAAATTAATGCCGAAAATAGTTAGAATAATGCCACAATTTCTACACTATCGCTCTGAAATGGCTTAAATCTCCAGAGTATCGCTAGAATTCATGTCGATCACTAGCTATAAAATGTGGCTCTAGATCGAAGTAAATACCTCTAGATCTAGCGAGAAAGTAGCTAAATTGGCAACACTGGTTCTGACTCCTGATTGAGGGTCCTACCTGCCCTCCTTGGTCAGTACCCAGGCAGGTGGCACTCGATACACACTTTCTCCTGCTCCTCCTCCACCAGTGCCACTACCACCGAGGGGGACAAACCAATTCCTCCTCCACCTCCACCACCACCTCCTCCTCCACCTCTTTCTCCTTCCACACCACCTCCACTCGCTCCACACCACCATCTCCACTACCACCAAGGGGGACAATAATATTACTCAACGACATACATCAGCCATGCCCAACCAGGTAAATATGCCGCTATTATGTTTTATGAACTCCTTTTCTGTACCGGTGACGTCTTTTTCATTGTATTCTAGCTATAATTAGACGATTTTGGCCAGTTTGAGAAGGATCTGTGGTAGTAAAAAGGGTTAAGCGAGATAGTTCGAAGCCTGGTAATTGCTGGAGTCCCTTTTTAAACTGAATAAAATTTTATAATAGTAGCCAGAGTAAAGCTTAAAGGTCGTCGCCGGTACAGAAGGGGTTAACGGGTATTTCATAATTAAACCCAAAAATGGGATTCTGTGTAGAAAGTGATGCAGCTATTTGCTGGCGTGTATATATAATGACACGCACATTCTGAGACACACACACACACAGACACATATTTTATTATATAGATAGATGTAGAAATTGATAGATAGATAGATAAAGAAAGTGAGAGAGAGAGATAGGTGTGTGTGTGGGTGTGTGTGTACAAGTATTGGTAGGTTCCTGGGTACAAATTTCACATGTGTAGGTTTTTATGTAAGAGTAGATTGAGCCAAAAGTTTAAGTGTACACATATTTCTAAAACACAGAAACAAGGTGCTTTAGGTTAGTTAGGCTTGGTTGGGTAGGGTGTCTGTGTGTGTGTGTGTTTGTGTGGTAACGTAATGCCACAATATAACCAGTGTCAACATAAGAATGTATTGAGAACAAGTGACATTTAAGGGGAGAACTCCACTTGAGGGATTTTTTTCTGGACCCCTTTTCCCCTCGTGTTTAGTTTCATTGTTTCTGTGATTTTAAGACGCTTGCCCGCCCCATTAGTTTGGCGATTTTAAGAACTTTTGCCCCATTTATGTCAATATTAAGACCTTTCGTGCCATTTAGGTGTCAATTTATTTCCTGGCGAGCGACAGCGACCCTGTAATTTAAGAGGAACCGGCCTCCGGCCGGGAAATTTGTCTACCGAAAAATGTACACATTTATCTTGAAAGTAGGTCTAGGGGCTGAAATTTTAAGCTAAATGGAGGTCTAGGGGTTTAAGTTTAAGCTTGATGGAGGTCTAGGGGGTGTAATTTTAACCTTGATAGGGGGTCTAGGGAGTAATTTTTAGCTCGATGGAGGTCTAGGGAGCAACAAAAAAAAAAAAAAATCCCCTTAATTCCTTATAACCAGATTCAACCTAGGAATACAATCGAGAACAAGTTTCATTTGTGGAAGCGTCCCTGATAGTTGGCGGGCGGTCGATGTGGACAGGAAATGGCTACACACCCACTAGACCAGAGGGGATGGGGGAGGGGGGTGCCAGCCTCAATTATTTCTCAACCCTTATTATACAGGACTACTTTTTGCTTACGGGTTTTCACTTCTGTCAGATATGGCACTATCAAACTTTCATGTATATATATTGTGTTTCTATGTGAATGAGGGAGACAAAAGGCAAAACTACCTGTGACGAGTGCCTCCCCCAGAGTTGAAAGAGTGACAGGGCCAAAATCAAGGAATGTTCGAGCCAGAATGTCTGGACACACGGAGTTTGTATAAACCCCGGCACATACCCCATCGCTGGGGGTGGCCGACTCGAGACAGAACCCGAAACATCATTCAAAATTCCAGTTCTTAGGGTCCAGGACCACTGTTTACGTTCCCTCGCCCCTTACTCTGTCTCGTCTAGTAGGTGAATTTTACAAGAGGAGGAAGCCCCCTAGCCCCCTGCCCCCCCAAACATTTCATGCTAACTCCGAATATTTTGGTATAACATCCATTTGTTAGTTTCAGACTTAAGGCAGTGTCCCACGAGCGCTTTTTCCGTCATTCTATTCGGGCAAAAATATGTCTGGCAGCTTCAAAATCTAAGTTTCATCAGAAAAAGCCTCTTAATATAATCATATCCACATTGCGATTTTGATCAGTTAATTTGCCTTTATATTGTGTCGTCCCTATGTGTTGGTTGGTTTATTTTGCGAGTTTTACATTATAACTACCTTTAGTCTAGTTGCCGATACCAGTGTAAAACAATCCCAAAATATTACGAAATAAAACCTTGCTCATGGAATATTGACTGAAAAAGAGCCAAAGACAATGGTTAAAAAAAAACTTGGTGATAATTTGCGTAAAACCCAGAAAGAAGGAATTTAACTTGACGCTTCTAGAACATGCAGTAAATAATACTATTGTCTATTCGTTATAATTAGGCAAGAACTCTTGACCACTGACCTCTATACTTAAGAAACGACCAGAGTAATCTAGCGAATACTTCGATCATTTGGGAAGAGTCAGCCAAGGAATAAGTGTGAACATTTACAATCCATTTTCTCTAGCCCTTATTGAGTTACTGAAGTTATAAGTCAAGATGTCTGACCTGCTTATAACGAATAGACTATCATGACGGGCTAATAGAAACACACTAGTACATTGAGATACACTTTTATATAATTTTATTTTTTGTTCTCTACTGGTGTTTTACTTTTTTCCTTATTTATTAATAACTTTCTTCTTTCTCGTCTTCTTTTACAAGTTCCACCTCAGGCCTTTTGGCAAGCAATATCTGACCGACTTATCAATCATCTCGATCCATCCCTATCATATTATATTAAACTCTATTTTGTATGTACACTCGGATGCCATAGTTTCTAGCCTACTCATTATACTGTACACTCGGATGCCATAGTTTCTAGCCTACTCATTATACTGTACACTCGGATGCCATAGTTTCTAGCCTACTCATTATACTGTACACTCGGATGCCATAGTTTCTAGCCTACTCATTATACTGTACACTCGGATGCCATAGTTTCTAGCCTACTCATTAGAATTGCTGGACCCTCTATGTTTCTCTGTATGCAATTATAACTATCTGGTTTGATTTTTAGATAGAACTAGCTTTTCAATAAAGAGTATGAATAGTTTTGTAGCTGATTTATAGACAATTATATTCATAGATTGGTTTCCAAAGATATATTTCCATAGTTAGAAATAGGTGAAATCCACGAATTTGTATCAGTGGGCTTGAGAACATGGTATCCGAGTGTCCATTTGGCCACATGAATTTGGATACACTGCACGTTTATATTAAGGAATACCCCGTTCTTAACATTAATCATCCATTACAATAATAGTACGACTGATATACAAACATAATTTGTCATAAAACCGTTAATTGATCATATTCAATAACAACTACATAAGGAACTACGCTACTAACTTAACCATACAGTTTTTCCTTCCATACGTAATATATCTGTCGAGCGATTACAAATTAATGTGGCCAACTGTACAAGCAAAATCATTAGTTCGCTGACAACCTTGCTCATAAACTGTGTTTAAGGGGGATGGGTGTATTTATTTTCTCATTTATATATATTTCTATACTTGTTTTTTTTTTCTCCCTGGACCTCCATCAAGCTTAGCCCTTCCCCTCAAGACCCTCCTTCAAGATAAATTTTTAAATTTTTCGATAGAAAGGGAGTAGTTGTTTTGCTTAAGCTTGATGAAGGTCTAGCGAGGAAATTTAAATATAAATAAATATACAGTATATATATATATATATATATATATATATATATATATATATATATATATATATATATATATATATATATATATATATATATAACTCCTAAAGGGCTAGAACAAATGGACTTGATATTATTTCCACACCTATTCGATGGCTCACTCTTCCTAAATTATAAAAATATTATCTCGATCACACGAATTATTTTTTAGTTAGCGAGGTTTGAGGTCACAATATCTTGCCTAATTATATTGAATATACTATGGTACCTGTTACACCACTTCATAATAAGCATGAAGTAGGCCTAGTGAACATTTAATGGAAGAAAAACGCAGACTTTATGTAGATCAAGGAAAGGTTTTAAAATATTACTTTATGAGGACATTTTCACTTAAGAGGGTTTTTTTTTTGGACCCTTCCCTTTACTCTTGAGATTTTAAGACGTTCGCCCCATTTGTTTGCCGATTTTAAGAACTTTCAACCCATTTATGTCAATGTTAAGACCTTTCGTGCCATTTAGGTGTCGATTTAATTTCCTGGCGAGCGATAGCGAGCCTGGAATTTTAGAGGAACCAGGACATTTTTCTACCGAAAAATGTACATATACAGTATATCTCGAAGGAGGGGAGGGGGTCTTGAGGGCATTTTCTTAAGCTTGGAGGTGGTCTAAAGAGCGAACTATAAACCTCTTAACGTACCAGATGCTTTCATTTAATGTTATACCACTTATTGTCAATGATATTGTCAATGAATTACTACTACTACTACTGCTGTGTACTTAAACAATGTGTGTGTGTGTGTGTGTGTGTGTGTGTGTGTGTGTGTGTGTGTGTACAAGCATTGGTGGGTTCGTGGGTACAAATGTCACAATATGTGTAAGTTTTTGTGGAAGAGTAGATGGAGCCGACAGTTTAAGGGGATAGTGGCTGCTTTTTCGTTTGATCTATTAAATATATATATATACTGTATACATATTTTTTTTTTCTCGCTATACCTCTATCAAACTTAGAAAAACACCCCCGAGACCCCCCTTCAAGATAAATTAGTAAATTTTTCGGTAGAAAAATGTCCCGGCCGAAAGCCGGTTTCTTTTAAAATCACAGGCTCGCTAACGCTCGCCAGGAAAAAATCGACACCTCAATGGCATGAAAGGTCTTGATATTGACAAAGAAATGGTGTGAAAGGTTTGAAAATCGCCAAACTAATGGAACGAACGTCTTAAAATCTGGAAACTAATGGGGCTAAACATGAGGGAGAAGGCGGACCAAAAAACACGGCCCATCCCCCCTTAAGTGTACACACATTTGCTTCAAGCTAGTTAGGCTAGGCCCTCAATCAATATTTCCTTCATCATATGACTTAGGCTGCTATTCACTTCGTGTGTCCAAGCATTTTGATTCCAACATCCTTTCAATTTGTCTCTGTCACTCTTTTGGCTTTGGGGAGACACTAGTTACAGACATCCTGCCTTTTGTCTCCTTCAAACTCATAGAACAAAAAGTTAGGTTGGGTAGGGTAGGGTAGGTTAAGGTAGTCTAGATATGGATAGTTATATTTAAATCGAAGAATGTAATCATAAATTCATTTTGAACCCATAAACATACCGTTGTTTGTGTGTGTGTGTGTGTGTGTGTGTGTGTGTGTGTGTGTGTGTGTGTGTGTGTTAGCTTGAACTGAACTGTACTGGTGTTCAAGGGAAAATCCAGAATCTCATAATGTCACAGAATACCGTTGTTTGATCTGAAGTGGTTACTCCTATATATTTATATACCGGTATTTATTTATTTTTATTTTATTTGTATTTATTTATTTTTTGTTTTGTTTGGGGGATAGACATGATATAACGGAATATTGCGTCCAACAGCCTACTTCTAAGTCTGTTAAGTACAATGCCACAATTATATAATATATACTATATATAGAACTTATCAAATATAGAAATAAATTTATATAGACATACAAAGATAAAAGTATTTAATTACCAAATTACTGAATAATTGTCTTGAAAATTGAGGTTTTAGTGATGATTTTGTTTCAGTTAGTCAGCTTCTGACAGCCAGTTAATTGAACTTGTGTTAATCATAGATGGGATAGTTTAGTGAATCTGTATATGTTAGTTTCATTGATTTCATTAATTAGGGTTATTTGAAAGTTAATTGGTGGGTTGGTGATAATATGAATTAGGTATATTTATAATAAAAACCATGAAAGAATACAATGTGTTCAAAACTGGAACAACGTGTATACCTTTTCAGTATCGGTACTTATAGAATGTTGAAATAAATGACGACGTCAAACATTTTATATGCTAAATCAATTCGAGCCCGAGTACTCAGGGCTCAGCTTACTGATCCGAATTTACTGTGGGATGAAACTCCTAAGCTGAATTAAATCGTATAGTAATAGTCAGAATATAGTTAAATATAAAATAGTATACCGAGAGTCAAAACAAAAATTAAATACGTTTATGTTTTTTTATAAATGTATTAATCTATGTTTTATGATTTATGATTTATGATTGACCGGAATTATAACATCTGAGGTGAAGCCATTGATTTCGGGGGCTGATGAGTAATTGATGCTTCTGAATACTAGTGTGCTTGCTTATTGTGGGCAAACTGCTATATGTGCTATTCTCCTGTCACCTCTTTGTTCTTCCCTCGTGTTGCTTGCTGATCCTCCCTACCCTTTGTGGGAATAAGGGATGGCTACTGACTGACTTATGATTTATGTTTTATTTTGTCCCCAGGGGTGGAACGCGACGGGGGGTTCGAAGATGATGAACCAAGAGTGTGATCATGGCTACTTCCCCACCGTCCCCGAGTACATGGAAGGTTAGTGCTGTAATAACCGGGGTTCGAACCTAGGACCCTCGGCGATTTGACAGACAAACAGACAGACAGACACAGATAGATAGATAGATAGATAGATAGATAGATAGATAGATAGACAGAAAGATAAACAGATAGACAGATATAGAAAGATAGATTTAGATAGATAGATTAGAAGATCAATAAAATGCCATACAATACTCCTTTTTAGATATGTAGAGAACGAGTCTAGTACCATTCCCTTAGATTGGGTTAGCTTGTAGAGTAATTATTATCACAGTCTTCAGCTAGCGAACGAGAGAGAGAGAGAGAGGAGACATTTTGTACATACATTTACATAGATACACTGACCACATAGACCTAACGATCCCAGCGAGGTGGTCAGGACTTAATTCTAGTAGATATAGCTAGAGAGAGAGAGAGAGAGAGAGAGAGAGAGAGAGAGAGAGAGTACACCTGGAACACAAACGGAAGCACAGGTAATGTAGGTTAATAGGAACATACGCAAGAAGATAATTATATAAAAGAAGTGAGACGGCAGAGGTAGGTGTGTGTGTGTGTGTGTGTGTGTGTGTGTGTGTGTGTGTGTGTGTGTGTAATTGGATTAATAAACAGCTTTACCTTGAACGAAAATGGGCATTTTGACAGTTTATTTTAGCTGTTATTAGACGATTGTATACAATTTAGCAAGGATCTGTGGGATTAATAGGGGTAAAGCCTATCTCAATGTTCTCCCCCCCCCCACCCCCCCCACCCCACCCCCCGACTCCTCAGCTTTGGGCCCTTACGGAACGGCCGTACAAGTGGGGGCACTGATCACCGTAGCGCTACAGGTCTTCTACATCAAACACACCAGCTTCCTAACATCATCTTGTTAATATTATCTCCCTAACGTCATCTTGCTAACATCTTCTTTATAAGGGGAGATGAGTCATTGTTCTGCTCCTCCCACTTACTCATGTTTAGTCCCATTAGTTTTTAGATTTTATGACGTTCGGCCCATTAGTTTGACGATTTTAAGACCTTTCGCCCCATTTCTTCGTCAATATTTAGACTTGTTGTGTCATTTAGGTGTCAATTTTTCCTGGCAAGCGATAGCGAGCCTGTAATTTAAGATGAACCAGCCCGGGAAATTTTTATATCGAAAAATGTACACATTTATCTTGAAGGAGGGTATTAGAGGGTGTTTCTTTAAGTTTGATAGAGGTCTAAGGAGGAAACTAAAAACATGATAAAAATATATAAATGAGGAAATAAATACGCCCATCATATTTCTAACTGTATTCTTTCCCCCCTACTCCTCAGCTTTGGGCCCTTACGGAACGGCCATGCAGACGGTGGGGGCACTGATCACCGTAGCGCTACTGGTCTTCTACATCGAACACATCATCTTCACCTACAAGAACTACCACTCCGTGTATCGTAGACATGTTAACTGGATAGCTTGTTTCTACCCGGTGAGTTGTATAATCTAATTTATTAATTTAACACCAAACACCAAACACCTCCCAATTAAATTAATGAAAGCATGTGATCCGACCGGGATTCGAACCTGGGTTACCACATACAGATCTTAAACACTCTAACCATTACACCATCAAGACAGTTATATAAATTAGGGACCCTGTAGTAAGAGGTGAAGCCATTGATTTCGGGGGCTGATGACTGATTGGTGCTTCTGAATGTTTGCGTATTTGCCATTTGTGGGGGAAACTGTTATAAGTGTTCTTCTCCTGTCACCTCTTGTTCCTTTCTCACGACTCTTGCTGATCCTCCCTACCCCTTGTGGGAGTAAGGGTCGGCTACTGCCTGACTGACTGACTGACTAGTAAGGGTCGGCTACTGCCTGACTGACTGATTGACTAGTAAGGGTCGGCTACTGCCTGACTGACTGACTGACTAGTAAGGGTCGGCTACTGCCTGACTGACTGACTGACTAGTAAGGGTCGGCTACTGCCTGACTGACTGACTGACTAGTAAGGGTCGGCTACTGCCTGACTGACTGACTGACTAGTAAGGGTCGGCTACTGCCTGACTGACTGACTGACTAGTAAGGGTCGGCTACTGCCTGACTGACTGACTGACTAGTAAGGGTCGGCTACTGCCTGACTGACTGACTGACTAGTAAGGGTCGGCTACTGCCTGACTGACTGACTGACTAGTAAGGGTCGGCTACTGCCTGACTGACTGACTGACTAGTAAGGGTCGGCTACTGCCTGACTGACTGACTGACTAGTAAGGGTCGGCTACTGCCGGACTGACTGACTGACTAGTAAGGGTCGGCTACTGCCTGACTGACTGACTGACTAGTAAGGGTCGGCTACTGCCTGACTGACTGACTGACTAGTAAGAGAGGGTGACTATAATTGTATTCGAAAGCTCTTTTAGGAGCCTCTATTATTAAACGAAGGAGTTTATTTTATTCTTGATCATGTAGAATGTATAAGCAAAGACCAAGCTAAATATTCTATATCAGTATTGCCAATTCTGTATTATGGCAATGGAGGTACTAGAGTGTAAACAGAAGAAAATATCACCAGCGGCACCAAAATGGCGGAGGTTGACCGATATCTGTTACTTGAATGATCTATATATATATATAACAGGTATGTACTCCATTATACATGTACGGTAGCGTGCGGTCGTGTCCCAGCTGTCATTACGTTTGGCTCGCTCTGTGCTGTATTAATGTCTGTCAGATGTTGAATAGGGTGGGTATGTGTAGGAACATGTTTGTATATCTCACTCGAAACGATGAAATAAAGCTTAAATATTGCTGATACCAATTATTTATCAAAATATACTTGATGCCGATACATCACTTATTTGGCCGACTGTACATACAACAGTATACTATAGTCTATTCGCTGTAAGTAGGCGAGAAATCATAACCTCTGTAACTTAAAACGACTAGAGTAATCGAGCTAACATTTCTACCATTTGGGAAGAGTTAGTCAAGGAATAGATGTGGAAATTTACAGCCAATTTGCTCTAGCCCTTTATGAGTTACAGAGGATAGAGGTCATGATGTCTCGCCTACTTACAGCGAATAGACTATAAGAATGTGTGAAATTCATACATTCACTTTGTCGATGGTTGTGGGTGAATCTATAGGCCTATACACAGGTCGACGTGGCCGTTATTTTTTTACAAACCTGTTTTAACTCCCTCAAGTATTCGAGGACGCCTTTCTTCCCTAGTTTGAAACACACACACACACACACACACACACACACACACACACACACACACAGACACACACACACACACACACACACACACACACACACACACACACACACACACACACACACAACTCAGAAAACTTGACAATAACAGCCTAAAAGCTCAACTCATAAATTATGTATACTACAATTTGGTAAATTAGGTAAATACACACACAACCTCCCACCCCCCTCCCACACACACACACACACACACACACACACACACACACACACACACACACACACACACACACACACACACACACACACACACACACACACACACACACACACACACACACACACACACCTAACCTGATCACTGTTATACTAAGGCGTGTGGTGTGGATCTCTTAAAGGTCACACGCAGCTTCAGCAGTGTGTCAGGGTCATTTACTTGTTACAATATTAGTTTTTGTCGCCTATATCAAATTTCAATATATCGACAAGGAAATGCTTAAGGAGGGATGAGAGTAATGATTTCCTCATGTATATATCTTTTTATTATGTGTTTAGTTTCCTCTTTATACCTCCATCAAGCTTAAAACAAAAAACACCTCCACAAGATCCTCCTTCAAGATAAATTTGTACATTTTTCGATAGAAAAATGTCCAGGCCGGAGACCACTTTCTCTTAAACTACAGGCTCGCTATCGCTCGGCAGGAAAATATCGACACCTAAATTACGCGAAAAGTCGTAATATTGACAAAGAAATGGGGCGAAAGGTCTTAAAATCGCCAAACTAATGGGCCGAACGTCATCAAATCTGAAAACTAATGGGGGCTAAACATGAGGGAGAAGGGGGACCAGAAAAACGATCCAACTCCCTTTAAAGGTCACAGCAGTGTGTCAGGGTCATTTAGTATTATTATATTTGTTTTTGTCGCCTATATCAAATCTCATTATATCGACAAGGAAATGCTTATACACACTGACATATTTTTGTTTTATAATATAGTAAGTGCTTACCCAATATAGTAAGTGCTTATCCAATATTTGGGGTACTTACGTAGTTTGATGGTTTTGGGATGAATCAATAGTTAATCCCTTTTGTTACCGGCGACGTCTTTTTTATTTTGATCAAACTATATTTAGATGATTGTGTGCAGTTTAAGTAGAATATGTGGTAGTAGAAAGGGTTAATCGAGATAGTTCGAAGCCTGTTAATTGGTGGAGGACCCTTTTGAAACTGAATGCAATCGTCTAATAGTAGCCAGCATATAGTTGAAACGACGGCACCGGTACTGAACGGCTGAATAGTGAAATAAAGACCTAAATATACAGATGTAGGGGTAGTGAGGTAAAGCATAGTGGCCACCATGATCATCAGGAAGCTGATCAGGGGTTAATTAAGGGGAGATTTTTAGATTGCTTCCTAGACCCCATCAAGCTTATACAAAAATACCCCCAAGATCCTCCTTAAGTTTCTACATTTTTCGATAGCCTCTTAAATTAAAGGCTCGCTATCGCTCGCCAGGAAAATATAGACACCTAAATTACACGAAAAGTCGTAGTATTGACAAACAAATGGGGTGAAACTCTTAAAATTGCCAAAATAATGGACTGAACGTCATAAAATCTGAAAACTAATGGGGCTAAACATGAGGAAGAAGCGGGACCAGAAAAACGACCCATCTCCCCTTAAATGACAAGTATTATAGAATATTTGACTATAAATACATTATCTATGTTTGTTATGCAGAAATGTCTTACTAAAGTTTTATAGACAATGTTAATCAGAAATTGTGGAAATGTTATTTGTTACGCCTTTAGATAGAAGTAAATACCTCTAGATCTAGTGGAAAAGTAGCTAAATTGGCAACAACACTACAAGTTAAGCAGCTTGAGCCCATAATAAGCCTACCCTAATGTGTTGTAAGTCACTTGTAACCCTACCTAGATGGGTACCCAACCCTAGTGTGCCTTGAACCTATTGTAGGCTTACCTGGATTAGGTGAGCCTATTGTTACCCCTAATTTGTTATGTACGGTAGCACAATTATGTCATGTCTCAACTGTCATTACGTTTTTTTTTTTTTTTTTTTTTTTAAAGAGACAATGAACGGAGGAAGGAAAAACACAGTTAAAACAAAAAGGTCCATGTGCATAAAGGCATCCTCCATTCATAAATTTTTTGTAACAACTGGATTTAAACATTTGTAGATTGTAAGTTTGTGGAAAGCAATTCGAGGGAAGTGAATTCCAAAGAGTAGTAGCTCTGGGGATAAATGAATTCTGATAAGCAGAAGTTCTGCATTGTGGAGGAGAAAGTGTAAATTCATTTGGCTCGCTCTGTGCTGTATTAATGTCGGTCAGTTGTTGAATAGGGTGGGTAAGCGTAGGAACATGTTTGTATATCTCACTCGAAACGAATAAATCAAGTTTCAGATATTGCTGATACCAATTATTGATCAAAACATACTTGGTGCCAATACATCACTTATTAGGCCGACTGTACCCTACCCTAGTTTTCCTTGAACCTAGTGTAACCCTACCTTAAGGTGTACCCTACCCGGTCTGTTCACTATGATTATTAGTCCAGAAATCTTAACCCTAACCCCTTGTAACTTGGGAGGGCTGGAGCAAACGGGCTGTAATTTTCGACACCTATTTACTGGTTGACTCCTCCCAAATGGTAGAAATAACAGCACTGAAGTCCTCTTTGCGTTATGAGAGGTTGGGGTCGGGATTTATGGCCTACCTCCAATGAACAGGGTATAGTTTTCCTTGAGGCTTAATTAATTAGTTAAAATAGGACTTCCGTGGCTATCAACCCGTCTGGATTATTAAGCCAGCATATTCCAAGTCAAGATTAGCGTCAGGACTCGAGCCCCTTGTCGAGAACTCCAGTCCCTTGCCTTCAGCGTATTGTAACTCTGGCCTTTTATCTCCTACAGTTGGCGGCCTTCTTGTCTCTGCTGGCTCTGGTGGTGCCTCGAGCCTACAACATCTGCACCGCAGTCAAGCTTGTGTGAGTAACAGATCCAACAAGTCTATGTATATGTATGTATGTATAATTGTATATCCATACCGCTACCCCAAATGGTAGAAAGTTTAGCTCGATTACCCTAGCCGTGTTTGAGTTACAAGAAGTTTAATTCACGATGTCTGGCCTACCTATAATGAATAGACTATAACCATGAATATACTTTGTTTCATTTCAACTGGCGGTTAATTTAATATCTTAGCAGCTAATTTCTCGATACTTAATGGAAAAATATGAAACCACTATGACTCGGCATCATATACAGACCAAGTTTATATAATTAGCACCATATTTTACTACATAATCTTCAAAATAACTTGGAAATCTTGATGGGAACTTTGCAATTTAGCGCCAATTAAAAAGAAACCGAGTACAGTGCGTTTATATAAGCCAGCCAGAGTCCCCTTATACCTATTCCCTGAGGTGCTAAAGTGTTGTACGTGTTTAATAAATCATGTACTTTCTGTATCTGTTGCCAATTTTCTTTTGTAAATAACTAGAAATAAACCATCTATAATACTTACGTGATTTCTGGCCTACCTATGATGAAAGGACTATAGCCATGACTAGTGCATATGCTGTATGTAAGCCAGCCACAATCCCCTTAAACCGGTATCACACGAGCGCTTTTTCCCTCAACATTTTATCCTTAACACTAGTCTGGCAGCTTATGAGGTTAAAATTTACAATATTTCTGCTACCTAAATTTATCTATCATCAGCCTAGTTTCCGATACCAGTGCAAAATACTCCAGAAATGTTGCCAGAAAATTGTTGATTAGCGAATGTTGACTATAAAACTTCTCGTGTGATACCGGCATTATTCCTATTCCCCACCAGCACCACCTTCACCCACCCTCACTTACTGATGCCGCGGGAATGTCTATAACTAACTAGGCTACCCCACTACAGGCTGATTCAATAGTTCACCAGAGATCACAGTGACACTATATTAGCTCTAGCTAAATTTCACTATGGGTGGTATTCTTAAACAATTATTTACCTCCGGAGCGCTGTTAATGGACGAAATCACTTGAAAAATGACGCTAGCTTCAGAAATGGGAGTGCTAATCCGTCTAATCTCTATAAACAACACTCATTCCCACAATATTCGTTCGGTACCAGGCACTGTGAAGGGAGATAAATGTTTAAGAATACGAGTCTATAGTAACTTCATATTTTTCTCTTCTTTCAAATCATCCTTTAACACTATTTGGGTGGACGTCCTGTTGGTTATTATGATATGTGGCTTAATTATTATTGGGGATTTAGCGTGCTTTTTACCAATTTCGAGCAATGTATTTAGCTTGTCCCCTTTAGTTTGTCTATCTAGATAAAACTATAGTACCTTAACATCTGTCACTTCTTTCTAATCATCCTTTAACCTTTGAGCTAATTTTCGCCCACTGGATCGGGAAATCAATGCGTTTTTCGCCTAGAGCCGGTGTCACATGAATACATTTGTGGCGTATGTATCTAAGCTACAATATCCTAGTAAAAAAAATAGCTAAAATCGCGTCTACTATCCGACAATTTGATTTTTCATTTTGACTGTATTTTGTATCTCACAGCTCCTAACCGTGGACACTCCAATTAAACATACGATTACACAGCTAAATTAATCAAAATAAGATATCTTGTATCGTATTCAAAGCTCCGATACTTGTGGCCGATAAAACTGCTCGTGTGAAGCCAGTTTAACAGCACACGATTTTTCATGAAAGTTGTTGGTGAACTTTTGAAACTGCCTGTACATGCCGGTATCCTCACTACATGCTAATAGCGTACTGCGTTTCTACTACCCCACTGTGCTTCTCAGCGTATTGCTTGTAGTGTGTATATCATTTATATTGGCGTATTGCGTCTCTTCTACCCAGTCTGCTTCATTCTTTCTTTCGGTTTGCCCGACTTTTTCTTAGTGCATCCTCCCTTACTTTGTTGACTATAAATATGCTGATATTTCTAATAGATCATATACATTATTGGCTCACTCCCTAGACTGGAACAAGACCTCACGGGCTTCACTGTTCATTGTAAAGCAGTGAATGTTAAGGCTCTCAGCCTATGCCCGAGAGGAAGTAAGTTGGAATATAGAAGAAAAAAAAATATATATATATATGTATTCTACCTACCTATCGATGTATATATATTATCTACTATCAATCTATCTGTTATTATATATTTCCCTACTACGTCCCCATGCCATGCCCTGCATCATAATAACCAGTACTATCCCTGTACTGTACTTTCCCTCACACACCCCACTGTTTATACATGCAGTCCCTATATCCTTTTCTCTCACACACATACACGTACAGTATTTATGTGTGTGTGTGTGTGTCTGTGTGTGTGTACTGTATACTTTCCCGCACACACACCCACTCTGTTTATACATGCAGTCCCTATATGATCCCTTTCTCCCCCCCCCCCCCCCCACACACACACACGTACAGTTGACGTCACAAATAAATAAACACCTAGTGATGAAAACAAAACTGAAAAGGTTTTTAGTTTGTTCCCTAGACAAGCTTAAAATTACACCCCCCTGACCCCTTTTCAAAATAAATTTGTACACTTTTCGATAGAAAAAATTCCCGGCCGGTTCCTCCTAAATTACAGGCTCGCTATCGCTCGCCAGGAAAAAATATCGACACCTAAATGGCACGAAAGGTCTGAAAATTGACAGAAATAGGGCGAAAGGCCTTAAAATCGGCAAACTAATGGGTCAAGCGTCACACCCCTCTGTTTATACATGTAGTCCCAACATGATCCCTTTCTCCCACACACACACACACACACACACACACACACACACACACACACACACACACACACACACACACACACGTACGGTTGAGGTCAGGAATAAGTGAACACCTCCTCCTGGTGAATAAAACAAGATTGTGAGCATTAAGGGCAGACAGATCGTTTTTCTGGACCCCCTTCTCCCTAATGTTTACCCCTACTAGTTTTGAGATTATAAGACGTTCGGCCCATTAGTTTGGTGATTTTAACACCTTTCGCCCCATTTCGTTTTCAATTTTAAGACCTTTTGTGCCATTTAGGTGTCGATTATTTCCTGGCGAGCGACAGCGAGCCTGCAATTTTAAGAGGAACCGGCCTTCGGCTGGGAATTTTTTTTATCGAAAAATGTACAAATTTATCTTGAAGGCGGGTCTAGGGGATGTTTTTCTAAGCTTGATGGAGGTCTAGGGAGGAAAGTAAAACAAATATATGAATACATTAATTAGTAGACCAAACAAACGGCCAGCCTCCCCTTAACCCCTTCAGCACGATGACGTATTTTCACCCTTGAATCTGATTAATATTAGACGCTTTTTATGCAGTTTAAGAACCTATGTTATTCGGAGGGTATATTGAGATAGTTTTTACACCTTTGAGTCCTACAGGTAAATTATAAACGAAAGAAAATCATCTAATGGTAATCAGAACATGATGGAAATGAAGTCATCGTTCTGAAGAGGTTAACTATACTCTGTTCCTAATAAGTAGTCCAAAACTCTTGAACATTAACCTCTATAACTCTCAAACGACTAGAGTAATCCAGCTAATATTTCTACCATTCAGAAAGGGTCAGCCAGGGAATAGGTGTGGACATTTATAGCCCATTTGCTCTAGCCCTTATCGAGTTGTAGAAGTTAGGATTCACGATTGCTTGGCCTGTATAAGTACTTGGAACAAGGCATAGTGAATCCCAGTAATATGATCTGTGTGCTTCAAGTAGTTTCCCAAAATAATTCATCAGTGTATCATAATTTTTCTTTCATAATCAGTCCCGATATTCCTGACCCCGACTGTACGGTAGCGCTATTAAGTCATGGATCAGCTGTCATTACGTTCGGCTCGCTCTGCACTGTATAAATGTCTGCCAGATGTTAGGGTATGTAAAGAGAGGAACATGTTTTTATATCTCACTCGAAACGATGAATTAATGCTTAGAACGTGCTGAGACCAATTACTGATCGAAATATACTTGGTGCCGGAACATTACTTATTTGGTCGACTGTACATTTACCCCATCACCCATTCACTCTATGACACTCGGGCGTAGCTAACGTGAACTCCATACTAATTATCTCGCCTTCTGTATTTCATCGTTCCTCCTTTACCTTCACCCACCCCAATCTCTTCTTACTTAAGGGGAGATATCCACTTGAGGGATTTTTTTCTGGACCCCTTTCTCCCTCATGTTTAGCCCCATTGCTTTTGAGATTTTAAGACCTTCGCCCTAGTAGTTTGGATATTTTAAGACATTTTGCCCCATTTCTGTCAATTTTAAGACCATTCGTGCCGTTAAGGTGTCGATTTTTTCCTGGCGAGCGATAGCGAGCCTGTAATTTAAGAGCAACCGGCCTCCGGCCGGGACATTTCTATACCGAAAAATGTACAAATTTATCTGGAAAGGGGGTCTAGGGGGTGTAATTTTAAGCTTGATGAAAAAGTAGGGAACAAACTAAATACCTCTCCTTAAATAAGACAAAAATAATAATTACAAATACAAATAATATATTCTATAGTTCATTTGTTTTCCCCTGGTGGAAAATTCCTTGGCAACTGATTTTTCTATACTTAATGTAATAATATGGAACTACTATGTCTCGATGTCTATACCTCTAACTTCCTTATAGCCTGAAACTCGCAAGGGGTCAATTGAAAAGTTTGTGTGGTCAGTATATCAATGTAAATCTATGTAAGTCCATCTTTCCTTCTCCAAGTGACTGAAGTTCTCGAAAAGGGGCTCAAGTCCTGACGCTATTCTTGTCTTACAGTGTGCTGGCTTGATAATCCAGAAGGTTTGATAGCTTCTGAAGTCCTATTTTAAGGGGGGATGGTTCGAATTTTCGGCGCCCCTTTATCCCTCATGTTTAGCCCCATTGTGTTTTTTATTTTAAGACGTTCGCCCCAGTAGTTTGGCGTTTTTAAGAGCTTTTGGCCAATTTCTGTCAATGTTCAGACCTTTCGTGGCACTTAGTTGTCAAAAAAAAAAAAAAAATCCCGGCGAACGGTAGCGAGTCTGTAATTTAAGAGGAACCTACCTTCGGCCGGGACATTTCTATACCAAAATGTTTACAAATATATCTTGAAAGGGGGTCTAGGGGGTGTATATTATTATACGTTTGATGGAGGTCTAGGGAGCAAACAAAAAAATTCCCCTTAATAATCCAGAAGGGTTGTTAACCTCTGAAGTCCTATTTTAACTAACTTTCCCACTCCGCAGGTTCTTCTCCCTGGGCATCAGTCACTTCACCGACCTGACAGTACAGATGTTTGGCTGTGAGAAGGCCATGTTATCCAAGCTTAACGACGCCACCTTTAATCTTCACGTGGGTATCTTCCAGTGTTGCCCATGGATACCCTCACCCAAGATATCAAAGTGAGTCGATTTTTGACATTTTTTCCTAGTATATTGTTTATGCCTATGAGAGTGAAGGAGACGAAAGGCAAAGGTGCCCGTAACAAGTACTCCCCCAAAGCTGAAATAGTGAAAGAGAGCCAAATTGAAGGTACTTTAGAGTCGTAATGCCTAAATTTGCACCTTAACTTTGCAAGATATCAAAGTAAGTGATATGACCCCTTCAAGGTTAAATGAAAATTACCTCTTCCCCAGACCCTCTCGTTGTTGACATCCTTACCTAATAAACAGAGATTAACCCTTTCAAGATCCGATAGGCCTACGTATTTGTTTTCCGTTTTCTGGTCATTATTAGATGGTGTTATTCGGATTAGGAAGAGTATACGGGAGTCCAGGGTTTAGTGAGATAGTCTTTACGCTTTTGATTCCCACAGATCCTTCCTAACCTACTGTACCGAAACGTCAATAAAATACCCTCATTGTTCCCTGATTAAATAGCACTGTATGAATATTCCCATATTCAAAATATGCTATAGGGGTGCAATGCCTGGTGAGTTATCTGCTCAACAGGTGGCGTTGTGTGTGTGTAAGTGTTAGAGTCCGAGTGTTGGGGGTGAGACAGTGAAGCACGGGAACGAGGTGGCTTCAGAGATGGGGTCGTTTCGGGCCATGAGTGAGCACCGTGCCTTATGTGAAGGCAAGATGGCAGGTGCTCGTTGTACTCTACGTGCTTCACATGTCTCACTCCCTAGACTGGAACAAGACCTCACAGGCTTCACTGTTCATTGTAAAGCGGTGAATGTTAAGGCTCTCAGCCTATGCCCGAGAGGAAGTAAGTTGGAATATAGAAAAAAACAAAAAAAAAAAAAAAAATATAATTATCTAGTTATAGCCAAAAGAACCTGCTAAAATGCGCCATGATCCTCAGAGGGTCGAAAGCCTGCTCTGAGAAACACAATTACCGTATATTCGAAGTATAGTTCACCCTTCACTACATTATCTAATTTACGTTTCTTAAGGAGAGACACTACCACCCAAGGTTTGATTCTGGGCGAATGCCTGGTTCAAAATGGAATATACGACCATTTATGGAAGCTGTTGAGCGAGAGCAATCGAATGGCACTAAGTATAATTAATTTGGACTCTTAGTTTGGGCTACAGAAGACTTTTAAAGTTAAAAAAGTGCTCATTTCGGGTGTTTCTGGAGGCCAAATCAAAACGAAATCCTAAACTACTGGTCCGATTTGAATTATGTTTGGGTCATTGGATTTAGTGGTTGAAAGTGTACTTGTGGTAGAAATTTGAGCAAAATCCATATATAAATAAACCGTCTATGGGTGATTTAGAAGTTTTCAAATCAAAATCAAAATTCGGCCTATTAGGCCTACACAATGGTCTAAATCCAAACATTTATATACCGTTGGAATCGCAACGACGAGACGAATCCATATATACCCTTGAAAACACAAAAATCGAACATGACCTGCCAAGGTACTCGGGTTCGCCTGGACTAAATAAAACCCAAGTTTTTTCAAAATATATTGTTTGATTTTGGGCGGAATGCCTGGTCGAAAATGGAATCTACGACCATGTATGGAAGCTGTTGGGCGAGAGAAATCGAATGGCACTAAGTAAAAATAATTTGGAATCTTAGTTTGGGCTTCAGAAGACTTTTAAAGTTGAAAAAGTGCTCATTTCGGGCGTTTCTGGAGGCCAAATCAAAACGAAATCCTAAACTACTGGTCCGATTTTAATTATGTTTGCGCCATTGGATTCAGCGGGTGAAAGTGTACTTGTGGTAGAAATTTGAGCAAAATCCATACATAAATAACCCGTCTATGGGTGATTTAGAAGTTTTCAAAATCAAAATCAAAATTAGGCCTATTGGGCCTACACAATGGTCTAAATCCAAACATGTATATACCGTTGGAATCGCAACGACGAGACGAATCCATATATACCCTTGAAAACTCAAAATTCGAACATGACCTGCCAAGGTACTCGGGTTCGCCTGGACTACCTTCCCACAACTGAGTCTTTTGTCTTCATTTGCCATTTATAATATTCTACATAGTGTTAAAAGATAGTGCTAAAAGTATCCAGAATATTATTAAGGATTGTGTCATTGTATACTGAATGTTAATATGTTTGTATTATTACTATTATTGTAATTTTATTTATTTATTAATATATCTATATATATATTTTGTGTCCAGGGTTCGCCTTCGCCTGGTGAAGTGGATGTTATGGCAGCTGCCCTACACTCAGACCATCTACTTTTTCTTTGAGATATACTGGACGACTGCAGAGAGCGACCATATGGGCAGGGTCAGTATCCTAATATAGCATAGCATACCCCAATAGAAAATCGTACACCACATCATAATATAGCACTGTATACCTGATTATAAAATACTGTATCTTCTTAAAGCATCGTATACCAAAATAGACAATTTTACACCGTAATATAGCACGGTATACCTGAATTGAAAATTTTCCAGCCATTAACCCAGGAAGTGCGATAGGCCTCACGGAAGGCATGCACGGTATTTAAACGTGTAAACAGAACCCTTCAAATACAGTGCCAGTGCCGGGAAATTACTCAATATTGAGTGATATATAGAAAGTAGTAGTATATCCCTATACCCCACCATCTCTCCCTCCCTCAACTTAACCTTTTTATTTTGCCCATATATTAACAGTCCATGGATTAAAGATGAATGGACTATATACTTACAATTAAACTGTTCCCCCAGATCGTGCTGAGCTATGAGTACCTGATCATGGACATCATTAACGCCATCTCCTTCTTCACCTCTATGTTCGCCCTAGCTGTTCTCTCCCAACTCGTTAAAGAACCACTGAGAGCCTTCAACTACAGGGTAATATACTTTTTTATAATATCATTTGTATTTATATTATTGATATCATTGTTTTTGTATTATTATTATTATTATTATTATTATTATTATTATTATTAGCATTACTATCTTTATTATTTTTCAATTTTGATGAGGGAGACAGAAGGCAAAACTACCTGTGACGAGTGCCTCCCCCAGAGTTGAAAGAATGACAAGGTCAAAATCAAGGAATGTTCGAGCCAAAATGTCTTGACACATAATACTTAATATTTGCACTTTAGAGGCTCATTTATACTGTTGAAGGGGTCATATTGGGCCAAGATTTTGTATTATATGTTGTTCAAAAGTTCATATTGGGCCAGGCATTATATCTCAATGTGTATTTATGCTGTTAAGGGTTGATATTGGGTCAGGATTTATGCATTAGAGTATATATGATAATTTATGATGTTCGAGGGTAGTCCAAAGTAATTGTTTTGTGTTGAAATAACTTAGAAAAGTTGACAGAATGAAAATAAACATCATATGGGGAGGAGCACTTTATTGACGTTTCGTCGATAGCTTCTTTAGGTCACAGATCACTTCAATGACCTGAAGAAACTATCGGCGAAATATTGTCAATAAAGTGCTCCTCCTCATATGGTGTACATTTTAATTAGTTTGTGTTGTCCCCTTTCACCAGCGTAAGTCCGTGACCCTGCTGACCCTGCTGGGGTTCATGAAGGTACCTGCTCTGATCATCACTATACTGGGCAACTATGACTTATTCCCCTGCCACCCACCCTACATTAACTCCATGGTCTATGCTCACAGTAAGTCATCACCTTACAAGTCTGCTGACTGTCTTGCTGGTGTAATGGTTAGTGTTTAAGATATGTATGTGGTAACCCAGGTTCGAATCCCGGGAGGATCACATGCTTTCATTAATTTCATTGGGAGGTATTTGGTGTTGGGAGTGAAATTAATAAATTAGATTATAAGACCTCCACAGATCGTTGTATTTAGGCGATTGAAAGTAAAGGTTATGGAAAGCCTATATCTGGAGGGAGATTTGTTAAAAAGAATATGTGATGGACTAAATGAGAATATACAATAGAACATTATATTATGTACTGTAAAATTGGAAGTTTAAATGTTGTTTCTGTTCGGGCTCTCTCTCGAGTAGGCCTTCCCCAGCAATGAGGTATGTGCCTAAGTATATACATACATACATACTGTACTGCACAACAAGATGTATTATTTATATATGTTTGTTTCCAGCCGTGGTAAGCCTGATGCACATTGTGATCGTTACGTTGTTCGGAGGTTTGGAGTACTGGCAATACCACACCTTAGAGTTCCTGCACCCGACCTCTGACAAGCACCACACCCACGCCCACGAGCTCATCATCCACGGACAAGCCTCCGTCTGTATCATCTCGGAGATGAACACCACCTCAAAGGAGATGCGTCGAGGGAGTGCCATCCTACGTCGGGGCAGCGCTAACCTGGCCCCCATCATCCTCGAGAACAAGATGGCCCTCGACCCCAACATTGACGTGATGGAGGAGGATATGGAGGAGGACCTGGAGGTGGTCAATGAGTTCCGTAAGGACAGTGTAACCAAACTGGAAGAGACCAAAGATACAACTGTGGAGAAGACACGGATCTGATTTGCCGGTACGATACCCTGTTCCACATTAGTAGTCCAGAAATCGTGAACCCTAACCTCTGTAACTCAAAAAGGGCTAGGTCAAATGGGTTGTAAATTTGCACACCTATTCCCTAGCTGACCCTTCCCAAATGGTAGACATATTAGCTCGATTATTAGATTCGTTTGTGAGTTATAGAGGTGAATGTTCAAGAGTTTTGGCATACATATTTGGAATAGGGTATAGAACATCTCATGATTCCAGTAAGGACAGTGGAGCCAAACAGAAAGATAGCCTACTAAGGGAACAGCGGTGAAGAGACTCGGATCTGCTTTAATTGCATTTGAACACCTCATGATCTTAGTTCCGTTGGTAAGCAGGAAGATAGGCCTTTATGAATTCAAAATGGACAGTGGAACCTTACACAAAGACAGCAAGGAAACAGAGGTGGAGAAGATTCGGATCAAACTATCTCTGTCTTGATAGCGTAATACATAAATGCGCAGAATTTCGGTGTGAGTATCCTAGGTTTGAGTCCTTGGAGTGCCACATGTATTTGTTTATTTCATTAATTGAGTTTAGAAGTAAAGTTGGTTGGTGAAGAAATATGATTTAAACACTTCATGATCTTAGTTCACTTGGTGAACAGGAGGATAGGCCTTTATGAGTTCAATAGAGACAGTGGAAGCAAACACGAAGGCAGCAATTGGAAACAACGGTGGAGAAGATTCGGATCTGATTTGTCGGTATTTGAGCATCTCTTGATTTCAATAAGGAATAAGGACCGTGGAGCCAAGCTCGCCAGCAAGGAAACAACGATGGAGAAGATTTGGAGAAGATTTGTCGATAATGTATCGAAGGCTTGTGCATAAAACTTTTAACTGTCTTGATAGCCTAATGCTTAGTGTGCGGAATTTCGGTGTGAGTATCCTAGGTTCGAGTCCTTGGAGTACCACATGTATTCATTACTTTCATTGATTTCATTAGTTAGGTTTATTTGTAAATTAATTGGTGGTTTGGTGAAAACAAAAATGAATCTAAACGCCTCGGTACAACATTGAAAGAGTTATGACTGTTAGGTATGCATTATATGTTATTGTTATCCATGTTCAATTTTATAGTTGAACTGCAGTCAGAACTCAATAAAGTTACTGCATAAGTAAGTTACAATATATTAATAGATTGTCAAGAAGAGATACAAAAATATCTATTGCATTTCTTTGTGCAATTTGAGAACAGGATTATCATCTATGTTGTTAGTAATCAATACTTCAATATGAATTTACTATGGTATCGTAGAAAACAGAATATGAATAGTAATAAAGGTATTTTCGAATTATTTTCTAAAGATGAAGTGTAAGTTTCCAAACATTACGTGGAAATTAGTTAAGAATCGATAAAGCAGGCAAGTATTATTTCATCTCTTCATATAGGCTACATTCCATACCAATTTCGTGGCTTAGTGGTAACGGGCACGGAAGATATCATCAATAACCAGGCTTCTAAGTTAGCTTCTTAGAGACATAAAAAGACAAGAGTAAGTTTGCTATTTAAAAATAAGTATATACTATCATGATGCAATGAATTTATAGTATAGTTAAGTATTTGTATACTGTTTTAGTCAGAATTGCTGACAACAAAAATTAGGTACACCTACAGGTATATTATTCTGACTATTACAAAGCAATTACATTAATATTGAGAAAGGTTTTGCAGCATAGCAATTTTACTGCAAGTATTTAAACAAGAGGATTGATAATGCGTGTCTACAGTATATTATTGAATTAATAAAATTTAAAAAATGTTGCGACTCAAATCAATTCTATGCAATTTAGTATAAAATCAATGTCTCTACCGAATTGTTTGTTATGAAAGCTATACTGAGTTTCAATAGGGTTTTAAATTGGCTTTTAAGTCAAGGGATTCGACATGGAAATTCTAATATAATTAATCTACATATACTGTATACATATTATTTCAAAGCACTCGCTTTTAAGTATTATAATATCACATACATGTGTTCAACGTATATAACACCAAGTCCATTATGAAAAGATAAGCTGTTGAGGTATGGTTTGGTTACTAAAGGAAATTGTGCTAATGAATCTATATACACAGGCAAGGTGCTATGAATCCTCCTCCCCCTTGTAAAATTCTCCTACTTGAAGAGACAGGGAAAGGGGCGACGGAACGCGAAAGTGGTCCCGGACCCTAAGAATTGGAACTTTCAATGTGGTTTCAGTTTGGGCTCTGTCTCGATTCGGCCACCTCCAGAAAATGGGGTATTTGCCTGAGTATATAGACTACATACATACAAATCCATAAACATATGCATATTTTCTCTATAAAACACTGCGTATCCTAGTATATAAAAATACATCTTAACTTTAGATTTATATAAATACATATAACAATACAGAACTGTGTCAATGATGCATGAAAGTAAAGAAATTAAAAAAAAAAAAATACGATTTGATTCCATCAAAATGAATAGTCACCATCGTGATAACTATTGTAGGTAACATTCAAGGAGACTACTACAGGACTCTTCTTCTTCTTACCTCTGACCGGGTATAGGCATATATCCTAGTGTTTACTAGCCTAGCCTATACCCCTTTGAAAGGACATTAGCCTAACCTAACAACCTTACCTAACCTATCCTAGTATAATAGGTGGGGGCTGCCGCCCCCACACCCTCGCTTTGACTTAGATTTTTGGTGTATTTGTCTGTGAAGTGGGTATTTTTCAATTTGTTGACAACGAAAATCCTCCATGCGGACTATTGTTTTTTTTGTTTTTTTTGTAGATGTTTAGGTGACAATCACCACGGTCGATCTGGGGATCCGCCGCTATATGCAGAAAAATATGGCGAATCTATTGGTGCCTATTTTCCCTAATAAATTATTTCTCATAACGTCGCACTAGTGTCCTTGAATATTATCCTATTGGGTAATTGTTTAGTGTATGGCCTCCTCCTAAAGAAAATGGATTTTTGAGCACAGACTGAACCAAATGTTCACTACTGTATTTACATAGCTGGTCATTAACCTAACCTAACCTAACCTAACCTAACCTAACCTAACCTAAGGTAACCTGGGCATCCTGGGGGCTGCTGCCCCCAGACCCCCGCTGGTCTTGGGTTGAAAAGTGATAAAAAACACATATCTCATACCTCATTATTCAAAGTTTTGTATTTGGTTTAATATACACTTCCCAGGTCATTTGAAGAGTTCTATTGCTTCTATATATCATATAATACACCATAGAATACGTTTTTAATAACTAGAAAAAGAGGACTTCGATTAAACAATTACGTTCTATTGTATTACTATAATATTAATACCTTAATTTGTGTCATGTTTGGCATAGTAAAAACGTAAAAAAACTTTTGTGATCATCGTGTTTAAAAATATTTAGTTTAGTTACCCAGACCTCTACTGTTTATTTTGTAACTGTTTATAGAAAACTAAATTTAGAGGGGTAACTAATTTAAATATTTAATATTGGTCCAAATCATCCTACTTCTGAATACTAACTGACAACTCTTCATGAATATCACTGAATATTGTTCTTATTCTTGTTAATTAATTATTAAAGGTCTATAATATATCCGAATAATGCCTCACTTTATACAGTATAATATGTTGAGGTGTTAGCAATATGCAATAATGTACAAACCGTTGTATTCCCTTAAGGATACTATTAAGTTATTAATATACAAAATACACAATTTATATAGTTAAGATTTATATAGTATATTGACTATTAAATGTAATAGTGCCATGATACAGGTTTTTAAACTCAAGCTATAAATAATCTGCAACTCGAAAAGGCAATGTTACACGGGTGCATTTTCCAGCAATTTTCGATGAGGAAGTTTCGTTCCGCAATATTTTGGGTATATTTGGCATTGGTATTGACAAACTAAACTGAAGGTATACAATATATATTTTGACTGAATTTTTATATACTTGAAATTTTGACTTGGCCACAACACAATTGCCTGAAAAATTGCGCTCGAATGACACCGCCTTAGATTTTGGTATAATAGTGTCGGTAATCGTACAGAGAATATAATATATACAGTATACATTTATATATACAGTATATATATGTATATATACAGTATATATATGTATATATATATATATATGTTTGTCCTCGTCCAATCAATAAAAGTTACCGGTACTTCGTTTATTGTGTTTCATTCAGAACAAGCTTACTTGGAAAAATGTTTGTTCTACTAAAGTTCATTCATTATAGGTAGGCCCAAAATTGTAACCCCTAACCTCTGGAACTCAGAAAGGGCTAGAGCTAATGGGCTGTAAATTAACACAACTACTTCCTAGTTGACTTCACCTACATTGAAATAATGTTAGCTCGAGTAGTTTAGTCGTGTATTAGTTATAGAGGTTAGTAGACAAGAGTTTTTGGCCTAATTATAATAAATACACTATAACCAAAGTGCAGGGGAGAAAATGAATGTGTCGAAGAAGAAATCGACATTTGGCCAGGACATTTTTCCATCGAGAAATGTGTAAATTTTACTAAAATGGGGTCTGGAAAGACGTTTCTTGCTACCTAGGGGACAAACAAAAATACTTTGCTCGAAAATGGCAATATAAGCAAAATCCTTACTAATGATAAAGAGAGAGAGAGAGAGAGAGAGAATGTGTGGGTGTGGGTGAGAGTGAGAGTGTGTGTGTGTGTGTGAGGGAGAGAGAGAGAGAAAGAGGGGGGGGGGGGTGTAAGAGGTATACGTGACGTTGTATACAGTTGACCCATTAATGAAGGCATGATCATAGTTGTGCTTTGGCCGCCTCGTGTACGTCAATAAGTCAATAAGGGGACAGTGGTATGTTTGGGGTCTATTTATTTATTTATTCATTTATTTTGTAGTTTCCTCCGTATAGGCCTACCCCCATCAAACATTAAAAAAAAACGTCCATTAAATCCCCCTTCGAGATTAATTTGTAAATGTATCGGTAGAAAAATTTCACGGCCGAAGGCCGGTTCCTCCACAATTACTGGCTCGCTATCGATCGCCAGAACAAAATTGACACCTAAAGGGCACGAAAGGTCTTAATATTGGCAAAGAAATGAGGCGATAAGTTTTACAATCGCCAACTAGTGGACCGAACGTCATAAAATCTGAAAACTAATGGGGCTAAACATGAGGAAGAGGGGGGACCAGAAAACCGGCCCATCTCCCCTTAATGAAAGCCTGATCATATTTGTCCTTAGGCCTTCTCGTGTATGTGAATAAGTGGTTAAAACCTTTCAATGGTACAATCAGTTCTACATCCTTGATAAGACCCATTATAAGTTTAAGGGGGGTGACCTGTTTTTGTTCTGTCCTTTTCTATCTTTCTCTGGCTTGTATCCATTTGGCCCCATTCAGCCTACTGTTTTAAGACTTTTATCCCCATCCAGGTGTCAATTTTTTACTGGTGAGCGATAGCGAGCCAGCATATTTGTTATTTTTGTTTGACAACAGGCTAAATTTGTACATTTTTCGATAGAAAAATTTCTCCGGCGAAGCCGGATTTCTTCATATAATGCTGGCTCGCTATCGCTCGCCAGGAAGAAATCGACACCTAGATGGGGATAAACGTCTTAAAATAGTTGGCTGAATGGGGCCGAATGGATACAAGCCACAGAAAGAGAGAAAAGGACAGAAATAACAAAAAGCAGGTCACCCCCCTTAAGGGGGGAAGGATATATTTATATCTACTGTATGTGTGTTTATTATTGTTTTAGTTTCCTCCCTAGACCTCTATCAAACTTAAATAACACATCCCCAAGATTCCCATTCTAGATAACTTTGTACATTTTTCGGTAGAGAAATTTCCCGACCGAAGCCCGGTTTCTCCTAAATTACAGGCTCGCTATAGCTCGCCAGGAAAACAATTTACACCTAATTGGCATGAAAGGTATTATGACAAAGAAATGGGGCGAAAGGTCTTAAAATCGCCAAACTAATGGGCCGAACGCCATAAAATCTGAAGACTAATGGGGCTAATCATGATGAGGAAGGGGGGCCAGAAAAAACAACCATCCCCCCTTAACACTATATGATTCGATATCAGGTAAACAATCGACCCTTTCAAGATCCGATTACGCATTTCTTTCCTGTTTTCTGGCTATTATCAGACGATTTTATTCAGATTAGGAAGGGTATATGGAAGTCAGAGGGTTAATTGAGATAGTCTTTACCCTTATAATTCCCACAAACCCTTCCTAAGCTGTGTTAAATCGCCTAATAATAGCCATAATAAACTTTCAAAATGCATCGTAATTTTCAAAGGGTTAATAAAAAAAGATGCGGTTTAGTTCGGGATAGCTTCGAAAACAAAGCTAAGATGAATATAAACACCATATGAGGAGGAGCACTTTATTGACAACGTTTCGCAGATAGCCTCTTCAGGTCACTACTATAGTCTATTCGCTGCAAGTAGGCGAGGAATCATGACCTCTAACCTCTGTAACTCAAATACGAATAGAGTAATCGAGCTAATATTTCTACCATTTGGGAAAGGTCAGTCAGGGAATAGGTGTGGAGATTTACAGCCCATTTGCTCTAGTCCTTTTTGAGTTACAGAGGATGGAGGTCATGACTTCTCGCCTACTTACAGCGAATAGACTATAGCTCAACAAAGCTAAGATTTACTGTATGTCCCAGAGCGTACCCTAATTGTGTATTGGTGGGAATGAGCTCCATCTTGACACGTATTGAATGTTTGGTAATCAGTCCATCATATTCTCTCTCTCTCTCTCTCTCTCTCTCTGGGGAAAACTCTTTACTGTACCGTGCCCCCCCCCCCCCCCCCTCTTCCATCATCATCAACATCATCACCCATTTTATCTTTGTGGTGACCCCTCTACTGTTTTCATTTTCTCATATAAGGTTCAATAAACGTTAACCCATTCAGTACCGCTGACGTACTTTTAATTATATTCTGACAACTATTAAACGATGTTATTAAGTTTAAAAGAGGCCTCCAGCAATTAACAGGCTTTGAACTATTTCACATAACCCGTTTTACTACCACAGATCCTTCTTAAACTGCATAAAACTGCCTAAATGTAGCTAGATAATAATTGAAAAGACGTTGCCGGTACAGAAGGGGTTAATATTATTGTATTCTATATTTTAAAATAATTAAACGCAATCAAATTGGCACCTGGATTTTTTTTAGAAACACGAATATTTTAAGTTTTCAGTATTGGGTACAATTATCTTGATCGTTGTTTAGCATTGTTTCTGCCTGCACACATGGGACTGGACTTCTCGAAAAGGGGCTCCAGTCCTGACGCTATTCTTGACTTACAGTGTGCTGGCTTAATAATTCAGAAGGGTTAATAGCCTCTGAAGTCCTATTTTAACCAACTAACTAACTGCCTGCAAATATGAATGTACAATCGAGCTAATAAGTGATGTCTTGGAACCAAGTATGTTTTGGTCAATAATTGGTATCAGCCATACAGTATCTAAGCTTCATTTCTTCATATCGAGTTAAATATACAAACATGCTCCTACACTTACCCACCTTATTCAACATCTGACATATATTAATACAGCACAGAGCGAGCCAAACGTAATGACAGCTGAGACATGACTTATTAGCGCGACCGTACATGCTAGGTAATCAGGAGATGGAGAAAAAACAAATCAATTATGGGACATTCGAGGGACATGTGCGAGTGTATGAGATAGCGAGAGATATGGCATGATTAGATAATAATAACTGAGTAACCCCTATCTTTCAGACCAGCATCTATTTTTTATTCCACTGAGATTGTGCAATTGACCACTTGCACATTTCATACTATAAGGAAGTTGGAGCTATAGACATCAATAGTATATTGAATATCGTTTTTAACACCAATAACACCCCAAATAAAATTAATAAAAGCATGTGATTTTCCCAGGATTCGAACCCAGGATACCACATACAGAACTTACACGCTCTAACCATTATACCATCAAGCAGAATTACCAACTAATATACATCAGTAATACAAAATTAAATACATTAAACCAAATTAATCATACGTTTTATCCATTAGGAATCTACATTCTTATTGCATCTCTGTTTAATATCGATGCCTCTATAAAGCTATCTCATATTATCTTACTTCAGGCTTACGTTGATATGAAATTTTAAGACATCTATACAAAACATAATTATAAATAATGCGTTTTTATGTTGTATATAGGTATATTTTACGAGAACTAAGGAGAACCCTTTCATTAGAACTATGAAAGTACCGCATGATCCCGAACTGTGCGAACTCAACCCCAACAAGATGAAGAATATGTAATCGGAAACCAACTATACGACAATTACAAAATAGAAGAAAAGAAAATACATTATATACATTTTGGAAAATAGGGGAGAAGATTAAAAATTCAGTGCCATAAGAAAATAGACCCAGACCGCAAAAAGTACACATCAGGAAGTGCCGCTATAAAGGCAACCGCCATCCAACTGAACTGAACTGAACCCCAACTGGCTAGGCAAATCAAAAGTGATCCGTGGTTCTTGCTGTTGTGTGAGAGTCAGGCTTATCATGTTAGCCCTCCCAGTACATACCATTATCTAGTGGCACGCAGTCAACCTCTTTACTGCTTTTAAGGGGGAGGTAGTACTCGTTTTTTTCGGGACCCCCTTCTCCCTCATGTTTACGTTCCGTTAGTATGGCGATTTTGAGACATTTTGCCTCATATTTTAGCTGTCGTTTTTTCCTGGCGACCGAAAGCGAGCCTCTAATTTTAGAAGGAACCGGCCTTTGGCCGGTAAATTTTTCTACCGAAAAATGTACAAATTCATCTTGTCAGGGGGTCTAGGGGGTGTTTTTCTAAGCTTGATGGAGGTTTAGTGAGGAAACTCAAAAATAAATTAATAAATATGCAACTTTTTATCCCGAACTGTACGAACTCCCCCGGCCCCCAACTGGCCAGGAAAAACAATAGTAATCCGTGGTTTGTGTTGTGTGTGTGAGTCAGGCTTATCATGTCAGCCCTCCCAGTACATAATATTATCTAGTGGCATGCAGTCAACCTCTTTGCTGCTCTTAGGGCCAATCCTTTAAACATCGTAAAGCTTTCCCTACGACCTTTCCCGACCCAGATTGACCCTTTATACAGTTAAACGATAAGTGTCAATCTAGGTCGAGAAAGGTCGTAGGGAAAGCTATTACGATGTTTAAAGGAACGGCCCTTACAGTACCTTGCAGTGTATACGTCGCGCATTCTTGAACTATATTCTGGCTGTTTGTAGACGATTTTTGAAGTTTAGGAAGGATTTAGGAGAGTCCGAGGGGTAATGATCTAATTAATTAATTTCACTCCCAACACCAAACACCTCCTAATGAAATTAATGAAAGCAGGAGATTCTCCCGGGATTCGATCCTGAGACACCACATATAGATGTTAAACACTAAACATGTACGCAACTAGCATTTCTTCCTACTAAAAATAAACTTGTGTAATAATAGCCAGTATACAGAAATGTTATCCACGTGAAGACACTGCTGTGTATGAAATATTGAACAACAAAGACGTGATTACAATATATTTATATTTAAAGACAGTGATTCATTCATCATAGACGAAAGTTTGTTTGTTTTATTTCTGTGCAAAATTTCAAGAATATATCCATGAGTGACACGGATGAAAACTAAGGTGCATTAAAATTTACTGGATATTAAAGATAACATTTGTTAAAATAAAAAGTGTACAGAATGAATATAAACACCATATGAGGAGGAGCACTTTATTGACAACATTTTGCAGATCAGTGATCTGAAGAAGCTATCTGCGAAACATTGTCAATAAAGTTCTCCTCCTCATATGGTGTTTATATTCAAGATAACATTTGTCAAAAGCGATTTATTCTACTTTATCATGTATTGAAACTTCCATACCTACAATTGATCGAATTCAAGTAACCCATCGACTGCAAAAGGGTAAATAGAAACTTTGCAATCTGAATAGATACAAATTAATTGTGAAGATTGCTTACCCCTTCAGAAGAGAGACCTCTCTTAAACTTGCATAAATCGCCGGGCACCGTAGTTGGAAAAAATGCAGTTACTATGGTTTTCAAAGGATTGAGAATTTGTCTAGCCAATAACTTTGACAGATCCTTCGTAAGCTGAAGAACAGTGTCAAATACTAATACGAATGACATGAAGTAATAGACCCTAGTGCCAAAAAGAGTTATACATATTAGAGGTACAATCACTTTATAAATTCGTGGACCCCTTTGATTTTCTCTATACAATTATAACTAGCTGGATTGATTTTGGACGAAACTTGCTTTTCAATAAATAGTATAAATTGTTTCGTAGTTGATTGACCAAAATATATATAAATAAATTCGATACTATAGATATACCTCCAAACTTAAAAAATAGGAGATGTCCACAAATTGTTATCAGTGACTGTAAAGGTCACGTGTACTTCAGCAGTGGTATGTTTTGAACCAGTCAGTCAGTAGCCAATCCGTACTCCCTCAAGGGGTAAGGAGGATCAGCAAGAGACTCGAGAAAGGAAATAAAAAAAGAGGTGACAGGAGAAGAACACATAACAGTTCGTCCTAAAAAAAATAATAATAATACAAAAAAAAACAAGCACACAAGCATTCAGAAGCACCAATCACTCACCATCAGGGGTAAGGAGGATCAGAAAGAGACTCGAGAAAGGAAAAAAGAGGGGACAGGAGAAGAACACATATAACAGTTCGCCCACAAAAAGCAAGCACATAAGCATTCAGAAGCACCAATCACTCATCAGCCTCCGAAATCAATGGCTGCGCCTCAGAAGTTTTGAGCCACTATTCCATCATAATTAACCTGGGAGGGATGGCGTCCAGGGTGATCAGGTGTAACTACTCCTACATCCCCACTTCAGAGGAATACTTTGACGGTAAGAACACTACCACGGCATTTGTATTGCTTTATGTGCTCTATATTGTAGTGTATGTATATACTTAGGCACATACCCCATTGCTGGGGGTGGCCGACTCCCGACAGATCCCGAACAGAAACAACATTCAAGGGTTCTAATTATCAGGGTCCGGGACCACTTTCACGTTCCGTCGCCCCTTTCTCTGGCTCGATGAGTAGGGGAATTTTACAAGGGGAGGAGGATTCTTATAATATATAATTAATAATATATTAATATTTTAGCATGACAGAACATACCGGTAATATATTTACAGATTATAATATTAATACTTAAAGGTTATTTGCTTGTCAAGAGCGGTATTTTCTTAAATGAAATTCACTAGCACTGTCATTGTAATTTGAATTGAGAAGAACTCTCTTTAAGGTACATTGTGAATAATTCTATCATAATTTTAATATGATATAACCATAGTATATGGTATGGATTTATAGTAATATACAGTATATGGTTACCCCAATCTACACACAATTAAACTTAATTAATAGATACAAATAAGTTAAAGTAAACGAAGACTCATAAATTCTAAAGCAATCAGAAATGCTATAAATAAGATAATTCATTATATATAGGCGAGAAATTGTAACTTCTAACCTCTGTAACTAAATAAGGGCTAAAACAAATGGGCTGTAAAATATCCACACCTATTTCCTGGCTGACCCTTCCTAAATGGTAGAAATATTAGCTCGATTGTTCAAATCGTGTTTTAGTAATAGAGGTTAGTGGTACAAAGGATTACAAAGGAAATCAAGCAACAACAGGTCCAGCGACCCCTCAAGACTGCTTGCCCTCCAAAACACTGATGGTCAAGTGTCCAAACAGTGGTTTAAAGTGGATAAGGGGAAAATGGAAAGGGAAGACTGCCTTGGGACAAATGTCCGCGGCAGGATTAGAAGTTAGTAGGGGACAGTTGTTAGAAAGAAAAAAAGATTGTTGGCCTAATTATCATGAACAGACTATACCAAGGTTTATCAAGGCTTATCAGTTCAATGCTTTTGTGGTGCCGTACGCTCCAAGAGTTGGGTATTTTAAGGGGAGATGGGCCGTTTTTCGGATCCTCCTTCCTCGTGTTTAGTCCCATTAGTTTTCTGATTATAAAACGTTCGGCTCAGTAGTTTGGCGATCTTAAGACCTTTCGCCACATTTCTTTGTCAATATTAGGACTTTTCATGTCATTTAGTTGTCGATTTTTTTCCTGGCGACCAATAGCGAGCCTGTATTTTATTAGAAACCGGCCTTCGGCCGGCACTTTTTTTATCGAATAATGTACAAATTTTTCTCGAAGGAGGATCTTGGACGGGTGTTTTTTTAAGCTTGATGGAGGTCTAGGGAGGAAACTAATATAATAATGAAAAGATACATAAATGAGCAAATAAATACGCCCATCCCCCCTTAAGTTCATTATGCCTTACCTTGCCTTATTGTTAATAAAGAACCCTGAACATCACGAGTTAAGCCACTGTCACACGAGCCATTTTTCCGGCAATTTAGGTTTTTCTCGTGATATTTAAAGGCTTTTTCACATTGGATTCGGAAACTAGACCGAAGGTAGATCATGTTAGGTGGCTGAATTTTAATATAACTGACATTTTAAAGCTGCCAGATTACAATTGCTAGTAATAATGGACGGAAAATGTGCTCGTGTGACACCGCATTTAGATTTACTATACCTTACCTGATCTTATAGCTATTCCTGAATCCTATTAACCCTTTGAGTACCAGGACGCCTTTCTAACTTTGATTCTGGCTACTATTAGACGGTTTTAAGCAGCTTAAGAAGGATCTGTGATATTAAGAGGGTATATTGAGATTGCATTTATCCATTTGAATCGTAGAGGTAGATTACAAACCAAAGAAAATCGTGTAATGGTAACCAGAATATGGTGAGAATTACGTAATGGTGGTGAAGGGGTTAACCCTTTGAGTACCAGCGACGTGTGTTAGGTTTTATTCTAGCTATATTTAGACGATATTTTGCAGCTTAGGAAGGATCTGTGGTAGTAAGAAGGGTTAAGCGAGATAGTTTGAAGCCTTGATGATGGCTAGAGATCCTTGCTAAGCTGAATAAAATCGTCTAACAGTTGCCAGGAAATTATGAAAAGGATGTCCCTGGTACTGAATGGGTTAAATTAAAAGTGGCAATGTGTCTCCTCTCATTTCGGTATCGACATTTGTTTGTCTAGCAATTATACACTACAGCAGAACATTACTATAATCTATGCACTATAAGCAGGCCAAAAATCTTGACCACTAACATTTATGACTAATAAACGACTACGGTAATCTAATCGTGCTAGTATTTCGGAAGAGTCAGCCAGGGAATAGGGGTAAATTTCTATAATTGCACCTATATGAGCTAAAAAATATAGTATTGTATTTAACAGGAAGGTACTACGAGGTAAGTGATGTGATATACAGTAGGTGGCAATATGCGGAAATGGATTATAAGGGCATTCCGCCCTCTCTGACAAAAGTCTATTAATCTAGATGTGACACGGATTTTACAACGTTTCAGAGACACATTTGCCTAACCTAACAACCTTACCTAACCTATCCTAGTATTATGGGTGGGGGCTGCCGCCCCCACACCCCCGCTGGTTGGGTAAAATGGTAGAAATCCAGTTGGGGTGGAGTGAGTAACCGTAGATTTTCGTAAGGGGGTCAGAGGGGGCGGAATGCCCTTATAATCCATTTCCGCATATAGCCACCTATACCACATCGCTTACCTCGTCGTACCTTCCTGTTAAATACAATAATAATTTGTTTAGCTCGTATAGGTGCAATTATAGAATAATTCCGAAGCAAATGAAGTAAGTCTTTCCCTAGCCCAATAAGGTATTTGACCACTATTGTTTGCTTGTTTGTTCATGTGCTTGTTACAAATAATATATAAAAAATATAATAAAAAATACTAATTGAGGTATGTATATGGAGCTAGTTTAGTCATTCCGTTTGGTACAATAATATAAATGATAAACATTTGTTTAATCTCCGATCCGATAATGTTTTTGTTTCAACCTCCGGAAAAACATTTTATGTGCACTATACAGTATATAGCACTGTAAAAACAAAAAATTCTCCCTATAAACTCCCTATTGACGGCAGTGAAACTCTTATTAAGCCCCTTACTGGCAACATAGATGCTGAATTCAATAAGTCATGGGGGGGGGGGGGGGGGTGATTGGGGGCAAAGCCCCCATTGGTATTATTTCCATTCATCTATGTATATCCTTGCTTATTGTGTTCTGGTATTATTTCCATGCATCTATGTATATCCTTACTTATTGTTTTCTGGTATTATTTCCATGCATCTATGTATATCCTTGCTTATTGTGTTCTGGTATTATTTCCATGCATCTATGTATATCCTTGCTTATTGTGTTCTGGTATTATTTCCATGCATCTATGTATATCCTTGCTTATTGTGTTCTGGTATTTTAATCTGTGGCATTTTCGTTTTACATCAACTTACGTGTTTACCGACGTACGCCTGGTAACACAACTCATTCCCTAATTCTTCATATCACAACATATGAAATATGAAGAAAAACTAGGGAATTAAATAAGAATCCATGCTTAAATCGATTTGGAATCATTGCTAGAATTATACCCATTTATATACTAACAAGGATATGTATAAACATGCCAAGCAGCTGACTGGACAATTATGAATTGACCACTTGCGAGTTTCAGGCTATAAGGAAGTTGGAGCCTTAAACATCGATATTAAACAGTAATACAACAATAATGTAAGTTTCTGATGGCTAAAGGGTATGTTGAATTGGGTTTTATGTATTAATGAATGTACTACGACCGTATTTGTTTAGCTCGTAATTATGTTAAATATCGATGTCTACAGCTCCAACTTCCTTATGGAACGAAACTCGCAAGTTGGCAATTGGAGGAGGAAGACATATTCGACAAGGCTTTAAGCATTATCCCCTTCAGTACCGGTGACGTCCTTTTCATTATGTTTTGGCAACTATTAGACTACTTTATTCAGGTTAGGAAGGACGTCTACTCATTAAAAGGTTACATCCTATCTCAATCAATCCTTTTAGCTACCATATATCTTCCCTCAGCTTAATAAAATCGCCTAAATATTGCTGAAATCCAATATATAGAACATCACCGGTAGAGAAAGGGTTAAGAGAACCGCAGCATTAACTCCTTCTGTACCGGCGACGTCTTTTTAATTTTATTTTAGCTATAGTTAGATAATTGTGTGCGTTTAAGAAGGATATGTGGTACTACAAAGGGTTAAATGGGATAGTATAGAAGCCTGTTAATTGCTGGAGGCCGTTTTTAAATTGAATAACGGCATATAATAGTAGCCAGAATAAAGTTAAAAGGACGGTGTCGGTACAGAAGGGGTGAATAAATATACACTTTACAGTAAAAGTCGTACCCCTCTGCGGTCTTAGAACTGGCAGAATTCCAAAGAACAAAACGCACTATGATTTACCTGTATATGGCGGAAACTTCCCTTCAGGTAATATAAGGATGTCCAATATATATCTATGAGCCTGCGAAGATGTTGTAGAGACGATACACTTGGCACGGAGAGTATGATAATATCAAGTCGAATTATGATCTGTCCTTAGAGCTATCAAAACACCACACAGGCAAGAAGGTCGCCATTTGACTATTGTTGTTTAGTTAGTTAGTTAAAATAGGACTTCAGAGGCTATCAACCCTACTGGATTATTAAGCCAGCACACTGTAAGTCAAGAATAGCGAGAACTCTAGTCCCTGCCTCGAATTATGATCTTTCCTGAGATATTTCAACACACCACACATGCAAGAAGGTTGCCATTTAACTACTGTTGATATAATATGTTTCTAAGCTGCTGATTTCTCGAAACCTAATGAAACAATATGAACCTGCTGTGTCTCTGCTTCATATTAGCACGGAGTTTAGAATAAGTACTGTACGTCAAACTTTGCCCTAAAATCATCATAATAGCCACAATCTCAAAAACAATAAATTTGACATATCCTAGATACCCTAAAAGTCGCAAATTAAGCATCTAAATGGAAATTAGTTGCACCAACTTCCTTTAACTGTATTAATGTATTCCAGCTATACTGTATTCCAGCTATACTGTATTCCAGCTATACTGTATTCCAGCTATACTGTATTCCAGCTATACTGTATTGCTATACTGTATTCCAGCTATACTGTATTCCAGCTATACTGTATTCCAGCTATACTGTATTCCAGCTATACTGTATTCCAGCTATACTGTATTCCAGCTATACTGTATTCCAGCTATACTGTATTCCAGCTATACTGTATTCCAGCTATACTGTATTCCAGCTATACTGTATTCCAGCTATACTGTATTCCAGCTATACTGTATTCCAGCTATACTGTATTCCAGCTATACTGTATTCCAGCTATACTGTATTCCAGCTATACTGTATTTAGACGATTTTGTGCAGCTTAACAAGGATCTGTGGTAGTAAAAAGGGTTGATTTAGATAGTTCGTAGCCTGTTAAACTGAACTAAGTAAAATCGTCTAAATATAGCTAGTATATAATTTAAAAGACGTCGCCGGTACAGAGAGGGTTAAAGGAAGGTTTTTCGTCGGGGTTTCATACAATTCAAAGAAGCGGCTTCAGAACTAAAGTTAATACTTTTATGCTTCAATGTACGATATGTTTAGCTCCGACGACGAAGTTGGAGGAGGTTATGTTTTTGCCTCTGCTTGTCTTTCTGCCTGTTTGAATGTTTGCCGGTAAAGAAAACATCTCAAAAAGTGATACATCGATTGTCAGGAAATTTGATGGGCAGATAGGATATGATATGCGCCAAGGAAGAGGTCTATCTATCTATATGCTCAGGCCCAATCCCCACTTTTCCTATTTTTATATTTTATTTTCCTCTATTTTATTATTATTATTTTTGTTTTTGGGTTTTTTCTTGGGGGTGGCCGACTCAAGACAGAGCAAGAACAGGAAAACACAAGACAAAACAGCGAACAAACACAGACAAAACACAAAATTCACACACATCTAGGTCACCCAGGAGAATACCCAGAGACCAGGGTCACCAAGGAAGAGGTGATTCCATTTAAAAAACAATCGGTACCGTACGTAATCAATTTGTCTGATTGTTGGTTTGTCTGTAAACAAGACTGTAAGTCAAGTATATTTTTCAGGATTGGAGCCCCTTTTCGAGAACTCCAGGACCTTAACCTTCATGACTGTCTTCCCCCTCCCCCCCCCCCCCCTTCTCCCTCAGCTTTGAGCACCTATGGATCGACAGTCTTGGTGGTGGGCGGGTTGATTACCGTGGGTCTCTTATACTGTTCTTCGAGCAGGTCTTTTTCACCCACGCCAACGCTCACAGGATCTTCAGGCGTCACAGGAGGCGTCACAGCTTAAGGAGGACCTCTAGCAATGAAATGGACTCTCTTCTCCCTCATGTTTAACCCCATTGTCTTCTCTCCTTTCTCCCTCAGCTTTGGGCACCTACGGATCGACAGTCTTGGTGGTGGGCGGGTTGATAACGGTGGGTCTCTTCATACTATTCTTCGAGCAGGTCTTCTTCACCCACACCAACTTTGGGGGGTGGGGGACACTTGTTGCAGGCAGCTTTGTTATTTGTCTCCTTCATATACATAGACAAAAATCGCCTGGAAACCCTGGCAAATGATCCACTTAACCCTTTCTGTACCGGCGACGTCTTTTCTATTTTATTGTAGCTATATTTAGACGATGTTGTGCATTTAACAAGGATCTGTGGTAGTAAAAAGGGTTAAGTGAGATAGTTCGATGCCTGTAAATTGCTGGAGACCCTTTTTAAACTGAATAAAATTGTCTAATAGTAGCCAGAATAACGTTAAAAGGACGTCACCGGTAATTAAAGGGTTAACTGTCAACACTTTCCCTTCTCCCTCAGCTTTGGGCGCCTACGGATCGACAGTGGTGGTGGTGGGGGGACTGATAACGGTGGGCCTCTTTATACTGTTCTTCGAGCAGGTCTTCTTCACCCACGCCAACGCTCACAGAATCTTCAGGCGTCACATCTTCTGGATCGCTTCAGTCTATCCGGTTAGTAGTAGTAGTAGTAGTAGTAATAGTAGTAGTAGCAGCAGTCGTTCCCTAGGCTACCTGGCCGAACAGCCCCGAGCTCCTAAAGAAGGCCACGGCCAAGACCGGGTTTTCCCACAAAGTTCTCAAGGAGTGTGTGTTGTGTTGTTGGCGTAAGTGATTGTGTGTCATGTAGTCTTCCGTAATGTGTTTGATAGTATGTGGTGTTGTTTTACAACCTGGAAAGGTGTCATAGACGGAGTCATCCAGCCTTTTCTGATAACTCAGAAGGGCTGGATGGTGCCCACATCGCAGCCTAGCCAGGTGGACTCTATCCTCACGGGAAAGGAGGGCTTCTGGGGTTTGGACTTCAGGGGGCCGGTTGGTTACTCAGTTAGGTTAAGCCGGTATCACACAAGCGATTTGTCCCTCAACATTTATCCTCAACTCTGTTCCGCCAGCTTGTGAGGCAAACTTTTAAAATAATGTTAGCCCTCAAAGTAAGCTACCATGATTCTAGTTTCCGATACCAGTGCAAAATATCCCACAAATGTCAAAATAAAAATGTTGCCCACCGAACTTTGACTATACAAGCTCTCGTGTAATACTTGCTCTCGTTGTATACTTGTTGTGCTTGTGATATACTGATAACGCCAGGAGTTAGAATAAAAATTTTGCCCACTGAACTTGACTATACAACTCTCGTGTAATACCAGTTGTACAGTATACTTGTTGTGCTTGTGATATACTGATAACGCCAGGTCTCATGCGATATTAATTAAGCTAAAGATTAAATGGAGAAACAAAGACTTGACTGATGCTTTATATAGTACTTAAGTTGAAGAGCTACTGTAGGTTATATTAATATAAGGATTAAATGCAGAAACAAAGACTTTACTAATGATTTTATAGTACTCAAGTTGAGGAGCTAAGTTGTATTTATTGTAGCATTAACATAAGGATTAAATGGAGACACAAAGGATTTACCAATGCTTTACATAGTACTAAAGTTGAACAGTTTGGTTGTATATTTCTTAGTAATAACATCAGCTGGCATCAGTATACAGCATAGTATATAATAATAATAATAATAATAATAATAATTCTTTATTCCAGACACATAAGATAGATACAGTATAAATACAGTACGACCTAATGGTCCATATCACATACACTTCTCGTCAGAGCACAGATAATAATTAAACACAAAGATATATTAATAAAGACACAATAAAATAAAAAATACAGTAGGCCTATTTACAGAATAGAGCACATATCACATTTTGTCACAATATAACACAGATAGGCTAACTAAGGCTATTGCTCAATGTTGGTTAACACCTATTGCACAGATCATTGCTCATAGTTCAATTAGACCTATATATTACATTACAGTACATACTATGTGTGCAGCAGCTTCTGCCAGTGAGATATAATACGGGATTCATAGATATGATCACTAGACCAAAGAGCTACAATCAGCGTGTTACTGGAGGATTGCAGTCGCTGCGAAAAGCTGTACACCAGTCTCCTGATGACAGCCCGACAGCACTGCACATCCAACAGTGTGCACACCATACTAGTGCTTTCATATTTAGAGAGACCAATGAACATCTTGAGTATATTATGATAGGATGTACACAGACCATTTATGGTGGCTCTCTTATACTTCCACCACAAATGGGCCGTGTACATAGAGGAACAATATGTCCGGAACAAAGTGACTTTAGTTTCCCAATTACACATGTGGAATTTTCTCAAGATGGTGTTACCACGTAAATATAGCTGTCTGCGCTGACGGCCGATATCTGCATCATCTGAGCAATCGTTTGAGATAATGTGTCCCAGGTATTTTATTTTGTTTACTTCTTGAATAATTTGATTATTGAGTGAGAAATTTGGCAGTTTACTTTTATACAGTAATTTTGATCTAAATATAAGAACAGCACTTTTCAGTGGGTTGAATTTAACACAATGTTTACTACCAAAAGATTCACATATATCAAGAAGTTTGCTCAGACCCGCAGAAGACGGTGCAATAATGACCAGATCATCAGCATACATGAGATGGTTGATGATTTTATTCCCACCATAACATCCAATCTGCTCTTTATTCAATTTATCACTTAATTCATCCATATATACATTGAATAAGTAAGGTGAGAGAATACTACCCTGTCTCACTCCATTGGTTACTGTAAAGGAATCCGAAATAATGTTACCCCATCTTACATTAAATGTTTGATTGGCGTACCAGTACTTCAAGATTCTCAGTATATAGGATGGCACTCCCCTTGTTGCTAATTTATCAAACAGGATATTGTGGCAGACTCTGTCAAATGCCTTACTAGCATCAAGAAAGCATGCAAAAATAGAGCTGTTCATTTTGATGTACCCATCCACTAGCTCCTTCAGAGTGTAGATGCACTGGTCCGTACCATGATTCTTTTTAAAACCAAATTGATTACTATTAGTTGAGATATACACTGAGATTCTGTCTAAAATGATTAACTCTAGTATCTTACTTACAATACTGGCAAGGGCAATAGGTCTATAGTTGTCTTTTGATGTAATTTTGCCAGCCTTGTCTTTAATTACTGGTATCAAGGTAACGGACATCATAGATTCTGGTAGGAAACCATGGATTAGAAAGCTGGTAAAGCAACTGCTGAGTTTCTCCAAGAGGAGAGTGGAGGAGTACTTCAAATGTTCAGCATATATACCATCAAAACCACAGGATTTGTTAGCATCTAGCCTACTTATTGCAGCCTTGATTTTTTCACTTGTAACTTTAATTGTGTCATATTTTTCTTCTTTGTTACACTCTGTTGTAGCAGCAATGGTATTTCCTTGGTGCCCAACAGAGTTAAACAAAGTTTGGTAATGTGTTTTCCAAAGATTGGCTATGTTATTAGTACCAGAGATCCCATCTACACTAACGGGTAGAGGTGTGCAGCTATTATGCATTTTTTTAATATCTTTCCAGAAGGCCAATGTGTCTTTGCTAGCAAAGTTTTTGGCCAATGCTTCTCTTCTTAATACATTTTCATTGTTTTTTATATATCTGATTGCATACTTGCATCTAGCCTTTAGTCTGGTGAACATGTCAAAAATGGGTCCCTGTCTCGGTTTGTTATGATCCAGCCATACACTACGAGCATCTCGGGATGCCTGGTATAGTTCTGAAACATGGTCATTCCACCCAGGTTTGTTAAAAGAGTAATTTTTGTTATGCTTGTGAAATACTATGTCACTAGCCTTAGTAAGACAAGATATAATATTATTGTACAGCTTGCTGACTTCTTCTCGATGACTAGCATTAACACAATTGGGGTCTTCACAGGTAATGGCATCCTCACTGCCAGGATCAAGCTCAGAAAAGAGAGTGTGTGTTAAAGTGCAAAATTGCTCACACTCCTCCTCGTCAAGCCCGCCCCATGGCAGTTTTGGATTTACACTATTGTTTGACTGGGTTAATTCTGGCGCTCTTTCCAAACTAGCTGTTAAGGTCAATGGGATATGATCTTCATCTGTATATGTATACTGAATTTCCATATTTGTTATCATATCATGGAAATCAGCACTAGCTACGGTATGATCTAGCCAAGACGTTGAGCCCCATGCTGCACTGACACATGTGTAACTACTATGAGGGAGCATGAGCTGAGAAGAGATAATTAGATCATGCTCACCACAGAAGTTAGTCATATGACTAGCAAACAGAGAGTTACTCATGTCCTTCAGATTAGCATTCCAGTCCCCTATTACAGAGTAGCAGGTGGTATTTAGTTCTTGTAAAAGAGCACTTAGCTCTCCAAGGCATTCCAGGTATTGTTCTTCATTTTCATTACATTGGTAGGGCAAGTACACACTAAGAATAACTACTTTCCGTTGGATATCTTCTATTTCTATACCTGTACACCATGGTAAATTTGTTACAAGTGGTTTAACCCGGCTGTCTAAAGAGTCCCTCCACAAAATAGCTACTCCTCCCGGTGGGTGACCTGCTACTAGACCATCCATAGCATCAGTTGTCGAGACCCCAAACCCATGAAAATTATCACAGATAGTACTGAGGTTACCCAAATCCTGTTTAAAATACCAAGTCTCCTGCAGGCACACAATATCACTGGTATTAAATACGTCTACTACATCAGGGCGTAGGAGAAGCCCTCTGTTGGTTTTAGGGAGCCCCCTACAGTTATAAGTAGCAATACGCAAATTGTTGGGAGATGAAGTAGACTTTATATCCATGATTAAGAGTTGTTGGGAGGGTGGGTTACCGTAGTTATAGAGTCCTCATTTGTTGATACCGGTACCTGTGCCCTACGTTCTCTCCACCAGTACACCGATGCTTCCTCTGGCCAAAGTTCTTCATCCATAAACACCTCGGGATTTGGACACTCGCAGTTTATTCTGAATGAAATATATGTGTGCCTATCAGACCAGGGAATAATTGGTTCAACATCCATACTAAGACTGAGTTTATTGGAGAGATATTCTTTCAAGTCGGATGCCGTCACTCCTGGCTTAAAACCTGTCGCGAATACTTTGGCTATGCGTGATCTTTTCACTTTTTTAACTGTACTTATCCCCGTACTTTTATTTTTACCCTTAATCCCCTGATGCATAAAGTTCCTAGGTTGAATTTGCACAGCCATAGAATTCCTAACATTGTTTGTGGTACCAGTACCGGTACCTCCATTCAGCCTCTGTTCCCCCTCAGGTATGTGATGAGTTTTACCTTTGGTGGAATGTACCCTAAACCATTGTCCTTGAACAGTACCCTCCCCCTTATATACACACCATTGATGAGGAAGTTAGGCTGTCAGGTTAACCTCGTGAGATTGTTCTGTGGTTGGTTTCTTATTATCCAAGTTACCCTGAAATTTATTCTACAGCCACTACACAAACATTACGTCAGATGAAAAAATATAAACACCATATGAGGAGAACTTTATTGACAACGTTTCGCAGATAGCTTCTTCGAGTGACCTGAAGAAGCTATCTGCAAAACGTTGTCAATGAAGTGCTCCTCCTCATATGGTGTCTATATTAATATTGTCAACTTTTCTAAGTTATTTCAATATTATTTCAGTTACTGAGAGACGGATCAAGAATTATGTGTACATTTTTATCAGTGCATTTGTGAATATCAAAGTTACTGTTATAGATGATGAGCCTGATGAGTGTGATCGCCTTGGTGGTTCCTCGGGCAAATAACCTCTGCACCGCCTTCAAAGTCACGTAAGTTACTATAGTCTAGTCATAATGATTAGGCCAGATATCTTAAACACTAACCTCTATAACTTAAAAAAGACTAGAGTAAACGAGTTAGTATTCCTGCCATTTTGGGAAGAGTCAACCAGGGAATAGGTGTGGAGATGTACAGCCCATTCGCTCTAGTCCTATTTTAGTTACAGAAGTTTAGTTACAACTGAATGCTTAATTATAACAAAAATGGAACACAAAATCAGTGTTTCTCCCTGCTTCATTGGTCTCGTGAAACTATATGCAAAATATTGACAATAATTAATTTGCTCCTCCTCATATGGTGTATATATTCACTCTCTCTCTCTCTCTGCTTAGGTACAGTCAACTCGTTTAATCTGCAGAGTCTTATAATATAATTTAGGCTTATTTGAAGCTTAAATATTAATGTATACAATAAATGTGCAATATATAAAGTGGAAAAAGGAATGAATCAAGAAATATATAAGCGATACTGTTTCCTACATCAATCTGAAAAAGTAGAATTGCATAACTACAATCTCAGAGGCTCCGCGGGTTAAACGAGTTGACTGTAGGGCCTACATGTCCATAGGTATTAGCCACTTCACGGACCTGACACTAATAATGATATATGCGAAACATTGTCAATATAGTGCTCCTTCTCACATGGTGTTTAACACTGTTTATATTCACACCCTCTCTCTCTGTTTAGGTACATGTCTATAGGTATCAGCCACTTCACGGACTTAACCCAGCTCATGTGGGGCGGAGAGGACGTTCTATTAGCCAAGAAACATTGATAATAATGTGCTCCTCCTCACATGGTGTTTATATTCTCTCTCTCTCTCTCTCTCTCTCTCTCTGTTTAGGTTCATGTCCATAGGTATAAGCCACTTCACGGATCTGACGCAGCTCATGTGTGGCGGAGAGGACAGTTTATTAGCTAAGAAATATTGACAATATAGTGCTCCTCCTCACAGGGTGTTTATATTCCCCCTCTCTCTCTATTTCTTTAGGTACATGTCCATAGGTATCAGCCACTTTACGGACTTAACCCAGCTGATGTGGGGCGGAGAGGACAATCTGTTGGCTAAGACCTCCGAGACACCCCTCAACCTACAATTGGGACCACTCTGCTGTTGTTGTGTCTGTCTACCCAAGCCACCCATCACCAAGTAAGTACCTAAAATTTGTGTTTTAGTTAAAATAGGACTTCAGAGGCTATCAACCATTCTGGATTATTAAGCCAGCACACTGTAAGTCAAGAATAACATCAGGACTAGAGAGCCCTTTTCAATAACTCCAGTCGGATCCCTTGCCTACAGTATTTCTGGACCTGTCTTTAACCCATTGAATGCGGGAGACGTTCCAGAACGCATAGGCAATTTACAGCAATTTCCAGGCTTTAATCCGTAGAAATCGAGTGTCAGTGGGCGGGACAGCGAGAGGCCCACCCCCGACTGTCAGCACGACCAGCCGTGCACTGAGGGAAACTGTGGTCTCGGACCGCAGTCTCAGCAGTGTTGCCCAGCGCTACATTTCTAATAATTAGCGAATTTTCCCGAATGTCTATGGCAGCGCTGCGGGTGAATCCCACGAGTTAGGAAGATCGTTCTAGTGTAATTTTGAAGCTATTTTCGTCTAGTTTTCGGCATAATACATTTCATTTCATGCAGATACTTGATTAATCTTCTAACCATTTCTAACATTCTATCCATTTCTCCTTTCTCAGAAATCTCCATCTTAGGAGATTTCAACGTTCACCACCGCCATTGGCTCTCCTCTCACACTACTGATCCACTTGGTGAACAAGCCTACGTCTTTTCTATCCTAAATGACCTAGAGCAGTTAGTTCAGCAACCCACCCGTATCCCGGATCGCATCGGAGATCGGCCCAACATTCTTGACCTGTTTCTAACTTCTAACCCTTCTTCTTATACTGTCGATCTTTTCTCTCCTTTGGGCTCCTCCGACCATAAACTTATCTCTGTCACCTGTCCTATCTCTCCAGTACAGCCACCCGATCCTCCTAGCCGGCGGCGCTTGTGGCACTTTGGCGCTGCCGACTGGGAGGCTCTTCGGCAGTACTTCTTTGATTTCCCATGGAATGATTTCTGCTTCCATGGCCGAGGACCCTCGGAGAGTGCTGAACGCATTACCGAGGTAATCCTATCGGGCATGGAAGCATACATTCCATTCTCTTTCTCTCAGACTAATGCTAAAAAATCTTGGTTTACTCACGCCTGTTCTACTGCTGTCCGCAATAAGGAGGAAGCATTCAAACGGTACCGACGCCTTAAAACTCAAGACTCTCATTCTTCATATGTTTCTGCCCGGAATCAAGCCAAATCTGTTCTTCGACTTGCCAAACACTCTTTCATCAATAATAAATGCACTGAACTATCCAACTCTAGCTCTTCCCAAGCTTTCTGGCATCTAGCCAAAAAACTCTCCAACAATTTCTCTTCCTCGTCTTTCCCTCCCCTTTCCCACTCTGATGGCACAACCACCACTTCTTCCTCTGACAAAGCTAAACTCTTCGCTCAAACTTTTGCTAGAAACTCCACCTTGGATGATTCCGGTGCTATTCCTCCCTCTCTGCCCTCCTCTCTCTTACTTATGCCTAATATCCTAATCTCTTCTAAAGATGTACTTTCTACCCTCTCTGGGCTTAACACTAATAAGGCGTACGGTCCGGACGGTGTTCCTCCTGTTGTTCTCAAAAACTGTGCTTCCGTGCCGACTCCCTGCCTAGGCAAACTCTTTCTTCTCTGTCTATCCTCTAACGTCTTCCCTTCATGCTGGAAGTTTGCTCACATTCAACCTGTCCCAAAGAAGGGTGACCGCTCTCAACCCTCCAACTATCGTCCAATTGCTCTTATCTCTTGTCTTTCTAAAGTTTTTGAAACTATTCTTGCTTCCAAATTTCTTAAGCATTTCTCTTCTCATAATCTGCTCTCAGATCGCCAGTATGGCTTCCTTAAGGGTCGCTCTACTGGTGATCTTCTTTCATATCTTACTAACTCTTGGTCATCCTCCTTTCGGGACTTCGGTGAGACTTTTTCTATTGCACTAGACATATCGAAAGCCTTCGATAGAGTCTGGCATAAATCTTTAATTTCTAAACTACCCTCCTTCGGTTTCTATCCCTCCATCTGTGCCTTTGTCTCTAATTTCCTTTCCGGCCGTTCCATAGCCGCGGTTGTGGACGGCCATTGTTCACTTCCTCACCCTATAAACTCCGGTGTTCCTCAGGGCTCTGTCCTATCTCCTATTCTCTTTCTAATTTTTATAAATGATCTCCTTAACTGTACCTTAATTCCCATCCATTCATACACAGACGACTCAACCTTACACTACTCCATTAGTTTTTCAGAACGCCCCAGCCAGCAATCCCTCAACGACAAACGTAATGAAGCCATAGAACTCTTAAATTCTGATCTAAATACTATTTCCAATTGGGGCAGAGAAAACCTTGTTAACTTTAATGCTTCCAAAACCCAATTTCTCCATCTATCTACCCGTCAGGATCTCCCAGCGGACTATCCCTTATTCTTCAACAATACAAAAATCAACCCTTCATCTTCTCTCAATATTCTTGGCGTCTCTTTTTCTTCTGCTCTCATTTGGAAGGACCATATTACCAGTTTTGCTAAGGCAACCTCCCAGAAGCTGGGTGTGCTCAACCGCCTTAGGGGGTTCTTTTCCCCTGCACAGCTTCTTGCTCTGTACAGGGGCATAGTGCGCCCTTGTATTGAGTATTGTTCACATATGTGGGGAGGTTCCTCTCACACCGCTCTCCTAGACAAAGTTGAAAGGAAGGCCTTTCGTATCATTAACTCCCGTCCACTCACCAACTCTCTGCAATCTCTCTCTCTCCGCCGCAATGTTGCATCTCTCTCGCTATTCTATCGCTACTATAATAATCAGTGTTCCTCAGAGCTATCCCAGTGCATACCACCTCCTTTACGTAGGGCACGTGGTACCCGTCTTGCAACTCAATCCCACCCCTACTCTGTGCAACTCTCCAACCCAAGAGTGAAACGTTACTCTCAAACTTTCTTCTACTCAACAGCTGAGCTCTGGAACTCTCTCCCAGAATCAGTCTTTCCCTCTTCCTATGACTTAAATTGCTTCAAACTCTGTGTGTCCAGGCATTTTGGCTCGAACATCCCTTGATTTTGGCCCTGTCACTCTTTCAACTATGGGGGGGGGGGCACTCGCTATAGGCAGTTATGCCTTTTGCCTCCCTCAATCACATAGAAAAAAAAAAAAAAAAAAATCATTCAGGCGTGCCTGAATATGCCCTAAGTAGCCCAAATATGCCCGCAGCATAAGTGTTAAAGGCCGACTGACACCGAATAAGCGACTTTGAAATTCCAATTCTTCTTTTTAGATTATTTAAACATCTGCTAGCCAAATCCGCACAAATACCTTTGCTGGATCTATCCTGCTCATACTTTGGGTGTTACTTTTCAACGAATCATCTTTATCTTGATTTTTTATTGGAGGGCTGTTTGGAATGCCCAATTAACCCTGCCACAGTCCACTACGGGGAGGGAATCTTGGGAATCACAGGCAGACGAGCATACTCTGTGATTCCCTCCCCGTAGTGGACTGTGGAATCAAGAATATACCAAAAGTTGATGTAAATGCACTGATTAACCAAAACATATTTATATACATATATATATATATATATATATATATATATGTATATATATATATGTATATATATATATACAGATATTTATATATATATATATATATATATATATATATATATATATATATATATATATATATATATATAATTATATATATATATATATATATATATAGAGAGAGAGAGAGAGAGAGAAGATATCATACGGTATTATGAATCCGAAAATTGCATTAATTAGTATGGTTTTCAAATAAATTGTTTACAAGTTTCACATGAATGGAGGACACCAGTAAGTTTGCTTGTTTGTTTGTTTCATTGAAATTAGTCTTCCTTCTTCAATTCCTTTATATAACAATATTAAATGTATGTAATTATCACTATCATTTCTTTTATTCCCATGCAGGTTCTCTTTGCGGCTGGTCATCTTGATGTCAGACCAGCTACCCTTCACCCAAGCGGCCTATTACTTCTTGGTCCTCGTTCTTCTCTCAGCCAGTAACATCACCCTCGGCAGTGTAGGTGGAGGGAAAGGGGGGAGAGAGAGAGGGGGGGAGAGAGAGAGAGAGTATAATAAAGTGATAGCTTATTACTGCATGGTCCTCGTTCTTCTTTTAGCCAATTGCATCACCCTTGGCAGCGTAGGTGGAGGGAGAGGGGGGAGAAGGGGAGAGTGTGTGTGTGTGTGGGGGGGGGGGTGGGGGGCAGATAATAGAATAGACTATTATAAGTTTATTGGGTAAATTTCTATAAGTGCACCTATACGAGCTAAAAAATAATATTATTGTATTAATATTATTGTATTTAACAGGAAGGTACAACGAGGTAAGTGATGTAGTATAGGTGGCAATATGCGGAAATGGATTATAAAGACATTCCGCCCCCTCTGACAAAAGTCTATCAATCTAGATGTGACACGGATGTTACAATGTTTCAGAGAGACATTAGCCTAACCTAACAACCTTACCTATCCTATCCTAGTATTATGGGGGGGCTGCCGCCCCCACACCCCCGCTGGTTGGGTAAAATGGTAGAAATCCAGTTGGGGTGGAGTGAGTAATCATAGATTTTCGTAAGGGGGTCAGAGGGGGTGGAATGCCCTTATAATCCATTTCCGCATATAGCCACCTATACCACATCACTTACCTCGTCGTACCTTCCTGTTAAATACAATAATAATTTTCTTAGCTCGTATACGTAGGTGCACTTATGGAATAATTCCGTGTATTGCTCAGACCTTATACAACTATACATACAGTATGGAACACTTACAATTAAACACATTACATGGTTACAAGAAGGAAAATTTGGTAATTAAACATGACTAGAAACAATCATACCTATGTGGTGTATTTAATATATAAATAAATAGACACCCAAAAATAACCACTTATGTTCTTATGTTCTTCATCTTCTTCAGGTAAATTACGACAGTGCCTCGCTGTACATGTACCTGTTCAACACGGCTTCCTTCATTAGTGGGGTGTATTCTTTGCAGATCCTGACCTACTTCTCCAGGGGCTACCTCGAACACTACAGCTACAGGGTGAGAGAGAGAGAGAGAGAGAGAGAGAGGGAGTATTTCAACTCGGTATAATTTTTCCCTTATTGTTGTAGAGATTAGTAGATCTATTCATTATAAATTATATATTTCAAGAATTTGTTTATGAAGATGTTTGTTTGGCATGTCATGGATAAAATGTGTGTGTGTGTGTGTGTGTGTGTGTGTGTGTGTGTGTGTGTGTGTGTGTGTGTGTGTGTGTGTGTTTTTTTATAAGTCGAACATGACATATTAGAGGTAGGGAGATATATTTTCGCTCTCTTACACCAATCTACTATAAATATGTATGTATGTATGTATGTATATACTCAGGCACATACCCCATAGCTGGAGGTGGCCGACTCGAGATAGAGCCTGAACAGGGACAACACAAGATTTAAAAAAGAAAAACAAATTACACACATCTAGGTCGCCCAGGAGAAGATCCAGAGACCAAGGATCACCAAGAGCCTCCAGCACTCCACCGGTCCCAGACCTCCCGGAGAGGTTCAGGTCTCAGCAGGCAGACACGCAGTGGAACCATACCACAATACCTCACATCCAGGCATGACCTATTAATATGATTAATAGTATTATTAGCTTGATGGTAGTAGAAAAGAAGATATTATCAACATCAATAATACTGTTAATTTAACCCCTAACTAAGTGACCCAGTATGTCTCTCTCTCCTCCAGGCCAAGTCGTTCTCCATGAAGACTCTAGTACTGGTAACCAACATGCAAGGGATGATCTTTGATATAATGGGGCTAAGCATGAGGGAGAAGGGGGGCCAGAAAAGCAACCCATGATCTTAACCCCTAATATGTCTCTCTCTCCCCCAGGCCAAGTCGTTCTCCATGAAGACTCTAATACTGGTGACCAACATGCAAGGGATGATCTTTGATATAATGGCCAACTACCACGCCTTCCCCTGCATCCCTCCCTTCCTGCCACCCAACGTATACAAACAGAGTGAGTCCAGAACTGGTATCGCATGAGATATTTAAGGGTCTACAGACCGAGAGGACTGGGTTTGATTCCCGGCAGTTGGAGATGCTTAGGCAATCTTCTCGCGTCTCTTGCCTCTGTTCGCCTAACAGTAAAATAGGTCTGTGCCATACACACAAATATTTTGACTACTCTTGACAATGTCACCAAATCAGTTAAACTTCGTTAGATGCAGAAAGGCATCTCAGATTTTTTTTTTCTCACAAAGTATGGTCCCTCTGTACTGTGTGAGTCTGGAATAAAGCATTAGCATTATTATTATTATTATTATTATTATTATTATTATTATTATTATTATGATGATGAGTGTGTGCTTGCTTTTTGTAGGCGAACTGTTATGTGTTCTTCTCCTGTCACCTCCTACCCCTTGTGAGATCTCGTAAGGGCTGGCTACTGACTGACTGATTATAAAGTGTTTTCCATTCTTCTTACAGCTGCTGAGAACTCCTTGTACCTTCTGGAGATGATGGTGTTAGGGTCGTACACTTTCTGGCATTACCACAACCAACAGTTCGACCAGCGACCGTCCAGGCACCTTCCGGGAGAACGACAAGTAGAACAGAGTACAAGATCAGGAAGAAGAGGCATGAGCATCAGTAGCACCAGCACCCAGAGTACCATAGTTGAGAGTGTGCTGGATGAAGAGGCTGAGATAGGAGGTCAAGTTGGTGTTGGGAGAGGTAGGGGTTGTGATGGTGGTCATAGAAACACTGATAGTAGAGCTAGTAGTCTTGCTAGTAGAGGTGGTAGTAGTTCTGGTAGTAGTGTTTCTAGTAGAGGTGGTAGTAGAGGTGGTAGTGTTGCTAGTAGAGGTGGTAGTAGTTCTGGTAGTAGAGGTAGTAGTGTTGCTAGTAGGGATGGTAGTGGTGCTGATAGTAGAGGAGGTAGTAGTTCTGGTAGTAGAGGCAGTAGTGTTGCTAGCAAAGGTGGTAGTAGTGGTGGAAGTAATATTGGTAGTAGAGTTTCTAGTAGCAGATATGGTAGTACTGCTAGTCATAGAGGTGGTAGTGTTGCAGGTAGTACAAGTGGTAGTAATGTAAGTGGGGATGGTACTGGAAGCAGTACATATGACAGTGTTGCTAATAGAAATTGTAGTAATGCCAGTAGCAGAGACGGTAGTGGTGCCATTAGAAAAGGCAGTAACGGTTCTCATATCAGAGGAAATCTTGGCATCGGTGTGAGTGGTGCTGCATTAAGTGGTAGTGGTGCCAGCAATAGAGATGGAAGTATTGGTAACAGGAGTGGTGGTAGTGCTGGCAGTAGAAATGGTGGTGGGACAAGTGAAAGAAGTGGCAGAGGTCTCAACAGGTATGAAAGTGTGCATGATGACAACATTACTGCAGTAAATACGAGAGATACCAACACCGAAAACAGAATAGAGAGAATCGATGACAGAAAACTCACCACCGCTATGAATTTCCCAACGAACAATCCTACGTTGAGCATAAGAGACAACCAGAAGTCACAGAGAAGAAGCCTGGAGAGTGAGGGTGCCACTGGAGTCAACACTGCCTCCCTGCCTCTGACCTCAGCACCACGATCACTCAGCTCCCCAATAAACCCCACCATATACAGCCATGATAACGCACCAACTCGGGGCCTTATGGATGAACCTGACCATCAAGGAAACAATTCTAAATTCCTCCTCACTGATCAGCCGACGAACATGGACCCATGGGAGTATATCCTTCGTGCACCTATCACCAGTGAAGTCGACCACACTGACTTACCCTCTGTACCCAGAGGAGAGTATATGACGGATGATGATGCAGGGCTGGAGACCATACCAAGGAGCATTAATAATAATAATAATAATAATAATAATAATAATAGTTCTTAAAGCTAGCAAACATGCTAAGCCAGCTAAGGATAGCCCAATAAGGCCGATTAGGCGTATTTCCATTGGGGTCCTGTACTACTACCCCATCCCCTTGCTCATGAGGGATGGTAACAACTCGGTGCTTGTGAAAAACCTTTACTGCGCCGAGCGTGGGCGCGATCCTGGGACCTTCTGGGTGGAAGTCCAAGACGCTAGTCATTACACCAGCGAGCCGCATTGTTCACAACAATGATAATTACTTGCAAGTGAGTAATGCCAGCAATATTTCCAAGGGTAATTCACAAAATACGAATAATCAACAAGGTTCCATAACCAACGTGGAACACCATGCACCCGTAGCTATGTCACTAATGGAATGTAAAGATATGAAAAATTAAAATCATCAAAATAACAATAAAACGATTGATGTGTGATTAAGCAAGGCCCTATATATACTTTTTACGGTTTGTGGTTGAGAGTTCTTTTTAAAACTTTGCTACTGAACCTTTAGCTATAGGCACCAATGAGCTACCAATTGGAGATGGCTTTAGTAGAAAGTATATTCATAGAAATAAGTATACATTAAAGATAAAGAGGCAGCTTACAGCAGGTATAATATTGTCATATTGATTGTGATGATAACTTGGTCTATCTATCTATCTATCTATATGCTCAGGCCCAATCCCCATTTTGGGGGTAGCCAACTCAAGAACAGGGAAAACACAAAAACAACATAAAACCACAAATAAACACAGATAAAAAGCACAAACTCACACACATATAATAACATATAATGTGATATGTGCTCTATTCTGTAAATAGGCCTACTGTATTTTTTATTTTACTGTGTCTTTATTAATATATCTTTGTGTATAATTATTATCTGTGCTCTGACGAGAAGTGTATGTGATATGGACCATTAGGTCGTACTGTATTTATACTGTATCTATCTTATGTGTCTGGAATAAAGAATTATTATTATTATTATTATTATAACTTGGTGAAACAGGTTAAGAAGTTAGGGTCAGTTATACAGATTGTGGTGGAATAGTTAGTTGTGATACAGACTTTATAACCATTATTCAATGATAATGTTGGACAGGTTGAGAGAGAGGTATCCTGATCAAGATTCGAACCCACTCACCTCAGGTATATGTGAGAGAGTTGGGCACCGTAACCACTCGGCCATGAGTGGTTACGGTGCCCAACTCTCCCACATATAGCCTACCTGGTATGAGTGGGTTCGAATCTTGGTTTTGATAACCATTGTATAGGCTATTATTACTAAATTGCCTTACATGTGTCATAAGTGATCACTGTGATGGCAAGTGAAGCTCATGGTGTAAGTTATGGTGATGGTGATAGTGTTAGGCGATTGTCTTCAGCTTATAACCAACCTTCAGGCCTCAAAGGGAAGGCGAAGGACACATTTAGTTAACCCCTTCAACACGATGAATTACTTTTCATCATCTTCTGGTTACCATTAAACGAGTTTATTTTACTTTTAATTTACCTCTACGGCTGAAATGGGTAATTACGATCTTAATTAACCCTCTGAGTAAAGTAGGTCCTTTTTAAACTGCTTAAAATCGTGTAGTTTTAGGCAGAATCAAAGATAAAAAGGTGCCATCGTGCTGAAGGGGTTAAGAAAAACAAGCCTGTAGCCTACACACTATTAACCCCTTGAGGCTTAGGACGCATCTTGACAGTTTATTCTGGCTACTATTAGACGATTATATTTAGATTAGGAAGGGTATATGAGAGTCAGAGGGTTAATGGAGATGGCGTTTACCCTTTTAATTCCTACAGAACCTTTCTAAACTGTATACAATCGTCTAATGATAGCCAGAATATACTGTCAAAGTGCGTGATAATCCTCAAGGAGTCAAGGGGTTATTCACGTTTTCCATTTATCTAACGGATTATACAAAGATGGTAATGCTGGTCAGTGTGCAAGACCGGTATTCACTAAGGATTTTGCTTGTAGCCTACAACTTGTTTTATATACATCATATACATTTAGTAATTGGACACATTTTTGTCACCGATAGACACCGTGTTCCAACATACTGTGTGTTTGATTTTGTTAATGATAACTTTATAGTTGAAACTTCTTTTTATATAAATAAAGATGCTTAGCGTACTATCTTTTGAGTTTATTTATTTTCCTATCCTTTGTCTTCATTTCCTTGTGGTGCTTCAAAACTACACCTGTATTAGGGATAAAAATATCAAATTTACCATAGGAAAACCAGCTCGGTTATGGAGACACAGCAAGTATAAGAGAAACCGAAAATAACCTATAGTGGATCGAGAGAGAGAGAGAGGGGGGGGGGGGGGACATAGCCCTTTGACAATTGATAGGGGCCGAGTTTATCATAGGTCTAATGCACATGCACTATTATTCTAACCTCTGTAAATCATAAAGGGCTAGAGCAAATGAGCTGTCAATTTATACACATATTCCCTAGCCAATTCGTCCTATTTGGTAGAAATATTAGCTCGATTACTCCAGTTCTTTTTAAGGTCAGAGGTTACGATTTCTGCCCAACCTAGAATGATTTTTTTTTTTTTTTTTTACAAGCCAGAGAAAGAGATAAAAGGAGAGAAACAAAGTAGGTCACCCCCCTTAAATATTATGATGGAGTTATATTATATAGCTGGAATCACAAGCTTGTTGGGAGCCTAAACTGTGTTGGTGGTGTAATGGTTTAGGTGCTTATGTTCTGGGTGTGGTGTCCCGAGTTCGAATCTTGGGAGGACCATATGCTTTCATTACTTTGTTCAAGTACATAGGGGTTTGTAAATTATGATTAATGTTAAGAACGGGGTGTTACTTATTTTATCAACACATTATGAAAAGGAGGTGGCTTGTGGTAGGGTGGTGTTATTAGTACCATATGGTCGTTTACAACAGAGAGAAATGGGTTCGAATCCCTACATGTGGAGATATTTAAGAGATTTCCACTTGATGGATTTTTTTCTGGACCCCTTTCTCCTTCATGTTTAGCCCCATTGCTTTTTGAGATTTTAAAACGTTCGCCCTATAATTATGGCGATTTTAAGACATTTGGCCCCATTTATTTCAATTTTAAGACTTTTCGTGCCATTTATAAATAGGTGTCTATTTTTTTCCTGGCGAGTGATAGCGAGCCTATGATTTAAGAGGAATCGGCCTTCGGCCTGAAATTTTTTCTGTCGAATTTATCTTGAAAGGGGTTCTAGGGGGTGTAAATTTAAGCTTGATGGAGATCTAGGGAACAAACTAATACCCTACCCTTAAGCAATCTCCTCACACCCCTTGCCTCTGTTCGCTTAACAGTCAAATAAGTCTGTGCTTGGTTTAATAGGGCCTGTTCCCTTATCCCTTAACCCCTTTTGACGTCTTATTGACGTCTTATTTAGTTTATTCTAGCTACTATTTGATGATTTTAATCAGTTTAATAGGGGCCTCCAGCAATTAACATTCTTCCAACTATCACACTTAACCCTTATTACTACCACAGATCCTTCTTAAGCTGCACAAAATCGTTTACATATAGCTAGAAGAAAATTAAAAAAGACCGGTGACCGGTACAGAAGGGGTTAATAAAAGAAGAAGAAAATATTAGTTTTGAAAGGACCCACTCTTGTTTTAAATATTGCGCTCAAAGTGAGGCCCGGTCTAAAACATATAGGCTCTAGCCATAATTAAAGTTAAAACCGACAGTGTATCATTTAAGCATTATATATAACTAATATTTTTACCTTTAAAATTTGGAAAAAGCTTAAAATATAAAAAAATAATTATTTGACCCGTCAATCGCAATGTTGCCAACTTTGCTACCTTCCTGCTAGATCTGGAGGCTTTTACTTCAATCTAAAGGCAAACTTTTACATCTAGTAGTATGAATTATAGCGATATTCTGGAGATTTGAGCCATTTTGTAGTGGTATTCTAGAGATTTTGACATTATTATAGCGATTTTTGGCCTTTATTCACTATCTAGCGGACTTGATTTAGTTATTTTCGGCCTTCATTAACTATCTACCGGACTTGATTTGGCCATTTTAGAGCGATTTTCTAAAGATGGTGGCATTATTCTAGCGATGTTCGGCCTTTATTCATATATATGTATTTATATCTAGCTAGCTTGACTTGGCAACACTGGACTCAATCGAATGTTTTGTTTTCCCCGAGCGAGGCCGAGTGAAGGGGACGTCTGCTACCCTTGTTGTGGATAACTTTGGGCCAAAATGGAGATCCCAGTGACCCAGTTGCCCCCCGGAGACCCCAGGCTAGTAGAGGCCATAGTGGGACAGCTAAAAACCAAAGGAATATTCGATCAGTTCAGAAAGGAGTGCCTGGCAGATGTGGACACGAAGGTTGGTTTGGTGGTGGTGGTTTTCATCTCGTAGTGTAATGGCTTCCTTCCCTCCTACTCTCCCCTCCTCTTCCTCGTCTTCCTCCTCTTCCCCCCCCTCCCCCCTCTTAATATCCCGTCACCCCCTCATCTCAATCATTGTAATCTAGTTTATCTAGACTAGGCCTAGTCTAAAGGGCATGGAGTTCTCGAAAAGGGGCTCCAGTGTCCAGTCCTTAAAAATTAAAATGTACTTGACTAGCAGTGTGCTGGCTTAATAATTCGAAGGGTTGATAGGCTAGCCGGTTCAATGTTATTTTAATAGCCTAGGTCTACCACGAATTTTGTTGATATAGCCTATTTGAAGATAAATATTGAATCTAGGCCTAGGCTAGGCTATATGCTCTAGGCTAAAGATCATAAGAAAATTTGTTTTAACCCTCGGCAAAACCTAGGCCTAATAAAAATTTATGGTACTAGCCTAACATATATTTTTCGTAACAAGGTTGTCAATACGGTACTTCCAGTTATCGACAGCTCTAAAGATCATATGAAAATTTGTTAAACCCTCGGAAAAAACAGATTTTTTTTATTTTAATAGGCTAGGCCTACCACAAATTTTAAGTGTTTTTTATAAACAAAATTGGTCATTTGCATCAATATATTGTGTTTGTAATTAGGCTAATTAGAAATCTCGGGAAAACCTATTTTCCCCATTAGGCCTATCGATCGATGTTGAAACACGCCCCCCGATAGTGATTTGAGAAGACATTAGCCTAACCTAACAACCTTACCTAACCTAACCTAACCTATTTAACAAGTCTTTAGAAACAGGTTTAGTTCCAGAAGCTTGGAAGCTTGCAAATGTAGTTCCGATCTTCAAAAAAGGTGATAAATCGATAGCATCCAATTACCGTCCCATTAGTCTCACATCAATCATAGGAAAGTTGCTAGAGTCTATTATTGCTAGGAAAATTAGAAGCCACTTAGACAAATTTAACTTAATAAATTCTTCTCAGCATGGATTCACTCAGGGACGTTCTTGCCTTGCTAATTTGCTTAGCTTTTTCTCAGAGGTATATGAAGCAGTAGATAGTGACAAGTCATATGATATTATTTATTTAGATTTCAGTAAAGCTTTCGACAGAGTCCCTCATGAGAGATTGATGAGAAAGGTTGAGGCACATGGAATAGGAGGATCGTTGTTGGCATGGATTAGGTCATGGCTAATTGGTAGGAAACAGAGAGTCAGCATAAATGGTACCAAGTCAGAGTGGGGAGCAGTCAAAAGTGGTGTCCCCCAGGGATCATAAGAACATAAGAACATAAGAAAATGGGAGTCTGCAGAAAGCCGATTGGCCTAAGCAAGGCAGATCCCTGTCCCACACAACCCCAATTACAAAGCCCAATTATAGGCTCAACACTCTAATACCCTGAGGATCATCTTACCAAACCGGTTAGAGATTAACGCAGGATTACGGGGGTCTGCAGAGCGCTGATTGGCCCAACCCGGCTGATCCCCCTTCACACCCAACCCTTCTCGTCCATATGCTTATCCAATTTTTTCTTAAAGCTCCCTATCGTTCTTGATCCCACTATATCACTTGGTAGCCTATTCCACCCATCTACAACTCTGTTACCAAACCAATATTTGCCTATATCTTTTCTGAATCGAAATTTATCTAATTTGAAACCATTGGTACGAGTTCTTTCGCTATCACTGAGCTTTAGTACATTTGTCATGTCCCCTTTGTTAATCCCACTAACCCACTTGAACACCTCTATCATATCCCCTCTAACTCTGCGTCTCTCTAACGAATGTAAACCTAATTTCTTCAACCTTTCTTCATACGGAAAATTTCTAATATTATGGATCATTTTTGTCATTCTACGCTGAATTCTCTCCAATGAATCTATGTCCATTCTGTAATAAGGACACCAAAATTGGACAGCATAATCCATATGGGGTCTCACTAATGACAAGTAAAGTTTTAAGATAACATCAGCAGTTCTGTTACTCACACTCCTAGAGATGAACCCGAGAATCCTGTTTGCCTTATTACGAACGCTTATACACTGTTTTCTAGGCTTCAAATCATTGCTAACAAACACACCTAGATCTTTCTCGCAGTCTGAATTTTCTAATTCTAAATTAGCTAGTTTATATTTAACATTTGTTTGCATCTTCCCTATCTTTAATACCTTGCATTTGTCAATGTTAAACTTCATCTGCCAATTTACTGACCATTCATGTAAGGTATCTAGATCCCTTTGGAGGCACTCTATATCGCTATCTGAATCAATTGATCTCCCCATTTTAGTATCGTCTGCGAATTTACTTATCCTACTAGTTATACCTAAATCTAGGTCATTTATGTATATAAGAAACAACAGGGGACCTGGGGGACACCACTTTTGACTGCTCCCCACTCTGACTTGGTACCATTTATGCTGACTCTCTGTTTCCTACCAATTAGCCATGACCTAATCCATCCCAACAACGACCCTCCTATTCCATGTGCCTCAACCTTTCTCATCAATCTCTCATGAGGGACTCTGTCGAAAGCTTTACTGAAATCTAAATATATAATATCATATGACTTGTCACTATCTACTGCTTCATATACCTCTGAGAAAAAGCTAAGCAAATTAGTAAGGCACGAACGTCCCTGAGTGAATCCATGCTGAGAAGAATTTATTAAGTTAAATTTTACTAAGTGGCTTCTAATTTTCCTAGCAATAATAGACTCTAGCAACTTTCCTATGATTGATGTGAGACTAATGGGACGGTAATTGGATGCTATCGATTTATCACCTTTTTTGAAGATCGGAACTACATTTGCAAGCTTCCAAGCTTCTGGAACTAAACCTGTTTCTAATGACTTGTTAAATATAAATGCTAATGGACTACTTAACTCATCTCTGCATTCTTTTAATACTCTAGCATATACCTCGTCAGGACCAGGCGATTTTTGAGGTTTCAGTCTGTCAATTTCCTTAAGCACATAATTTCTACTTATACTAACTGTACTTAACATATTTTCTATACTATCACTATATACCATATTGACTTCTGGAATCTGTGCCAAATTTTCATTAGTGAAAACGGAAAGAAACTGACTATTTAATGTACTGCACATTTCTAAATCATTTTCTGTTATTTCTCCTATTGAAGTTTTTAGGGGGCCTATTACATCTCTAACTTTAGATTTATATAGTTGGTAAAAAGCTTTAGGGTTATTTTTTGAGTCGTTGGCTATCCTTATTTCATAATTTCTTTTTGCTTTCCTGATTTCCTTTTTGACCTGTCTTGATAGAGTCTGATAGTATATATGTAAATGATTTTCACCTTTCTTTATTTTTCGATATATTCCTTTCTTTTTTCCTATAAGATCTATTAGCTTATTAGTCATCCATTTTGGTTGGTTCTGCGTCGATCTAAATCTTCTTTTAGGGATATATTTATTTTGAGCATTGTGGAGTGAAGCAATAAACTGGTTATATGTAGGTGGCAAGTTTAACTCTGGCATATCCTGACTTAATCGCTTAACAATAGGGTCCACCCTTAAGTCTCTTCTTAGCCCACCATAATCGGCTTTTCTGAAATCTGGGATAAGTGTCGTATTCTCTTTAGCATTTCCTGTCCATTGTATATTAAAATAAATAGATTTATGATCGCTATTTCCTAGGTGGTCACCAATCTCTACATTATTTATCATATGTTCATTGTTACTGAAAACTAAATCAAGAATATTAATACCTCTAGTCGGCGTATCTATGAATTGAAATAAAAAACTATCTTGTACTACCTCTATCAACTCTACTGAATCGGAGTCGCCTATTTGGTGCTGCCAATCAATGTTCGGAAAATTAAAATTCCCCATAATGCACACATTGCTAAACCTTGATGCTATTTTAATTTCCTCCCATAACGATTTAGGTCCCCTGTTGTTTCTTATATACATAAATGACCTAGATTTAGGTATAACTAGTAGGATAAGTAAATTTGCAGACGATACCAAAATGGGGAGAATAATTGATTCAGATAGAGATATAGAGTGCCTCCAAAGGGATCTAGATACCTTACACGAATGGTCAGTAAATTGGCAGATGAAGTTTAACATTGACAAATGCAAGGTATTAAAGATAGGGAAGATGCATACAAATGTTAAATATAACTAGCTAATGTGGAATTAGAAAACTCGAATTATGAGAAAGATCTAGGTGTGTTTGTTGGCAATGATTTGAAGCCTAGACAACAGTGTATAAGCGTACGAAACAAGGCAAACAGGATTCTCGGGTTCATCTCAAGGAGTGTGAGTAACAGAACTGCTGATGTTATCTTAAAACTTTACTTGTCATTAGTGAGACCCCATATGGATTATGCTGTTCAATTTTGGTGTCCTTATTACAGAATGGACATAGATTCATTGGAGAGAGTACAACGTAGAATGACAAAAATGATCCATAATATTAGAAATCTTCCGTATAAAGAAAGGTTGAAGAAATTAGGCTTACATTCGTTAGAGAGACGCAGAGTTAGAGGGGATATGATAGAGGTGTTCAAGTGGGTTAGTGGGATTAACAAAGGGGACATGACAAATGTACTAAAGCTCAGTGATAGCGAAAGAACTCGTATCAATGGTTTCAAATTAGATAAATTTAGTTTCAGAAAAGATATAGGCAAATATTGGTTTGGTAACAGAGTTGTAGATGGGTGGAATGGACTACCAAGTGCTATAGTGGGGTCTAAAACGGTAGGGAGCTTTAAGATCAAATTGGATAAGCATATGGACGAGAAGGGTTGGGTGTGAAGGGGGATCAGCCGGGTTGGGCCAATCAGCACTCTGCATACCCCCATAATTCTGCGTTAATCTCTAACTGTTTTGGTAAGATGATCCTCAGGGTATTAGAGTGTTGAGCCTATAATTGGGCTTTGTAATTGAACTGGGGTTGTGTGGGACAGGGATCTGCCTTGCTTAGGCCAATCGGCTCTCTGCAGACTCCCATTTTCTTATGTTCTTATGTTCTAACCTAGTATTATGGGTGGGGGCTGCCACCCCCACACCCCAACTGGTTGAGTACTAATCCCTTAACCTCTGAAGTGCGCATGGGGGTAATTAGACACCTCTCCCTGTGCGCATGTATTTGAGGTGTTTCCGTCACTAAAATATTCATTGTACCATTAATAGCATTAATACTTATCCATATGCACCTATTATGGGTTGATTATAAAGGTATTAACCTGAAACAACAATAAAACGAGTGAAAACAGCGTTTGGATGGTCAAAATCGGAGATATAGCCCGCGAGTTGTATAATGTATGGGTGAGGCAAGCTGCTTTCCCGCCAATTTCCCCCAAGGCCACTGAGACACAGTCGATCGATATTCTCTCTCTCTCTTGCATTCGCTTGCTATCAGTAATGACCACACCCTGCAACCGGATTTCTAATGTTAGCACGAAAATATACCTCAGAATAAGGGAATAACAGGGAAAATAGGTGATAACTGAGGGAGAGGAGGAAAGTGGGGAAGGAGGGGAGGTAGAGGACTGAGATTTTGCATGGCCCAGGGGCCAATAAAAAAATAAAAATAGGGTAGGCTAATTTTTTTTTTTTTTTTTTTTTCGATGTCAAAAGTTGATTTTTTTTTTCTCTGACTCTTAAGAGTCTCCCCGCAGTCCGCCGGGGGAACTCTTAAGAGTCTCCCCGCAGTTCCCGGGATCAAAAACGGTAGGGAGCGTTAAGATAAAATTGGATAAGCATATGCACGAGAAGGCTTGGGTGTGAAGGGGGATCAGCCGGGTTGGGCCAATCAGCGCTCTGCAGACCACCGTAATCCTGCGTTAATCTCTAACCGTTTTAAGAACATAAGAAAATGGGAGTCTGCAGAAAGCCGATTGGCCTAAGCAAGGCAGATCCCTGTCCCACACAACCCCAATTACAAAGCCCAATTATAGGCTCAACACTCTAATACCCTGAGGATCATCTTACCAAAACGGTTAGAGATTAACGCAGGATGACGGGGGTCTGCAGAGTGCTGATTGGCCCAACCCGGCTGATCCCCCTTCACACCCAACCCTTCTCGTCCATATGCTTATCCAATTTTATCTTAAAGCTCCCTACCGTTTGTAATCCCACTATAGCACTTGGTAGTCCATTCCACCCATCTACAACTCTGTTACCAAACCAATATTTGCCTATATCTTTTCTGAAACTAAATTTATCTAATTTGAAACCATTGGTACGAGTTCTTTCGCTATCACTGAGCTTTAGTACATTTGTCATGTCCCCTTTGTTAATCCCACTAACCCACTTGAACACCTCTATCATATCCCCTCTAACTCTGCGTCTCTCTAACTAATGTAAACCTAATTTCTTCAACCTTTCTTCATACGGAAGATTTCTAATATTATGGATCATTTTTGTCATTCTACGCTGAACTCTCTCCAATGAATCTATGTCCATTCTGTAATAAGGACACCAAAATTGGACAGCATAATCCATATGGGGTCTCACTAATGACAAGTAAAGTTTTAAGATAACATCAGCAGTTCTGTTACTCACACTCCTTGAGATGAACCCGAGAATCCTGTTTGCCTTGTTACAAACGCTTATACACTGTTTTCTAGGCTTCAAATCATTGCTAACAAACACACCTAGATCTTTCTCGCAGTCTGAATTTTCTAATTCTAAATTAGCTAGTTTATATTTAACATTTGTTTGCATCTTCCCTATCTTTAATACCTTGCATTTGTCAATGTTAAACTTCATCTGCCAATTTACTGACCATTCATGTAAGGTATCTAGATCCCTTTGGAGGCACTCTATATCGCTATCTGAATCAATTGATCTCCCCATTTTAGTATCGTCTGCGAATTTACTTATCCTACTAGTTATACCTAAATCTAGGTCATTTATGTATATAAGAAACAACAGGGGACCTAATACCCGATCCCTGGGGGACACCACTTTTGACTGCTCCCCACTCTGACTTGGTACCATTTATGCTGACTCTCTGTTTCCTACCAATTAGCCATGACCTAATCCATGCCAACAACGACCCTCCTATTCCATGTGCCTCAACCTTTCTCATCAATCTCTCATGAGGGACTCTGTCGAAAGCTTTACTGAAATCTAAATATATAATATCATATGACTTGTCACTATCTACTGCTTCATATACCTCTGAGAAAAAACTAAGCAAATTAGTAAGGCAAGAACGTCCCTGATTGAATCCATGCTGAGAAGAATTTATTAAGTTAAATTTTACTAAGTGGCTTCTAATTTTCCTAGCAATAATAGACTCTAGCAACTTTCCTATGATTGATGTGAGACTAATGGGACGGTAATTGGATGCTATCGATTTATCACCTTTTTTGAAGATCGGAACTACATTTGCAAGCTTCCAAGCTTCTGGAACTAAACCTGTTTCTAATGACTTGTTAAATAAAAATGCTAATGGGCTACTTAACTCATCTCTGCATTCTTTTAATACTCTAGCATATACCTCGTCAGGACCAGGCGATTTTTGAGGTTTCAGTCTGTCAATTTCCTTAAGCACATAATTTCTGCTTATACTAACTGTACTTAACATATTTTCTATACTATCACTATATACCATATTGACTTCTGGAATCTGTGCCAAATTTTCATTAGTGAAAATGGAAAGAAACTGACTATTTAATGTACTGCACATTTCTAAATCATTTTCTGTTATTTCTCCTATTGAAGTTTTTAGGGGGCCTATTACATCTCTAACTTTAGATTTATATAGTTGGTAAAAAGCTTTAGGGTTATTTTTTGAGTCACTGGCTATCCTTATTTCATAATTTCTTTTTGCTTTCCTGATTTCCTTTTTGACCTGTCTTGATAGAGTCTGATAGTATATATGTAAATGATTTTCGCCTTTCTTTATTTTTTGATATATTCCTTTCTTTTTTCCTATAAGATCTATTAGCTTATTAGTCATCCATTTTGGTTGGTTCTGCGTTGATCTAAATCTTCTTTTAGGGATATATTTATTTTGAGCATTGTGGAGTGAAGCAATAAACTGGTTATATGTAGGTGGCAAGTTTAACTCTGGCATATCCTGACTTAATCGCTTAACAATAGGGTCCACCCTTAAGTCTCTTCTTAGCCCACCATAATCGGCTTTTCTGAAATCTGGGATAAGTGGGATTAGGTTAGCTGGGGAAAATGGGGAGGATAAAGAAATAGATACTTTAGAGAAAGTATTTCTGGGGGGTTATTTTAAGATACCTTACATCAGTAATCCGTAATCAGTAATAATTTCAGTTTGGTTTGTCTATCTCTTATGTCGCATTTAGTAGTAGACATAAGCTTGGTGCTCCCTTCTCGCAGCTGTCCGGTTCAGGTGTTCCTTCAGGCTACGTCTGAAGGAATACAGTGTTCTCTTTTCACGGACTGACTGGGGTAGGTCGTTCCAGTCTTTGATACAGTACAGATATTTATAATTTTTTCACAGGATGTATTCACCTATTTGAAGTTTACAGGAATTGAACTGCACTTGTGTTGTCCTGTCTCAGTTTCTATTGCCTATCCAGTTTACTTTTAAAATTGTGGATATTTCTTGCTTCTACAATCTCCACACTTAAGTTGTTCATCATCATCATCTCTGATGCCTTGTTTCCCCCTGGGAAACCCCCACTAAAGGATGGCCATGACAGAAGTTACGTCTCCAGGCTACTTTGTCAAGACATGCTTCCTTTGCTCGTGCCACAATGCCCCTTCCACTATGTGGAAGTTTTTTCTCAATGTATTTTTCCACTTTCTTTTTCCATACCATAGGTGGTCTTCCACTACTAGTTGCTCCATTCACCTGACTCCCATATATCTTTCTTGGCATTCTATCTTCATCCATTCTCTGAACATGACAGCTTAAATTGTTCCACCTATCTATCGTTCTATACGGAAAGCTAAACTTTTTCACATTGGACTTGCACCTCTCCTGTCTTATTTTATTTGGTTCTTCCATCATCCAGCCTAATAAAATCCTCCTTATCAAGTCTCAAACCCTCTCGTGCATCTATACATTGCTATCAGTCCTCCTCGAACTCTTCTCTCCTCTAGCGTGGGAGCCTATTATGATGTCATTATTGCATTTATGATTTATAATTTTTTTTTTCAGCCTGCCTTCCAAAACCTGCGTCAGCGAGTGGAAGGTCACGTGAACAAGTACCTGGAGAAGAGCACCTGGAAGAATGACATGAACAAGAACCAGTTACGTGACGGTGTACGCAAGCACGTTAACAGGTCAGCGTACACACATACAGTTACGGTTTCTATCTAACTATCTATATACTCATGCCCAATCCCCACTTTTCCTTTTTTTTTTGGGGGGGGGGGGACTCAAGAGCCAGAATAGGGCCAACACAGAAAACAATGAACACACATCTAGGTCATCTAGGAGAAGACCTAATTTTAATATTCTAGAATTATCTGGTGGGAAGATTAACTCTTTCACACACAGGACGCTATTTGAGCTGTTTCTGGGATACTTTAAGGGGCTAGTGTTGCCTGTTTTTTCTGGTCCCCTTCTTCCTCATGTTTAGTCCCATTTGTTTTGACATTATAAGATGCCTTTATCTCTTCCCTCATCGCGACCAACGACCTTGTAGTGTCCATCCTTTCTTCTCAACCCGGAATGACACTTAATTGGGACGTAACAGCAGCGATTAACACCTGGAAGGAAAGTACAGGAGTAGAGGAGGAGCCTCAGGGTACCTCCAGGAGCAAGCAGAAAGCGTGGGATACCATATCTCGGCGAAGAAAACTCAAGAAAATCTCCTAACCAATGCAGACCAGGTTGCAAAAGCACGCCTCCAGGCAGCCGCCCGTTCGGAGAGTGGCTTGTGGTTACACGCCATCCCCATCCCACCTCTTGGAACTCACTTGGATGCTGAAGCGCTCCGGGTTGCCATCGCGCTCAGAGTGGGTGCGGCAGTTTGTCACCCACACACTTGCAAGTGTGGTGGGGGGATGGATGCTCAAGGTCACCATGCCTTGTCATGTAATTACAACGCAGGCCGCCTGCCAAGACACTGCACTAAATGATGTCATAAAACGGGCCCTGCAGAGTGCTAACCGTGCATCAATCCTCGAACCACATGGACTTCACAGAGAAGACGGCAAACGGCCAGATGGGATGACCACTTTCCCTTACAAGAATGGCGGGGTGGCAAGGTGGTGGGGCTTTGGTTTCCCGGGCGTTTCCGCACCCTCCTCAGCTCCCCGCCATGGAGTGGCTTCGGTCACCCAGGCTTTATTGTGGTAGGCAGGGAGGGTTCTGTGGGGGCGCTCGGTTATGGCCTTGGTCTTGCTTGGTCTTGGGGCTGTTCGGCCAGGCAGCCTGGGGAACAACAACAACAAGAATGGCCGGTGCCTCGTGTGGGATGCCACATGTGTTGACACTTTCTCCACAACCAACATCGCCAGAAACGCCGACGAATCAGGTGAAGCCGCCCGGATAGCAGAAAATAAAAAGCGAGAAAAATATCAAGCCATCGCCAGAAATCATCAGTTCGAGCCCCTGGCATTTGAAACTTCAGGAGTCTTCGGCCCTACCACCCTTAACCCATTGAGACCCAGCGACGCATCACGTGCGTCCGGCATATTAAAATAATTTACGTGGCTCGTAAGGTAGGAAATGGCGGGAGAATAGGAGGGGGAGGTACCGTAGTGTGTGTGGGAGCCGGGCCGGTAGGTGTGAGCGGGCCAAGACAGCCGCGCGGCCGGTGGTGGTGGGCTTAGTGGGGATACTTTACACCCTTAGTTCACCGCCACTTTGAACCTTCATTACTCCGGTCGTATGGGAGCTAGAGGCTTGAGTTATGTGAGACACTCCTTAGGATGTATGCCGTACAATGCCATACTCAGTTTTCACCCTAATGCTCCCGGGTGGGTGGTCATGCGGGGGAGACGAACTTTCGACCCCGCCCCCCAAATGACCGAGGCGATTTTTTTTCTTCATTTCTCACCATTCTCTTCCATTTTGGCTCAACACATTTTTTTGAGGCTCCCCCCCCCCCCAAAAAAAAATCCGAGGTGATTTTTTATTTTTTTCATTTCTCATCCTTGTCTTCCATTTTAGCAAACAAAAAAAAGAAGTGAAAATGGCTTGGGACTGGGGTAAACAAAATATTATAACTAGCCCGGGAAACCAAAGCCCCACCCAGGGCCCTGTGCCCCTCAGCAATTATGAAGAGAAAGTTGAGGGGCAAAGGAAAGATGTGACGCTTTGGCTTCCAATCTTGGTAGATTAGGAGGTCAATCCATGCAAGAGACGCCGTCACTTGAGATCTAGGAGATATATAAGTAAAAGGAACAGTCAGAGTAAGCTATGGGTATGGCAGAGAATGCTCAGCTCTCACTCTGATAGACCAGCCCATCACCACTCTTTTTGTGTTGTTGTGCATCTTTGTGTTGTAGATTTTGTTAGTTAGGTTGTGGCGAGGGATGGCATCAAAGGCTTTACTAAGGTCGAGTGTGGCAAGTACTGATCTTTGTGGTGGTCTAGCTGAGTTGATGCCGTCAAAAGCTCTTTGTGTAAGGTTTGTAAGAAGAGTGTTTGTGGAGTGCAATGGCCTGAAGCAGTGTTGTGTTGGAGAAATGGGTAAGTCAGGTGTCATCAGTTGTAGTACAAGGTGCTCAATGACTTTGGAGGGGGTGCAAAGGAGTGTGATAGGGCGGTGTGAGGAGGGTAGCGTGGGGTCTTTGTTAGGTTTGGGGAATGTGATGATGATACCATGCTTCCAGATGTCTGGTATTGTGTTGTGTGAGTAGCTGTAGTTTGATATGTTAGTGAGTGCTTGTATGCCTTGTGGTCCCAGGTGTCTGAGGTGAATGTTGCTTATGTTGTCTAGGCCACAAGCGGGTGAGAGCTTGAGATTGTTGATGATATGCTTTGTCTGGTTGTTGGTGAAGGGTGTATAGTCAGGGTCTGTGGGGAATTGTCTTTTTCGTCGGATGACACGTCGGACGTCTTTGTGGGGTTTTAGGTGGCTGACATGAGAGAAATGATTGATGAGAGTGTTTGCTTGTTGTTTACGTGAAGGAGTAGAGTCTGTTGTTGTGAGTGCAGCATGAGATTGTGTTGTGTTGCTGTTGGAAAGTGTGATGCTGTTTAGTGTTTTGTAGAGTTTTTTGGAGTTTGTTTTGTGATCGAGTGTTTGTAGGAAGTTATTCCAATTTAGTGTTTGTTGTTCTTGTAATTTGTTGTTAATCGGGATGTTGAGTGCTTGAATTTGTTGATTGATGTCTTGTGTGTGGGGTGCTGGGGAGTGTTTCAGTGTGTCGCGTTGTATGATGAGGTTTTGAATTTATGGTGAGAAGTTGGGGTTGTGTTTTTTTATGTTACCTCTTGGAATGTGTTTCTTGTCGGCGTTTTGGATAGTCGTGTTGAATGTGTGTACAGCATTGTTGATGTTAGTGATGGGTGTACTGTTTAAGGTTTCAAAGTGTTGTTCTGTCTCATTTGTGAAAGCTTCCCAGTTAGCTCTTTTATAATTAGTGTAAGTATGTCTGTGGCTAGCTGGGGGGTGTCTTGTTTTGGTGGTGATAATGATCGGGAGGTGGTCTGAGCCTAAGGTTCTGACCACCCTCCAGGATGTTGTGGGGGCGAGTTCAGGGGAGCAAAAGGTGATATCAGGAGATGATGAGGTGTAGAGGGCTTGGTGGGGAGTATGGTTATGATGATGAATCTTATTGAGGATATATAGGCTGTCTGTTTGGTGTTGTAATACCAGCCCTCTGTCTGTGTCGGGGTTGTCGACAAACCAGGCCAACGTCTTTGCATTGAAATCACCACCCAGGATGATGTTTGTGATGTGTTGTATTTGTGGTCTGTAATCATTTGGTACTGTAGGGGATGTTTGGGGAGGGATGTATGTGTTTATGATGGTAATGCTGGATCTGTTGCCAGTGCGTATTTTAATTGATTGTATTTCTGTTGTGTTATCGTTTGGGGGGAGGAGGGATTTGGTATGTGCACTGGTGTCTATATATGTTATATCTTTGTGTACCAGGGTGATGAGTCCACCGCCAATGCCGACGGTTCGGTCTTTTCGTATGGTGGTGAAATTGTGAAATGTAGGCGTTTTTTGTGTTGTACGGAGTTTTGTTTCTTGTGGTGCTGGTACAATTATATGCTAGCTTCTGAAGCCATATTGCTACAGTATACAGTACAGTATATAACTAATTATTCCAGACAATATACATTTATCAGATCATAGCTAAAATTAAGTAGGGTATGGGTTGTGTTAGCGGGCGTATTGTGCCTTTGTTTTACATTACTAGTGCACTCGCGGTTATGTTCCCGTCTTCCCAAATTGACTACAGTAATTCCTTGAACGTGACGGTAGTGCATTGTTATGCGTGTGATTAGTTTGCTTGGGAAGCAGATCAACTTATTAATTTAGTAATGTACACCCTATGTGGTGGATTGTGTTCTTTTATTTCATAAATTTTATTTTAGTAAGCGTTGTTTCTACATAGTGATTTTGCTTCGCATATAAGTTCGGTAAAACAGCTACACTATTGGGATCGTTTAAGAGCACTGAAACTGTACTCGCTGGAACGTAGAAGAGAACGTTACCTAATAATATACATGTGGAAAATCGCAGAGGGTTTAGTACAAAACCTACATACTCCGATAGTCATGAAATTCAGTGATAGGAGAGGCTGGGAATGCAATATCTCCCGGATGAATAACAGGGGTGCTATGGGCTCTCTCAGAGAGGGCTGGTTATCACACAGAGGCCCACGTCTCTTCAACAAACTCCCACTGTGAGTAAGAGACATGAGGGGCGTCTCTTTAGACAACTTCAAGAGCCCTCGATGTCGAACTGCAAAAAGTGCCAGACGAGCCCATCTAAGTAAGGGAGCGTGCTGTCTCTTCAAACAATCTGCTGCACCAAAATACAACCCACAACGAGGGGCGACGCGCTCCTCGGTGCTGCTAGGAGAGTGGCGAACACAACCTTAGGTAGGATAAGTTACCGGTATTTTACCTTTATCTTGTTTTGGTTTGTTTAGTTTGCAAGTTTTAAATTTTAATTTGACTAATTAACCCGGGAACTGCGGGGGGAGACTTAAGAGTTCCCCCGGCGGACTGCGGGGAGACTCTTATGAGTGAGTGGAAAAAAAAATCAACTTTTGACATCGAAAAAAAAAAAAAAAAAAAAATGTTTTTATTTTTTTTTGGCCCCTGGGCCATGCAAAATCTCAGTCCTCTACCTCCCCTCCTTCCCCACTTTCCTCCTCTCCTTCAGTTATCACCTATTTTCCCTGTTATTCCCTTATTCTGAGGTATATTTTCGTGCTAACATTAGCGAGTTGCAAGCAGGGTGTTGTCATCACTGATGGCAAGCGAGTGCAAGAGAGAGAGAGAGAGAGTATCGATCGACTGTGTCTCAGTGGCCTTGAGGGATATTGGCGGGAAAGCAGTTTGCCTCACACATACATTATACAACTCGCGGGCTATATCTCCGATTTTGACCATCCAAACGCTGTTTTCACTCGTTTTATTGTTGTTTCAGGTTAATACCTTTATAATCAACCCATAATAGGCGCATATGGATAAGTATTAATGCTATTAATGGCACAATGAATATTTTAGTGACGGAAACGCCTCAAATACGTCAGCACAGGGGGACGTTTCCAATTACCCCCATGCGCACTTCAGAGGTTAAGGGGGAATAGGCTTATTTATTTCCTCCTACATATTTTTAGTTTCCTCCTTAGACCTCCATCAAGCTTAACACTCCTTCAAGAAAAATGTATCCAATTTTGTGATGGAAAATGTACCGGCCAAAGGCCGGTGCCTCATTAATTACAGGCTCGCGACACTTAAATGACACAAAAAGTCTTCTATTGACAAAGAAATGGGGCAAACGGTTTTAAAATTGCCAATTTCATGGTCCAAACGTCATAAAATTGGAAAACTAATGGGACTAAACATTAGGAAGAAGAGGGACCAGAAAAACTACCCAAGCTGGTGTGACACAACCACTTAACCCCTTCATTACCAGTGACATCTTTTTATTATTTTCTAGCAACTATTAAGACGATTTTATACAGTTTAGAAAGGGCCTCCAGCAATTAACTGGCTTCGAACTATCTCACTTAACCATTTTACTACCACTGATCCTTCTTAAGCTGCACAACATTGTCTAAATATAGCTAGGAAAAAATAAGAAAGACGTCGCCGGTACAGAAGGGGTTAAGTGGCTCATGTATCAGAGCCGTTGTATCTGTTTAAAAAATACTGGTCTCCCTCACTATCTGATGCCCCGATTTACGATATCATTATAGGTTTTTAGGGGGTTTGGGTTTGGATTTTGGCTGGTCCGAGAATGCATCCCCATTTACACCATTAATTTTAGGGTTTGCTATATGATTTTTTCTATATAACCCTTTCACGCACATATGACACAGAGGTTGCCAGAATAGCAATAAGAAATAGAGTTCTCTCACTCTTATAATTACCTCTCCAAAATTAGTTTTCTGCCCACAGCTAACTCAAGACAACTGCAGAGGTTGAAGTAACTAAACTAAAGGTTTCTAAATACCCCTGATGGTAACAAAGGCTTTAAAGTATCCCTAATAGGCTCAAAATTGCGTCATATGTCGGAGAGGGTTAAGATACTGTGCCTGAAATATAGCCTATTCTCAGAGAATGTTAACAAAACTACCTCTAATTTTCTTAGGGATTTTCTTTTTGGTATTCTTCATAGTTATACAGTACTGTAGTTGAAATTAGTTACAATCCTCGGAATTTGTTTTTTCCCCCATTATCCAACTATCTTAGAACATTCAGACGTACGTCATTTTCAGAGTACCTGTAAATATACTGTACAATACAACCATTTTTTGCCACGGGATACAGGATGGGTTGAAGAAAGCCCCCCCCCCACCCCTCACCTCCCATGACTTATTGAAATTATTATCTATTTTGCAGGGGGCAGGGGGCTAGGAATCCTCCTCCCCTTGTAAAATTCTCCTACTCAAAGAGACTGAGAAAGGGGAGAGGGAATGCGAAAGTGGTCTCGGACCCTGAGAATTGGAACTTTAAAGGTTTCTGTTCGGGCTTTCTGTCTCGTGTCGGCCACCCCCAGCAATGGGGTATGTGCCTGAGTATAATACATAGGGCCTACATACATACATCTATTTTGCCAGTAAGGGGTTTAATAAGAGTTTTACCACCATCAATAGAAAGAATTATAGAGAGAGTTTTTTGTTTTTACAGTGCTATATACAGTGCACATAAAATAAATTTCCGGTGATTGCAACAAATATTAATATGATGTTTGCAACATCTATATACTGTACTACAGTATAATAGCCTTCAAATATTGAACAAAAATTAGAGGTAGTTTCGGTAATAAGTAAGCTACCCTATTCTCTAACAATTTTGCTTTCATTTTGACTATTTTGTGTCTTAAAGAGTTCCTAGTCTTTTACAGTCTAATTTGATATACAAATAATCAGCAAAATCAATCAAAATAACTTGTAGCGGATTCATAGCTCCGATAAGTGGCCCTGTGTTATTGATTGTGTTCATATTAACCCTCTTGATGGTGTAAGTTCTGTATGTGGTGCCCTGGGTTCGAATCCTAGGAGAATCACATCTATCTATCTATATATTCTGGCACATACCCCTTTTCTTTATAATATTTTTTTGTTTTCCTTTCATTAATTTCAGTTTGGGTGTTATTGGTGTTAAAAATGAAATATAATTACTTGTTTACACTTCTTTTTTATGTTTACAGTCTGGGAATTTTGGAATCTGGTATAGATGCCATCATTACCCAAGTGGTGAACCCCAAGATCAAGCCACTGATCCTGCCTTACGTAGAGGACACAGTGTACGCCTTCCTGCAGATTGACAGACCCAAGCGAGAAAGGCAAGGTAAGGGTTGCACGGTTTATGTTAGTAATTTCTTTGTTTATAAAGGTACAGTTCAATGTCAGGTAATTCTGCAGAACAACTCCTTTTATTCTATTTTTGTATTATTTATTTTTATATTGTAATGGTTTGTAAGTGTGTATTTTATTGTTAGAAAGTGCAGAAAGCACTTTTAATTAGCATTTGCATATCCGAACAATCTAGGGACTTTGAATTATTATGTTCTCTCCACTAACCAACTTTACTCCTAAACTCGATTAATGTAATTAACAAACACATGCGGCAGTCTGGGGGTTCGAACCTAGGATTCTCACACCGAAAATCAACACACTTATGCACTGCACCACGAAGACAGTTAAAGAATATTGCACAAGCCTACGATTTATTATGCAGTTTCGAATCCTGCATAGTGCATACCAATCTAAGCATGTACAATATCCCAACTGCACTATCGGAGGCTATGCATTGGTGAAAGGAAATAGTAATTAATGGGGCACTTAACCCTAGGGAAGGCCTCTCGATAAACTACTACTGAACCTGAATGAATTATTATGTTCTCTCCACTAACCAACTTTACTCCTAAACTCGATTAATGAAATTAACAAACACATGTGGCAGTCCGGGGATTCGACCCTAGGATTCTCACACCGAAAATCAACACACTTATGCATTGCACCACGAAGACGGTTAAAGAATATTGCACAAGCCTACGATTTATTATGCAGTTTCGAATCCTGCATACCAATCTAAGCATGTACAATATCCCAACTGCACTATCGGAGGCTATGCATAGGTGAAAGGAAATAGTAATTAATGGGGCACTTAACCCTAGGGAAGGCCTCTCGATAAACTACTACTGAACCTGAATGAATTATGATGTTCTCTCCACTAACCAACTTTACTCCTAAACTCGATTAATGAAATTAACAAACACATGTGGCAGTCCGGGGATTCGAACCTAGGATGCTCACACCGAAAATCAACACACTTATGCATTGCACCACGAAGACAGTTACACAACAGATACAAAACACATGCCTAACCTAACAACCTTACCTAACCTATCCTAGTATTATGTGTGGGAGCTGCCGCCGCCACACCCCCGCTGGTTGGGCATTAATAAAACAATAAAAGATTGACGGGCGCCGAAAGAAAAGTCGATGAAGTCTACGGTGTTTACTCTGCAATCTTCAACTTTGGCTGTCGATAACAGAAAAGTTCCAATTAAAATGGGCAAATTCTATAGTAGCGGGAGCTATCTTTTTCCCACTCCCCTTTTATATTGTAATTGGTTTCCTGTTTTCATTGTGTCCCTAATAATGATTACCTTCACTTGCCACAACAATATTAAAAATATTTACCCCGATAGGTGGTACTCCACTTAGTGGAAATGGCACTTTGGAGTGGGTCATTTGGGGCATGTCTAGAAGCCTGGAGGCTGTTTCTGCCATGGCCATCCCTTTTGGGTCGCTTCCTCTGGAAGCGGGGCGTCAGATTTGATGAGATAGGGACTGGGTAGTGCATGAAGTATATCGGGGAAGGAACGGGGTTGAAATATGGGGTTAACCCTCTCCGACATATGACACGATTTTGAGCCTATTAGGGATACTTTAAAGCCTTTCTTACCATCAGGGGTATTTAGAAACCTTTAGTTTAGTTACTTCAGCCTCTGCAGTTGTCTTTGAGTCAGCTGTGGGCAGAAAACTAATTTTGGAGAGGTAATTATAAGACTGAGAGAACTCTTATTTCTTATTGCTAATCTGGCAACCTCTGCATCATATGAGTCTGAAAGGGTTAAGGTAGAACAGCTGATACGATCAAAACATACTGGAAGCTTAGCTGTGATTGGCAGGCTGGAAAGTGACGGAGTAGATGGCAAGTTGCTGAAAGCAGTGAAGAGTATGTATGAGGGTGCAAAGGCGGCAGTACGTTTGGAGAGTGAGCAGAGCGAGTTCTTTGACCTGAAGGTTGGTTTGAAACAGGGATGTGTGATGTCCCCGTAGTTGTTTACTGTATATATGGATGGAGTCATGAAAGAAATGCTATCAAGAGCAGTGGATGTTGGTGTATCGCTGAAAAGGGAGGGAAATGAGTGGAAGCTGCCTATACTGCTGTTTGCGGATGATACAGTTCTGATGAGTGATAATGAATGGGAGCTGCAGGGTTTGGTAAATGAGTTTGGAACAGTGTGCAAAAAACGGAATTTGAAGGTAAATGTGGGGAAGAGCAAGGTTATGGTATTTGAAAGGGGTGAAGTCACAGAGTGTGAGGTGAAGTTGAAAGGTCAGGCTATGGAGATCGTCAGCTCTTTTAAGTATCTGGGCAGTGTGTTGAGTAAAGATGGGACTGTGAATGAGGAGGTGCGGGAGAGGGTGCAACAGGGGAAGAGGGTTGTAGGAATGTTGAAAGCAGTAACAAGAAATAGGGTGGTCAGTATGGAAGTGAAGAAGTCCTTGCATGACAGTGTGGTAATCCCGACACTAACTTACGGAAGCGAAGCATGGACGTTCGGGAAGAGACTTAGACCAAGAGTGAGAGCGGTGGAAATGAGTTACTTGAGAAGTGCGTGCAGAGTTACATGGAGGGATAGACAGACGAATGAGGAAGTAAGAAGGAGGTGTGGTGTGGAGGTAGATGTGCTGGAAAGTGTGAAAAGGAACAACTTGAGATGGTTCGGCCATATGGAACGTATGGAAAACGAGAGATTGACTAAGAGGGTGTACGAGAGCGAGGTGGAAGGATGGAGTGAGGAAATATATGAATGAAGGCGATGCTGGTTGGGAGGAGGGGCGTCGACTGACTGGGGACAGAGGGCATGGGGGCGGTTCGTTCGTGGCCACCCCTTCGGGGATTGCGGCGTCAGGCAATAGATAGATAGATAGAAAGTGACGTCACGGCCCCACCAAATCGATCGATAAATTATCGCTCCCGTGTCTTAATTGAAGAAATTGTTCCCATAATGAATAATAAATGCTACAGCCAGATTATATCTTCCCGCTGTTACCAATGCTCTTTCCCATATGTTCACACTTCATATCGTTCCCAACTTAGTTGAAAGTAAACATCACTAAACACAGGAAACCAATTAGAATATTGAAGGGGAGTGTGAAAAACATCGGTCCTGCATCAAAGAGGCATGATCATGCTGCCAAGGCAGTGATAACGTAATTACGGGTGCTGACTTATCAGATATAGTACTGCACGTGTACCTATAAAAGAAATACAGTACTGTATAACTAAATAAGTTGGTCACCAATTATTTTGCAATATTTGAAAACAAATATGGATTTTATATGCTCTAAACATAATATGAAAATGTGTTTTAAGCCTCGGCAAAACCTAATAAAAATATATGGCACTAAAATGAAATTTTGTCGTAACATGGTTGTCAGTATACCTTCCTATAGGCGGCACCGATTCGTACACACGCTATTTTCACCTGTCTCCCGAGGTCTGTCCACCAGCTTTTTAGTCCACTCCACCTGCCCATCTCTGTCGATAGGTTGGGTTGTTTGGTTAGGTTAATATACTAGGTTAAAATGTAAAACTTGCAAACTAAACAAACCAAAATTGGGACAAGGACAATATAAAGTCAAATTAAATTATCAAAGTCGCTATGTGGATACAACGCTTACTAAAATGAAAATTATTAAATAAAAGAACAGAAACAAGATTTGTAGTTGTGGTAGTATTTACGGTATCTGGACACTTCGAGCGGAGGCGCATTTAGGTTAGCTTAGGTTAGGTTAGATTAGATTAGATTGTGCATCCGCTCGATCAGGAATTCGCCCGAAGTGACTCGCATTCGTATTTACAAATACGGCCGAATACCGGTGGGCTACTAAATGGGCGCCGACCCAACCGCCATGTTGTATCCCACGTAGGCCTACTAGGTACTACGGACACATTGTAGGCTTTAGGTGTGGATTAGGCTTGTATCCAATGTACTAGGTCTATGTTACTGGATATTTATGATTTAAATAAGTGCTACGTTTTCGATAAATCTGGTTATATGGCTTTGCAATTAGGGAAATCATGAGCCAATTTCCGTCATTTAGTTAGTCTTTTTCGATTCTCAAAATAAGATCCAAGTTTTGCCAAAAATTGGCTCGGGTTTTCCAAAATTATGCTTTTTGGGGTTTGCAATTTAGGGAAACATGAGCCAAAATTCTAAATTAGGTTGCTGTAATTTGTTTACTCTTAAAATTCTCAAAATCCGAGCCAAGTTTTGCCAAAACTTGGCTCGGGTTTTCCAAAATTTGGGTTTTATGTCTTTGCAGTTTCGGGAAACCTGAGCCAAATTTCTAAATGAGGTTACTGTCATTTTGTTGTCTACAAACTCAAAATCCGAGCCAGCTTTGGCCAAAACTTGCCTCGGGTTTTCGAAATATTGGGTTTTAGGCCTTAGAAATACAGTACCTTAACCCTCCAGCCCCGGGGGCTATAGCTTGCGACTGTGCTCCGGTACCGGGTGTTTTGACGATCTTTGGCCTATGTTAACTACTCTGTAAGTCAATGAATATGTCATGTAATGTTGTAAATAAAAAAGAATAATGTTCCACAAACCTTCCTCTGTCGAATGGCGTTGAGTAGAGGTCTCTAGCCCCTCTGGTTGCATAATGGTGAGCGCGGGAAGACGAGTGCTTTTCGGCGGCAAATTCTTCCCGCGTTCGGACGCGTCGCCTCGGCCATGGCTACGACGCACCTAGCCGCTCGCCGCGCCAAAGTATTTATCTCCCTTAGACGATTTTAGTGTTTGATATTGAGAATGTGATGTTTATTTGATATTTTCTAGTTATTTTGAGGCCAATTATATAAAATATGTTTATTAGGGTATCACTGTCACTGATATTGCTAATTTTCACTCGATACCGTACATTTTATTAGTAATTGAGGTAGCTTATTGTTGTATTAGGCACTGATTATTCGTTATCACAGGTGTTTATTATACTTTGGCCATCAAATATTAGGTCTTGTGTCACTTTCACTTTGACAAATATGCTTTAGAGTGTCACTGTCACTGATAATGCTCATTTTCACTCGATACCGTACATTTTATTAGTAATTGAGGTAGGTTATTGTTGTATTAGGCACTGATTATTCGTTATCACAGGTGTTTATTATACTTTGGCCATCAATATTAGGTCTTGTGTCACTTTCACTTTGACAAATATGCTTTAGAGTGTCACTGTCACTGATAATGCTCATTTTCACTCGATACCGTACATTTTATTAGTAATTGAGGTAGGTTATTGTTGTATTAGGCACTGATTATTCGTTATCACAGGTGTTTATTATACTTTGGCCATCAAATATTAGGTCTTGTGTCACTTTCACTTTGACAAATATGCTTTAGAGAGTGTCACTGTCACTGATAATGCTCATTTTCACTCGATACCGTACATTTTATTAGTAATTGAGGTAGGTTATTGTTGTATTAGGCACTGATTATTCGTTATCACAGGTGTTTATTATAGTTTGGCCATCAAATATTAGGTCTTGTGTCACTTTCACTTTGACAAATATGCTTTAGAGAGTGTCACTGTCACTGATAATGCTCTTTTTCACTCGATACCGTACATTTTATTAGTAATTGAGGTAGGTTATTGTTGTATTAGGCACTGATTATTCGTTATCACAGGTGTTTATTATACTTTGGCCATCAAATATTAGGTCTTGTGTCACTTTCACTTAGTTATATGATTTGTAAACGATTTATATACAATTTATTGTGTCTTTTTTCACTGATTTCTATATTTCTATAGGTTCTAATCATATGAATGTCACTTGGTATATACATATGTGTCACTTTCACATATTATTATGGTGTAATTGTATTTGTATCAATGTTCTCATAATACATGACTTTTGTATTACAATACATTGGTTTTCTTCCACTTTTTGCCTATATATAATTATAGTGTACATATTGTCATTTTATTTGGCAATTTCAGTATGATTATTAGAACTCCAGCTTGGAGTGGTAATCAAAGAAGCAATCTACAGCACAGAGTGCCACCTTGCACTCCACACACTCCAGGGTTGACTTTTTACCTGACCTCGGCTTCACCCTGCTGTTGTAGCAGACATGGCACCGCTTCTGCTGTGTTCTTCCGGATTCATTCTGAGGCAGGGAACCAAGCCTGTGCCTAGTCAAGTATTGAGCAGACTGCAAGCGGTCAATAACGGCGGGCCCAGGATGTGCCACTGCCCTCTGTGGCATAGCATACTTCTCCAGGAGCTCCGTCAACACCTGCTTTTGGAACCTCCGCAGGCTATTGAACTTCATGGGTGTGTTCACATTCCGAAGCTTGTATATGTTGTAGGCATTCAGAACTGACATGTCCACCATATGCAGAAAGAACTTTTTGTACCATCTGCACGAGGTACGCAGGCAGTCAATGAAGCCTATCTGCATGTCGGACTTGTCCACCAGCCTCATGTTGATGTTGTAGTCCAGGACAGCATCGGGCTTGGTCACCCTGGCCTGGGTGCGGCGATCCACCTTGCCAGTCTCCACCATTTCCCCCTTGTGGATGGTGGTCAGGAGGTTGACCTTCCGCTGGTCGTGCCAGTGGATAGCCAGAATGGGCCCCGACTTCTTCTTGAACACATCACCTTTTTTGGTCTTTGGAGGGAAAGGTGGCATGCCCTTCCTTTTCCCTCGTACTGTGCCTACAGTCCCCGTCTTGCGCTCATGCAGGTACTGTGAGAGAGTGGGGGACGTGTAATAATTGTCCGTGTAGAGGACGTGATTCTTATGAAAGTAGCGGTCCATCATGGCTTGCACCACTGCTCCGCCAAAGCCAATGAGGGGGTCCACAAGCAAGTCCCCTTCCTTCCCGCTGTAGACCAGGAAGTCCAGGACATAGCCAGTTTGGCAGTCGCACAGCACAAAGAATTTTATGCCAAAGCGATGTCTTTTTGAGGGGATGTACTGCCGGAAGCTGAGTTTTCCCCGGAACAGCACAAGAGACTCGTCAATGACGACCTTGCGGAAGGGCTTGAAGTAGGAGGTGAAGCGTTCTCGCATCATCTCATACAACGTCCTAATCTTCCACAGCTTGTCTGGGAGGTGGACGTCAAGGTTGGTGACAAGATGGAGCGCTGCGAGGATATCAAGGTACCGGTCGCGAGACATATATTTCCCGAAGGCAGGGGTGGATATCAGATCATTGGTGATCCAATAGTCAGGCAACCTATGCTTCTTGACATGAGGCATTAGCATGGTGAGTGCCAGGAACACCATGAACTCATTATGAGTCACTGGGGTCCACTGCCTCATGTGGCCCTTGGTCACCTTTCCCAAAAAGTGGACCTGGAATTGGTGCTGCTTATTTGTCTCTTTGACAACATAGCCTACCACCTCCTCATCAAAGAAGGCCTCAAACAGTTCGTGTGGTGGAGCATTGGGGCCTGCAGGAAAATTGGGGGTAACGCCTGAACCCTCCAGTACCTCATCAAAAGCTGGCACATCAGGGTTGTATGCATCCTCATCAACTACGTCTTGCCACTGAAAAACGTAGAATGGGTCTTGTCTACGCTGACGAGGAGCTCCAGCTGGTGGCCCAGCACGCCCACGGCCAACTCGGGAGGCGCGCGCCCTAGGGCGGCGAGGGCGGCGGCCAGGGCGGTGGGCAGCACGACGGGCAGCACGACGCGGGCCAAGCGGATGGGTCGAGGGTCGTCGATGTCCATATAGTCATCGTCAGAGTGGTCATCTTGCCCTGACGGTGGACCTATGTAATCATGGCCAGAGTCTTCAGAGAGGTGCCCTTCATCATCAGTGGCCCCCACATAATCTGGCGGGGAACCAGTGATGCGTGGGCGGCGTGCGGGTGGGCGAGGTGGGGAAGGAGTGGCAGGTGAGGCTGTGTCCCCCCGAGGTCCCGGGCTCCTTGGCCTGCGACGAGTGACAGAAAGCAATGTTTCACTGTCACTAGGGCCAGGTATTGGTGATGCGAGCTCAAAGACTTCTTCAGGAAGACATGTTGAAGGCGGGAGAGGTGGGGAGGACCGTGGGGAAAGTTGCGGGGACGTATGGCTGGGGCCGGCCGGGGTGGACGCCGCGGGAGCCTCGAACAAAACTCTCTTACTTTTCTTAATTTTCTTGGTATATTTCCTACCTTTCCCCTTTTCGGCAGCAGTATGTCTCCTGTCGGGGGACCTAGGAGGCAAATAGGCCGAAAGTGTGGGGTCCTCAACCCTTGGCAATGGTGGGGGTGGTGGGAAAGAATGCGGGGCATCCGGGTCATCTTGGGTGGCGTGGGTAGATAAGGGAGACAATGGCGGACGAGAAGGGTCACCACGCTGACCCTCACTCACAGCCTCATCCTCACCAAGTAGTTTTGCTTGTTCCCTAGCTGCCGCGGCCGCCTTCTCAAGTATTTTCTGCTTATACAAATGTAGCTTGAAAGGCGATTTACCAGGGGAAGGGCTTGGCGTCGTGTCACTTAAGCGAAATTTGGTGAGTGACCTTGAACTCTCCCACTCGCTCACTCTCTCAAGTTCACTGTCTTTAGGTAAACCAGCTTCCTCAACAACTGGTACATCACCTTCATCACTCTCATCACTGTCATGTTCTCTCGCAAATCCCAGGAATTGCTCTTCTTTATCACTCTCATGGCCATAATCACTCGACTTATAATTACTGGAGTCGTCACTGACTTCATCATCAACATTATGCTTGGCATCAGCTCGCTCATAAAGTCTCAATGTCGTCTCAATACCTCCGGGAGATAACACATTTAGGCGATGGCGTCGGGGTAAGGCGCGACGAACAAGCAAGGGCGTCGTAGGAAGCACGGTATCGGACACAGCGGAATCACTATTTGGCGTACTGTCCATGATGGCGTCGGGGTAGATACTGTTGCTGTGGCGGAGTTTACGCCTGGTGGCGCCACCTACCGTCCCACGATACCGAAAATGTACGCGCGGCATTCGAAAGCACGCATGCAAGCAATGGGCGTTCAAGAGCCCTTCCGGGTTGCGCGGGCCGAGGTTGTTATGGGCGTTCAAGAGCCCATCCGGGTTGGAGGGGTTAAAACCCGAGCCAAGTATTTGCTAAAATAAGTTTTAATCGCCGTTTTACGCATTTAACCCTTCATTTTCCCTGTACTTCATAGCCCTCCCCACTATCGGGCGGCGTGTCTTAAGATCGTTGTATAATGGGGAAACCGGTTTCGCCGAGGGTTGTAGTTATTTCCAAACACTATATACAGTATTGATGAAAACTAACAGGGAAAATAAAAAAATCCATGGGAAAATTGGTGACCATCTTATTTAGTTTTTCCAAAAATACATATCCCATGGTATATGGGATACAAGACTAACCTATACCTACCAGCTAGTGCGGGTTCCTAGTACCCAGTGTGTAGGATACAAGACGAACCTTTACCTACCAGCTAGTGCATGTTCCTAGTAACACAAAATTGTTATTAACCTAACCAAACAATCTAACGTAACTTAACCTAGTGTCCTTAGTGGGGGCTGCTGCCCCCCACCCCCGCTGTTAGCACGTAGCACGTAGCTAATGCAGATTCCTAGTAACATCAAATTGTCATAAACCTAACCTAACTTAACCTAGTGTCCTTAGTGGGGGCTGCTGCCCCCACACCTTCGCTGTTAGCACGTAGCTAGTGCAGGTTCCTAGTAACACCAAATTGTCATTAACCTAACCAAACAACCTAATACCTAACTTAACCTAGTGTCCTTAGTGGGGGCTGCCAGCCCCGCTGTTAGCACGTAAAAATAAGACTAACCTCGGAGGTTTCATGATCAGCAAATATAATCCAGACTATCCTCGGAGGCTTCATGGTCAGCAAATATAATTCAGACTAACCTCGGGATATCGACGGTGGAAGATCTGCTAATATTACCGTGTAAAAGATGTTCTAGTGCCCTCACACATCAAAAGAACTTCACTGATCAGAGGGCAACCCTTCTTAAATTCCATTATGGCCGAAACTGATATTTCATCAGGCAGCAGACAAAAATCTAAGTGACGTCACTGTCGTTACATGCATTTTCGTAACGACCAATAAAATGCCAAACATTTGTGTGACGTCACCGTTGCCACATAGAATATCGGCTTACAACACAACGTTCGGCTCAGCTGGCTCTTGTGTTGCATTTCTTGTAGTCTACGGACTGTTTACGCGTGATTGTGCTTTATAATCAATTTACTAAGTTATTGTAGGATTATATTAATTTTGTACCTGAATTAAACAAAACTTTAACCCACTGAGCACCAGGCAATATAATATAAATGTACACTCCAGGACCAGCAGGTTGTCAAAAAAACAAATCTCCAGAAAACACCTGGAATGAGTTATAAATGAAGGAAAAAAAACAAAAAACAATGTCATTAACCCTTCCTACCCGGTCTGCCTTAGGTAAGGACAGCACGAAAGAAGGGCCGCTACCCGGTATGCCTTATCTAAGGCATGAGTTTAATAGCCTAATTAAGCTTGGTCTGAACGCTGTGCGTACGACGTATGTCAACAAACCCAAGCGTTCGTCACCGCACCTCCGAAAACAAGAAGGAGAAGACTCCTCAATGTTATTGTTCTGACGTCATGACGAAATTAGTGTCTGAAAAGCCCCCATATTGGCAACATCTCTGCAATATTGGCGCCACTGAAATCGTCATCACAACTGAACCAGTTGACTTACAGAGCTCTACTCAATGCCAAAATACAGATTGAAAACCGCACTACGATTATAGATGAGTGGGAAAGTTCTAGCAGTGAAAATAAACATAAATACAGTAGCCTAGGCCTAGACGTTTTTCAGCCATTTCGCCCGGGTAGGGGCGACCGTCATTGGGTAAGACAGCCCGGGGAGGAAGGGTTAAGGGGTCCTACGGGGTGTCCGAAAGTCTGAATTAACATGGGGAAATGGGTAGGTAAAAACACGGTTTTGCGCGCTCAAGTGCACGCGGTTGGACTTTGAGGGTTTTCAACCATCGGCATTTTTGCGTGGGATACTTACGCAGTTCCCATACAAATCTGAGCTCTCTAGTTGCCATAGGTCTGGAGTAATTAACCGCGATGCACCCTATGCGGCTCTGGTGTTTAGCGTTACATACATTGCTGACGCATCACTTGCGTCTCTGGTACTCGAAGGGTTAACTCCATAGAAGCTATACCGGTAACTAAAATTTTATTTAAGAAATTATTGCCAGTATTTTTTTATATCATGAAAAAACATCGCTCCCGCTACTATCGGGTATTGGCTACCTAAAAATATACTGACGTCTTGTAGGTGAAGCTCCACTCTGATTGGCTACTGAACATCGGGGAGGAGCCTCCAAGGAGGCTAGAATGTAAGTGTGTCCTGGACTGGCTGTACAAAAATAACTCTGAATGAAAAATTTATAGGGGAGTGAAAATCAAATTGACAAAATAAGAAAAGTAACACTTATCTGCGCATCTGTAAGGTCCCTTGAGTAAGGTAAGAGCAAAAAAAAAATAACTACATAAGACAGGAATCCCGTAATCGAGGAGTTGTTATTGCCCTGTCACTCTTTCAACTCTGGGGGAGGCACTCGCTACAGGCAGTTGTGTCTTTTGTCTCCCTCATTCACATAGACCAAAAAAATACAGAAACTCCAATGTCATCTTAATTTTTCACTACATTCTAACCCTTTTTTTTATTACTTCCTTGCTTGCTGCAGTGTTATTATAATGTAAAACTTGCAAAATTAACAAACAAAAACAGGGATGACACAATATAAAGGCAAAAGAATTTATCAAAATTACTATATGGAAAATGTTTGAAATATAAGAACACAGAAATTTACTGTTGAAAGTAAATCCATCTGATCCATTACAATTGTTATTACCAGTCACTGACCTTTAGTTGAGAACAAATAACTTGAGACGTCCTGCATGTGGGAGTCAGATTGTCAGGCAGCACTAAGATATGTCCAGTGTGTCAGGTTTAACCCCTTCTGTACCGGACTGTAGCTATATTTAGACGATTTTGTACAACTTAAGAAGGATTTTTGATAATGAAATCGGTTAAGTGAGATGGTTCGAAGCCCGTTAATTGCTGGAGGCCCTTAATAAACTGAATAAAATAGTCTAATAGAGCCTAGAATAAGTTTTACAAGACGTCGCCGGTATAGAAGGGGTTAACAGTAACAGTCTCACTCCACAACAGCTTTATGTCCATTAGTTAGTTAGTTAAAATTGGACTTCAGGGGCTATCAACCCTTCAGGTTTATCAAGCCTGTAAGTCAAGAATAATGTCAGCCCCTTTTCGAGAACTCGTCCCTTCACACACCACAACAGCTTTGTGTCCATCTATAACCTCCAATTGTCAAGTGCCTAATTTAGTCTAGTAAATCCCAAACAATGAGCGAAGCAGTGAAACAATGAAGCAGCTCCACCAAGACAACAAACCAATAACTGAAACACAGAAATCCAACTGCTTCAAAAGGATGAATCAATTAATCAGAACAAAACAAATAAATCACAATGAAATATAAAAATATCTAGGAACACAAACAAATAAAACATAAATATCTCTTCCTGCTCTTTCTTTTGTTTACTTTGCATAAATTCATGTTATCACCATGTAGTACACCAACCCACCAATTAACTTACAAATAAACCTAATTAATTGAATCAATGAACTACTAATAACTACAATTTCACATAACGGTTATATAATTATAAATATGTTGCCTATGTACAGTTGCCCACATAATGTATGTTCCTCTCCAGGATCTTATACATGGAAATATAATGTGCATGATTAAATTATGATTGTAGTTATTTATGCAGTGGTCAACTTATCTGACTTGTCAACTGATAATTAAAAGAAACCACACCTGCAATTCATTCATGCTATATTACTTTTATACATAAGATCACGATGAGGAACAGAACTTAGGTACCGGTACTGTATATATGTGGCCAACTGTACATAATAATATATATATATATACAGGTATATATATATATATACCGGTACTGTGTATATACTGTACTGTATATACAGTATATAGGGCCTATATATATATATATATATATATATATATATATATATATATATATATATATATATATATATATATATATATATATATACCGGTATATATATATATAGGCTATATAATTTTTTTTTTTTTTTTTTTTTTTTTTTTTTTTCTATATTCTAACTACTCCCTCTCGGGCATAGGCCGAAAGCCCCACCGCTCAACACGGTGAAGTCCGTGAGGTCTCGTTCCAGTCTGGGGAGTGAGACATGTGAAGCATCAAAGGAGTACAAAGGAAATCAAGCAACAACAGATCTAGTGACTCTTCTAGGTTGCTTGTCCTCCAAAACACTGAGGATCAAGTGTCCAAACAGTGGTTTAGAGTGGGTAAGGGAACATTGGAAAGGGAATTACTGCCCTGGAACTAATGTCCGTGGCAGGATTAGGAAGTTAGTAGAGGACAGATGGGTTAGTAACTGAGGGGGGGATAAAATAAAGTTATTCATTTACAAACGCAGTCAGTCGCGGGTTTGATGCGAGATATTTGTCTAGGCGGAGTTTAAATGAATCAACGGCGATGCAGTCTATAACGTTTCGGGGAAGCCCATTCCACAAGTTGACAACTCGATTGAAGAAGAAATTCTTAGATTCGTGCGAGTTAAAAGATTTACCAATAATTTTGCAACCGTTTCCCCGCGTGTAATTAGATTGGTCGATAGTGAAGTACTTACTACAGTTCATATTGTCGATGCCTTTGATGATTTTGAACACTTGAATTAAGTCACCTCTTAATCTGCGCTGGGTTAAAGGAAATAGATTTAATTCTCTAAGACGCTCTTCGTATGGTTTGTTCTTTAGGCTAGGTATAATTTTGGTAACTCTACGTTGAACTCGTTCTAGCTTGTTTATATCTTTTTGGTAATAAGGGCACCAGGATTGAACGCAGTATTCCAGAAGAGGGCGGACTATGGAATTGTAAAGGGTTAGGATAACTTCTTTGGATTTATGCTCAAATGACCTGCCTATAAAGCCAATTATTTTTGTTTGCCTTCTTAACAACTTCTGAACATTGTTGACTCGGTTTTAGGTTACTCGATATTGTTACTCCCAGATCGGTTTCTCTGTTTACATTCTTAAGCTGATTGCCATTCATCGAATAGTTTGCTTTCTCATTTAGGTATCCGATATGTAGTACTTTACATTTATCCGCATTGAAACTCATTTGCCAAATTTGGGCCCAACATGACAATTTATCTAGATTGTGTTGCATATCGTCAACTTGTTCTTTTGAGAGTACGCTATTTGCAATTTTTGTATCGTCAGCAAATTTTGAGATTGTACAGGTGAGACCCTCATCTATGTCGTTGATGTAAATTAGAAAGAGAATTGGTCCTAGTACCGATCCCTGGGGTACCCCGCTACTTACATTGGTCCATTTAGATGCCTTACCGTTTATGACTACTCTTTGCTTTCTGTTGCTGAGCCAATTTTCTATCCATTTCAACACACCGTCTTGTATTCCATGCGCTTTTAGTTTTAGCAGTAAACGTTTGTGGGGAACTTTGTCAAAGGCCTTTTGAAAATCAAGGTATATAATATCTACAGCTTTACTCTCATCGTAGAGGTTAAGGATATCGTGGAAGAAGTCTAAGAGGTTTGTTAAACAGGAACGTTTTTTACGAAAGCCGTGTCGAGTATCTTTAAGTATGTTATTTTCCTCTAAGTGATTTACGAGTCTGTCTCGTATGACCGTTTCTAGCATTTTACATATAACTGAGGTTAAGCTAATTGGACGATAGTTACTGGGTAGGGATTTGCTGCCTTTTTTGAATATCGGTGTTACGTTGGCTAGCTTCCACTGATCAGGCATAGTTCCAGACTGCAAGGATTTATTGAATAGTAATGTCAGTGGTTTGGAGAGCTCATCCTTAGCTTCCTTTAGAACTCTAGGCGAGATTGTATCAGGTCCAGGCGTTTTATTTACCTAGAGTTTATCTAAACAATTCAATACTTCTCTCTGTAACGGTGATATTGCTTAGAACATCTGAATTATCAATCTGAATCGGCGATGGTGTAGGGATATCACTGAGGTCTTCTGTTGTAAAAACTGATGCAAAGAAGGTATTGAGGGCATTACTCATTTGTACTTCGTCTTTGGTGTATTCTCCATTTTCATCGACTAACGGTCCAACAGTTGAAGTAACTACTTTTTTCTTTCTGATATAACTATAGAATTCTTTCGGGTTTGTTTTACTTTGATTCGCAATATGTAACTCTAAGGTCTTTTTACTTTGCTTAATTAACTTTTTGGCTTTGCGTCGTAGCTCTACAAATTTCACCCGTTCTTCGTCATTTTGTGAGGATTTTAATCTATCATTAGCAAATTTTTTAGCAAGCAGGCAGTTTGAAATATCTTTATTCCACCATTTGGGCTTCTTATTATGGCCTGGACGCCGTATTTTCGATGGTATGCAGTCTTGCACTGCTTTTAGGTAAGTGGTTTCGAATAACTTCCAAGATGTATTTCTGTCGTTATTGTTAATTAAAAAGCTCCAGTCAGTTTCTTTAAACATAGCTCTAAGTTTATGGAAGATTGCTTTCTTGAAATTATGGACTTTTTCGATGCTACTATTTGGTTCGTTACTAGTAAACTTAAATTGAAAGTTATCGTACGATGGTCGCTGTTACTGAATTCATCACCAACATTCAAATTCTCTATCAATTTTTCTTTTGTTACAAGTACAATGTCAAGAACGTTATTACCACGGGTCGGCGTTTGAACAAATTGATAAAGCGAACTCTCTTGCAAGTTTGTATACAAGTCATGTCCGGAGTGTGAAGTAAGAGTATCGCCCCACTTGGTCACAGGTAAATTAAAGTCGCCAAAAATAACGGTATCTTGTGAGTTACTTACATCTGCAATTTGTTCGTAAATTTCTCGGTCAGTTTGCACTGATTGAGCTGGAGGTCTGTATATTAATGCAAGTATTATTTTTGTACCTTTATTATTCTTTATTAGCACAAAAGATGTGTCGACGTTCACAATTTGAGGTTTTGACAAGAGGGTAGGGTTAAGACTTTCTTTGATATAAAGTAAAACGCCACCTCCATTTCGATTTATTCGGCTTTTCTCAAACATTACATAACCGGGAAGTGAATACTCTGCTAAAAAGTCTCTATCTTCTGTATTGAGCCAAGATTCTGTTATGCCAATCACATCATAATTTTCTGTAAACACTAGCTCCTCTAAATCTGAAAATTTATTGCGTATGCTACGAGCATTTGCATAGAAAACCTTTAAATTTGTTATGTTAGAACTCACGGAACGCTCTTTAATAATATTTTTGGTTCTTGTCGGATCTACATTTATGTTCATGGCTGTCCTCGGTCCTCGCTGTCTTCGGTCCTTATCGCTGGTGGTCCTCGGTTGCCTCTGTTTTTTGCTTGGCGTTGGATGATTTATGTCACTGCTGCTTCTTCTCGGATGGCGTTTTTTGATCCATGGCTGCGGACTGCTTCGTGTAGGAGACGACCCATGCGTGCTGAACCCACAGGGTTGAGATGAGTGCCATCCTTGCGGAACAGAGTAGGCTGGTTGTAGAAGTTGTCCCAGAGGTTGATGAATTCAACTTCTTCCCTCAGACACAAATATTTTAGTCGGCTATTTGTGCTGAAGGCCTTGTCGTAGAATTTGTCAGGTGCGTCGATCTTGGGGAGAATGCCTGAGATGATGATATTCCTTGACTTGTTTTTGTAGTGCTGGATTATCTTGCGATATTTCTCCATCAACTCTTCGGATCTGGTGCGCATGACGTCATTTGAACCAGCATGGATGACAAAAAGGGTATTTTCATTTGCATCCTTTGTGGTATCTTCGAAGGTTTCCACAATGTCGTCCAGTCCAGCTCCTGGGATGCAAAATCTTTTTCGTCGATTTGGGACTGTCGCAGAACTCTTCGACCTGTCCTCGTAGGATGGAATCCCCAACGAGCCTGGTCTCTTCTGGTTCGTCTTCCATCTCTACCAATATCTCAAATCTGTTTAACATTGTGACTGTTAGATGAGACCTTTTCTGCGTTGGCCGTGCACCGTTCCTCACTGGTGTAAATCCGGAAACCTGTGGTGGCGGGATTCTGCGTACAGGTCGGGGAGAGGAGTGGTTAGAACGGGGGCGAGGGGTTGGTACTGTTCGTGCTAGCAGGCTTCTTGCACGAGGAGTGGGGGAGAGACTAAGGTGAACAGGGCGGCTGTCCTGGTTTGATGTCGGCTCAGGTTCGTCAGAAGATGCTGCAGTGGCTACTGCAGGTGTTGGATTGTTGGCAGATGACGTTGGGGCGGTGGTGGATGTTGGAGTTGAAATAATTGGAGTTAGTGATACTCCAACGTTGAGTGCTACAAACTCTTGGAGTGATTCCAGCTTCCTGGTGAGGGTGTTGATCTTGTTGTGGGCTTCATCCAATTTTGCTGTCAAATCCTCTCGTTGCTGGCAGAGTCGGCAGACTTGTGGATCGGCAGGAGCAAACATGGAAGCACCAAACCTACCGGCGCAGTTCGTACAGGCACGAGGCATGGTGACGATCACTTTCTTCAGATCACTTCACTCACTTAAAAACACTTAACTCACTTTAAAAACACTAAACTCACTTTAAAAAACACTTATCTCACTTTAAAAAACACTCCCTTCAGGTCGCTTCACTTACTTAAATAGGCCTAACCGAAAACAAAAATGTTGAAATACGCACAAATAGGTTATCAGCGGTGATAGCCTAACCGAAAATTAATACAAAACAAAATTAAATTTGAATACGCAGTGATAGCCGAACCGAAAACAATTTTATTTTTATTTAAACAGAAATAGGCCACCAGGGGTTATAGCCTATCCTAACCGAAAACAAAAATTATGAAATACCGGTATGCAGAAATAGGCCACCAGGGGTGATAGCCTAGACTAACCGAAAACAAAAATTATGAAATACCGGTACGCAGAAATAGGCCACCAGCGGTGATAGCCTAACTGAGCCATTCATGGCTCGAAGCAGCTCCATCTCTGAAGCCGCTGGTTGCTTCGTTCAAGTGCTTCACTGTCTCACCCTCCAGACTCAGACCCTCACTCTCAGAATGCCACCTATTGAGCAGTGAACTCACTAGGCATTGTCCCCCTGTAGCATATTTTGAATATGGGAATATTCATATCGTGCTATTTAATCAGGGAACAATGAGGGTATTTTTTTGGCATTTCGGTGGGCTTTGTGGTAATGCACTGATACTAGGTACAGCACAAATTCAATCCCAATAATATCTTCCCATTGACATATCGGGATTTGAACCCGGGTCCATTGGATTACCAATCCAGTGGCAAGACCACTCCACCACACCTCCCCTATATATATATATATACTGTATATTCTAGAGGATGGTGATGTAATAGACGTGGTATATTGTGATTTTATTAAGGCCTTCGATAAGGTCCCACATAAAAGGTTAATAGAGAAAGTTAGAAGCTATAATATAGGGGAGAAATATGTGAAATGGATAGAAGCCTTCCTGAAAGATCGGAGACAGAGGGTGCTGGTGAATGGAATAGGCTCGGGGTGGAGGGAAATTACAAGTGGGGTTCCTCAGGGATCTGTGTTGGGACCCCTACTGTTCGTTATATTTATCAACGACTTACCTGAAGTTATAACTAATGGAAGTGAGGTATACCTGTATGCGGATGACACTAAGCTGTATAGAAGAGTGAGGAGTAAGGAAGATGTGGGTTTGCTTCAAGGAGATGTGGGATGAAGGGATGTGCATGAAGGGATGGTCTGAGCATTGGTTAATGCCTTTTCATCCAAAAAAATGCAAGTACATGCGGATTGGGACAAGCAAGATAGACAAGGTAGGATACAGTATGTATGAAGCGATGGAGGAAGTGAATGCAGAAAAGGATATAGGAGTAGTGATAGACAATAAGTTAAATTTCTCAGAACATTTAGCGGAAAAGATAAACGAAGCCAATAGAATTGTAGGGCTGATAAGGAGGACATTTGTGTCACGTGACGAAGAAATCTTCAGGAATCTCTATACAGCGCTGGTTAGGCCGCACCTGGAATATGCGAACCAGGTGTGGGCTCCATATATGGTAAAGGATATAGAAGCAGTGGAGAAAGTGCAGAGGAGAGCTAGCAAGCTAGTACCAACGTTGAAGAACGTGGGCTATGGAGCAGAGTTTGAGGACACTGGGGCTTCCGACACTGGCATATAGGAGAAAGAGAGGGGATATGATAGAGACTTTTAAGATAGTGTCAGGAAAGTATGATGAGGATGTGTGTGAAGGTATCTTCTTGATACGGGAGGGAACAAGAACGAGAGGACACTCAAAGAAAATTTACAAAGAAAGAAATAGGCTTGAGAAGGCAAAGAACTCATTTTGTGATAGAGTGGTAAATGAGTGGAACGCACTGCCCCAGTATGTAGTCTATTCCGAATCAATAAGGGAGTTTGAAAGTAATCTTGATAAATCATGGGGAAGACAAGATTTGAAGTTTGATTATAAAGCAAAAATACAGAATAGTAAAAATGTTGCGTCTGCTACCGCCGCCGCCAACACCGTGAACGACCGCAGCAGTGCAAGTACTGGTACTGAGCTGGATACACAGGCCTAGTTTGCCTTTTTCCAGAGGATCTACTGTAAGAATATATATATACAGTATATATATATATATATATATATATATATATATATATACACATATATATACACATGTACAGTACTGTATTATATATATCTACTGTATATACAGTAGATAGATAACACATTTTTTTTTTTTTTTTTTTTTTTTTTTTTTATTGGGGTGACCGACTCGAGACAGAGCCCGAACAGGGGGAAACAAAAAAATCACACACATCCAGGTCGTCCAGGATAAATACCCAGAGACCCAGGCCCATTTAGGGTCTCCAGCAAGATTCCCAGGTCCCAGATCTCCCAGAGAGGCTCCGATTTCCGCAGGCAGACATGCAGCGAAGTTGTACCACCACAAGCCCACCCACCATGCATCCATGCATACCCTTCATTTCTACCGGCTCCCCGGGCCAGGCGCCTGACAGACTATTATCTAGTCCAATTGGCACCTGATCCTCTCTCCCAAACGACGGGTTTACACTCATCTATTCACTAGCATTCTCCATTCATTCCTGTTTATTACCACTTCTTTTACCTGACCTATAGTCATTTCTCTATCACCCAAAGCTTGTCTTACACAGTCTCTCCATCTCAATGGGGGTCTTCCTGCCCTTGTATCTGACTCGCATATCCTCTTTGTAAGCCTTTCATCTTCCATTCGCTCAACATGACCATACCAGCTCAGCACCATTTTGTCCACTCTGGCCGACAAATGTTCCTGCTGCCCCACTCTCCTACGTATCTCTACATTCCTCGATCTGTCTCTACGAGTCATCTGCACATACTCCTCAAGCAGCTCATCTCATAGTAAAGTCAAAGGAGAGACAAAAGCTGGATGTGATAGAGAAGCTGTTTGTGTTGAGACTATAGTTATTGTTTTGTTTGCAGTGTTTAGAATGCATTTCAGTTAACCCCTTCTGTACCGGTGACATATTTTTTATATTCTAGCTATATTTAGATGATTTTGTGCAGTTTAAAAGTGATCTGGGGTACTAAAAATGGTTAAGTGAGATAGTTCAAAACCTTTTAATTGTTGGAGGCCCTTTAAAACTTAATACATTCGTTTAATAGTAGCTAAAATATAATTGAAAAGACGTCGCCGGTATAGAAGGGGTTAAGTTGTTGAGTTTTATATATTAATCCAAATCTTTGCTTCAGAATGTATCAAGGAAGTGCCAGTAGAGCCCTTGCCCATCCAGCCGACCTCAGCACCTCAGCAGCACCCAGAGCCTCACCACCATCACCAACCCCACCCACTCCACCCACAACAACACCTACCCCACCCACAACAACAACACCCTCAACCCCACCCACAACAACAACACCCTCAACCCCACCCACAACAGCACCCAGCCCACCCTCAACAACACCCACCTCAACCACAACAACACCATCCACAACCGCAACAACAACAGCAACCAGCACCAATACCTGCAGTAGAGACCAAGCCCAACCTCCTGCCCATGGAGACCGATGTTATCTCTTCAGAGGAGGATGATATTCTAGCCCGGGAGTCGCCAGAAGCCATGCCCACTAAGTCTTCTCCATTGTCAGAGGCTGAAGCTGTGAAGGTGATTGTCATATTGTTTTAAGGGGAGATAGGTCGCTTTTCTAGACCCTTTCACCCTCATGTTTAGCCCGACACTCTGGCTCGGGAGTCTCCAGAAGCCGTGCCCATTAATTCTTCTCCATCGTCAGAAGCTGAAGCTGTGAAGGTGATTGTCATTTTGTTTTAATGGGAGATGGGTCGCTTTTCTAGACCCTTTCTCCCTCATGTTTAGCCCGGGTCTCTCCAGAAGCCGTGCCCATTAAGTCTTCTCCTCCATCAGAGGCTGAAGCTGTGAAGGTGATTGTCATATTGTTTTAAGGGAAGATGGGTCACTTTTCTAGACCCCCTTCTACCTCATGTTTAGCCCGATATTTTGGCCCGGGTGTCTCCAGAAGCCGTGCCCATTAAGTCATCTCCATCGTCAGAGGCTGAAGATGTGAAGGTGATTGTCATATTGTTTTAACCCTTCCAGCCCGGCTGTCCTGTTATAAGGACACCACGGCAGTTGGGCAGGACCCCGGGTGTCCTTATAACAGACAGTAAGCTTTAAAGCCTATTCAGCTTGGTCTGAACACTGTGCGTCCGACGCATGTAAACAAAGCCGGTCATTGCGTCACCGCACCTCCGAAAACAAGGAGACGTCGGATCAATGTTGTTGTTGTATGGTATGACGAAATTAGTGTCTGAAAAGCTCCGATATTGTCAACATCGCGGAAAAATTCGCTCCACGGAAATCGTCATCACAACTGAACCAGTTGACTTACAGAGCTCTACTCAACGCCAGTCTACAGATTGGAAACCGCCCTACGTTTAGAGATGCGTGGACAATTTCTAGCAGTTAACCCGGTGAGACCCAGCGTCGCACGTGTTGCGTCGGCAGTGTTTGATCACCAACTCCCAGCGACGCATCACGTGCGTCCGACATATAAAAAACACTTACGTGGCTCATAAGGTAGGAAATGGCGGGAGAATAGGAGGGGGAGGTACCATAGTGTGTGTGGGAGCCGGGCCAGTAGGTGTGAGCGGGCCGAGACAGCCGCGCGGCTGGTGGTGGTGGGGATAGTTTACACCCTTAGTTCACCGCCACTTTGAACCTTCATTACTCCGGTCGTATGGGAGCTAGAGGCTTGAGATTTATGTGAGACACTCCTTAGGATGTATGCCGTACAATGCCATACTCAGTTTTTACCCTAGTGCTCCCGGGCGGGTGGTCATGCGGGGGAGACGAACTATTGAAACCCCCCCGCCCCCCAAATGACCGAAATGAGTTTTTTTAATTTTTGTCTTCATTTCTCACCATTCTCTTCCATTTTGGCTCAACAAATTTTTTTGAGGCTACCCCCCCCCCCCCCCCCCCCAAAAATGTCCGAGGTGAATTTTTTTTTTTTTTTTTCATTTCTCATCCTTGTCTTCCATTTTAGCAAACAAAAAAAAGAAGTGAAAATGGCTTGGGACTGGGGTGAACAAAATATTATAACTAGCCGGGGCTCAACGGGTTAAAATAACAAAGATACAGTAGCCTAGGCCTAGACGTTTTTCGGCCAAATCGTCCGGGTACCCGACACTGTCCTTAGGAGGGCGACCCCGGGTCAGAAGGGTTAAGGGGACCGACCTGCTATTTTTTTCTTTCTGGGTAGTAGCCATTTGACCCCATTCAGCCTACTGTTTTAAGACGTTTATCCTCATCCAGTTTTCGATTTACACTTAACGAGCGATAGCGAGCCAGCATATTTTGGATTATGTGTTAGACAGCTAACCTAATTTGTAAATTTTTCGTTAGAAAAATGGGCAAGAATGTAAAGTGCGGGCGTACCGCCAGCCTTGTTTACACTACGCGTAGTGGCGTCGGACCTTTCCCATCATGTTCCCGTCTATTTTGACTGCCTTTGGATATAAAAATACATTAGCCTAACCAAACAACCTAACCTAACCTAACCTAGTATTCATGTAGTAATGACAGGGGGCAAATAGCAGAAAATATAGCGTCGAAATAGACGGGAACGTAACTGCGAGCGCACAACATGACGACCGTACGCCCGATCACTACATCCATCCCGAAAAATGTCAGGCGAAGCCAAATTTTTTCCATACAATGATTGCTCGCTCGCCAGGAAAAAATTGATACCTGATTAGGGAGAACCATCTTAAAACAGTAGGCTGAATGGGGCTGCATGGATAAAACCCAGAGAGAAAAACAGGTCGGTCCCCTTAACCCTCCAGCCCCGGCTATGTATTATATATATATTCCCCGAAATCAGGGGGTTTTGGCTGAAAAACGTCTACGCCTAGGCTACCGCATCTTTGTTATTTGGCTTGCTTCCGCATTCCCGCGCATCCCCAAGCGTAGATGTGTTTCATACCTGTAGAATGGCGTTAAGTAGAGCTCTCTAAGTCAACTGGTTCAGTTGTGATGATGATTTCATTGGAGATAACTTTATGGCAAAAACAGCCACTTTACACTACTTTTCGATACTTAACAATAACATACAGGCACACACGAACAAGCGACGCACTCCTTCTTGTGGCCGGAGATGCGGGGCGTCGGTCCAGCCGGCTGTTGTTTACATGCGTCGGACGTACGCCTCGCACACCAAGCTTACAGGCTTTGAGCTCATGGGTCTTTAACCCTCTCACCACGGAAGGGCTCTTGAACGCCCATAAAGAAGCATATAACAGGTACCCAGAAGGGCTCTTGAACGCCCAGTGGTTGAAAGCCTGTGAGCTTCTTGTGCGAGGCGTCGGTCCGACGCATGTAAACAACAGCCGGCTGGACCGACGCCCCGCATCTCCGGCCACAAGAAGGAGAGCGTTGCTTGTTCGTGTGTGCCTGTATGTTGTTGTTAAGTATCGAAAAGTAGTGTAAAGTGGCTGTTTTTGCCATAAAGTTATCTCCAATGAAATCATCATCACAAATCAACCAGTTGATTTAGAGAGCTCTACTTAACGCCATTCTACAGGTAAATAACACAGCTACGCTTGGGGATGCGTGGGAATGCGGGAAGCAGTCAGATTAACAAATATACGGCAGCCTAGCCTAGACGTTTTTCGGCCAAAACACCCGGGTTTCGGGGAATATATATATAATACATAGCCGGGGCTGGAGGGTTAAGAGCCCTTCCGGGTAGCTCGGGTGTGTTTTTTATGGGCGTTCAAGAGCCCTTCCGGGTCTGGAGGTTAACATTTAAGCCATCATACGAGTCAGTTTATCAGCTACATATATCCCAGCCGTGAATCCTCTACAAGTTATCAAACTTTTTGTATTGATTTTGCTGTTTTATCCTTATATTAAATTGGACTGTACATGATTAGAAGCTCCAAGATATATAATACAGTCACAATGTAAGAAATCTGAGGTGAAGCCATTGTTTTCGGGGGCTGATGATTGATTGGTGCTTCTGAATGCTTGTGTGCTTGCTTTATGTGGGCAAACTGTTATGTGTTTTTCTCCTGTCACCTCTTTTTCCTTTCTTGAGTCTTGCTGATCCTCCCTATGCCTTGTGGGAGTAAGGGGTGGCTACTGACTGATGTAATTGTCTAATAGACTTGATTTTAGCTACTTTTTTACTCAAATACTGCAGCTCCAATAAATCTGCAATTAACCCCTTCACCACGATGACATAATTTTCCTCATATTCTTGTTCCCATTAAACGATTTTCTTTAGCTTATAGTCTACCTCTAGAACTCAAAGGGGTAAATACGATCTCAATAATCCCTCTGAATAACACAAGTCCTTCTTAACCCTCCGGGCCCGGGCTGTATCTCGAAAGGACAGTGTGGGCTACCCGGGCGATCTGGCCGAAAAACGTCTAGGCCTAGGCTACCGTATTTTTGTTTAGTTTAACTGCTAGAAATTTCCCACGCATCTATAAATGTAGTGCGGTTTCCAATCTGTAGACTGGCGTTGAGTAGAGCTCTCTAAGTCAACTGGTTCAGTTGTGATGACGATTTCCGTGGAGCGAATTTTTCCGCGATGTTGACAATATCAGAGCTTTTCAGACACTAATTTCGTCTGACGTCACAACAATAACATTGATCCGACGTCTCCTTATTGTTTTCGGAGGTGCGGTGACGCAACGATCGGCTTTGTTTACATGCGTCGGACGCACAGCGTTCAGACCAAGCTGAATAGGCTTGAAAGCTTACTGCCTAGTAACAGGACACCCGGGCTCCTGCCCTTATTTCGTGGTGTCCTTTCACACGGACACCCGGGCAGGAAGGGTTAAACTGCATACAATCGTCTATTTTTAGGCAGAAGAGAAGGTAAAATGGTAGCATCGTGCTGAAGGGGTTAAAGTCTCATGTGACACCTCCTCGAGAAGGCTGCTGTGACGAAGCGAACCAGGAAATTAATGTTCTTCATTGCCCTTATATTTTTAGATCCCATGTCTGTCTTGGTCCGCCCCTTTGTGCAGCTCCCTCCACATTCATGGACTTGCATCTTTTCACCCAGCTTTGTTCATTCATCCTCTCCACATGTCTAAACCATCCAAGCCTGCTATACTCCATTCAATCGACCCTTGCATCTGGCTCCTAACTAGTGTTTGCATCGAGGCTCTTGATTGGCTATCATATCAGTTGTTGTTGTCGTTGTTCCCCAAGCTGCCTGGCCGAACAGCCCCAAGGCCCCGAGCAAGGCCAAGGCCATAACCGAGCGCCCCCACAGAACCCCCCCTGCCTACCACAATAAAGCCTGGGTGACCGAAGCCACTCCATGGCGGGGAGCTGAGGAGGGTGAGGAAACGCCCGGGAAACCAAAGCCCCACCCAGGGCCCTGTGCCCCTCAGCAATTATGAAGAGAAAGTTGAGGGGCAAAGGAAAAATGTGACGCATTGGCTTCCAATCTTGGTAGATTGGGAGGTCAATCCACGGAAAAGACGCCGTCACTCAAGATCCAGGAAATACATAAACAAAAGGAACAGTCGGAGTAAGCTATGGGTATGGCAGAGATCGCTCAGTTCTCACTCTGATAGACCAGCCCATCACCATATGACTAGAACCCAATCCTCTCAGCACCAGCTAGGAAAGGCCCTAGAAAGCCGCCTTTGGCGGGGGGATAGCTCCCCTATTTCAACCCCTTTCGGGGTTGGGCACCCGCCCTATCATATCAGTACCTGAGCTCATTGGCCAAAATGAGCGGCAGAGCTGATAATTTCTTCTTATTATTTTTATTATTCCTTATTTATTCATTAAACTATATACGTTTAAGTAATTTTAATGATTAATTAATAAATTATAGTCTTATCCAAATCTAAAGAGCTATTTAATATCACATGAAACCCAATAATAACTTCTAAATCATAAAGTAAACACAAGCGAAACAATAAAATGATAAACGGGAGAGTAAGCGAGAGACGAGACTGACTGACGGGCTAATGCAGATTAGCCAATCACAGGCCATGATTTACTTAGCTGTATCACACATTTATAATTGGCAGGGACGGAATATCTTCCCTTGCTTGTGTTTACTTTATTATATCTACAATTGTAGGTGTTCCATGTGGTATTTTATAGCTCTTAAGGTTCTGATATCACCTATCACATTAGCATTACTAAAATGTATCTACAGTAGTTTAATTAATATATATAAGAACATAAGAAAATGGGAGTCTGCAAAAAAGCCGATCGGCCCATACAAGGCAGATCCCTGTCACACTCAACCCCAATTATAGGCCCAACTCACTAATACCTTGAGTACTGACCCCACCAAAACGGTCAGAGATTAACACAAGATAACGGGGGTCTGCTGAGCGCCGATTGGCCCACACCTGGTAGATCGCCCTCGCACCCAACCCATCTCGTCCATATGCCTATTTAATTTTATCTTAAAGCTCGCTATCGTTCTTGATCTCACTATATCACTTGGTAGCCTATTCCACCCATCTACGACTCTGTTACCAAACCAATATTTGCCTATATCTTTTCTGGAGGGACAGAGGGGGAGAGGTAGACCGAATATGAGGTGGAAGGATGGAGTGAGGAACTACATGAACGAAGGCGGTGCTGGTTGGGGGGAGGGGCGTCGACTGACTGGGGACAGAGGTGCATGGGGGCGGTTCGTTCGTGGCCACCCCTTCGGGGATCACGGCGTCAGGCAATAGATAGATAGATAGATCTTTTCTGAAACTAAATTTATCTAATTTATAACCATTTGTTCGAGTTTTTTCGCTATCACTGAGCTTCAGTACATTTTTCATGTCTCCTTTATTTACCCCACTGAACCACTTGAACACTTCTATCATATCCCTTCTAACTCTGCGTCTTTCTAACGAATGTAAGCCTAATTTGTTCAACCTTCCTTCATATGGTAGATTTCTAATATTATGAATCATTTTTGTCATTCTTCGCTGTACTCTCTCCAAGGAATCTATATCCATTCTGTAATAAGGACACCAAAATTGGACAGCATAATCCATATGAAGTCTTACTAATGACAAGTAAAGTTTCAAGATAACATCAGCAGTTCTGTTACTCACACTCCTTGAGATGAACCCCAGAATCCTGTTTGCCTTGTTACGTACGCTTTTACACTGTTTTCTAGGTTTCAAATCTTTCTCGCAGTCTGAGTTTTCTAATTCAGCATTAGCTAGTTTATATTTTGCATTAGTATTCGTCTTCCCTATCTTTAATACCTTGCATTTGTCAATGTGTGTTAAAATTCATCTGCCACTTTACTGACCATTCGTGTAAGATATCTAGATCCCTTTGGAGGCATGCTATGTCGCTATCTGAATCTATTGGTCTCCCTATTTTGGTATCGTCTGCGAATTTACTTATCCTACTAGTTATACCTAAATCAAGGCCATTTATGTATATGATAAATAACAGAGGACCCAATACAGATCCCTGGGGGACACCACTCTTGACTGATCCCCACTCTGACTTAGTACCATTTATGCAGACTCTCTGCTTCCTACCAATTAGCCATGCCCTAATCCATCCTAACAACGCCCCACCTATTCCATGCGCCTCAACCTTTCTCATCAATCTCTCATGAGGGACTCTGTCGAAAGCTTTACTGAAATATAAATATATAATATCATATTATTTGTCATTATCTACTGCTTCATATACCTCTGAGAAAAAGCTAAGCAAATTAGTAAGGCAAGAACGTCCCTGAGCGAATCCATGCTGAGAAGAATTGATTAAGTTAAATGTTTCTAAGTGGTTTCTCATTTTCCTAGCAATAATTGACTCTAGTAGCTTTCCTATGATTGAAGTGAGACTAATGGGACGATAATTTGATGCTATGGATTTATCACCTTTTTTGAAGATCGGAACTACATTTGCAAGCTTCCAAGCTTCTGGAACTATACCTGTTTCTAATGACTTGTTAAAAAGAAATGTTAATGGATAACTTAACTCATCTCTGCATTCTTTTAACCCTTAAAGAGCGGCGCTCGACTTAAGTCGTGCACCAATTTGCAGCAAGTTAGGAGCATTATTAAGGCTTTTAAAGGGTTAAAATAAAGTGCAAATGGCCGGGAGAGCAGCGGGCCAGACAGCCGACTCCCAGGGCTTACCGCCGCCCATTAACTCATGTTCCCTGTGTTCTCGAGAGGCCGGCAGTGTAGCCAGTAGTGAGCATAGCTGGGAAAAATATACCGATATATGCTAAACTTCCATGTTCGTGGCTCCACTGCAAGAGAACCACGAGTGCTACGTAGCTCGTTCTGGTCTCATTTTGAAGCTTTTAGTGCCTAGTTTTTTGCTAAATATTTTTTTTCTCATGCAGATGCTTGATTTATCATGCAGGAGGGCCTGAATATGCCCAAATGAGCCCAAAACACCCCGCTAGACAAGGGTTAATACTCTAGCATATACCTCATCAGGACCAGGTGATTTCTGAGGCTTCAGTCTGTCAATTTCCTTAAGCACATCATTTCTACTTATAGTAATCGTACTTAACCTATTTTCTATACTATCGCTATATACCTTACTGACTTCTGGAATCTGTGCCAAATTTTCATTAGTGAAAACGGATAGAAACTGACTATTTAATGTACTGCACATTTCTAAATAATTTTCTGTCATTTCTCCTATCGAAGTTTTAAGGGGGCCTATTACATTTCTAACTTTAGATTTATATAGTTGGTAAAAAGCTTTAGGGTTATTTTTTGAATCGTTGGCTATCCTTATTTCATAATTTCTTTTTGCTGTCCTAATTTCCTTTTTGACCTGTCTTGATAGAGTCTGATAGTAAATAAGTAGGTGAGTTTCGCCTTTCTTAATTTTTCTATATATTCCTTTCCTTTTTCCTATAAGATCTATTAGTTTATTATTCATCCATTTTGGTTGGTTCTGTATCGATCTAAATCTTCTTTTGGAGATATATTTATTTTGCGCATTGTGAAGTGAAGAAATAAACTGTTCATATGTAGCTGTCAAGCTTAATTCTGGCTTATCCTGACTTAATTGTTTAACAATAGGGTCCACCCTTAAGGCTCTTCTTATCCCACCATAATCGGCTTTTCTGAAATCTGGGATAAGTGACGGATAAATGGAATAATAAAGAACAGTATATTTCATTCATACGATAATGTGATAATCTACAGTGATAATCGAACCTTAAGAGCTATAAAATACCACATGGAACACATACAATTGTAGATATAATACAGTAAGCACAAGCAAGGGAAGATATTCCGTCCCTGCCTATTTTAAATGTGTGATACCGCTAAGTAAATCATGGCCTGTGATTGGCTAATCTGCGTTTGCCCGTCAGTCAGTCTCGTCTCTCGCTTATTCTCCTGTTTATAATTTTATTGTTTCGCTTGAATTTACTTCATGATATATAAGTTATTATTGGGTTTCATGTGATATTTAATAGCTCTTTAGATTTGGATAAGACTATAATTTATTAATTAATAATTAAAATTACTTAAAAACATATATAGTTTAATGAATAAATAGTAATAATGAATAGTAATGTACACCCTATGTGGTGGATTGTGTTCTTTTATTTCATAAATTTCATTTTAGTAAGCGTTGTTTCCACATAGCGATTTTGATAATTTAATTTGACTTTATATTGTCCTTGTCCCAATTTTGGTTTGTTTAGTTTGCAAGTTTTACATTTTAATTAAAATAAGGAATAATAAAGATAATAATAAGAAATTATCAGCTCTGCCGCTAATTTTGGCCAGTGAGCTCGGGTACTGATATGATAGCCAATCAAGAGCCTCGATGCAAACACTAAATAGGAGCCAGATGCACGGGTCGATTGAATGGAGTATAGTACGCATCACATCACTGATACTCTTGATACCTTACCTTCTCCTTGGCTCTTCACTTGATATCCTATCTTGCAGTTTGGCACCACACATCCATCTCACCATTTTCATCTCATTGCTTTTCATTCTGTTGAAATGCTTTGACAGGCCATGTTTCTGAAGCATATGTCATTGCACTTCTAATGCATGAAGCATACACCTTTCACTTCAAGGGGAAAGGTGTACGCTTCATGCGTTCTACCTCTCGTCACATTGTTTAGTTTTTTCCTGCTTTTTTTTTTTATGCATTCACTTCCCCTCAAGTTGACCTTTTTCAACCTGTATTATATGCTGCCCTTGCTTGGTTGTTGTCTTCTGAACTGACAGTGGGCCATTCCTTTAAACATCGTAAAAGCTTTCCCTACAACTTTTCCCGACCCAGATTGACCCATATACAAATAAACGATAAGGGTCAATCAGGGTCGGGAAAGTTCGTATGGAAAGCTTTTACGATGCGTAAAGGAACATCCTAGTGTCTCCTTGGCCGTAGGGGTGACCGAAGCATAACTTTTCTTTGCCTTTGTCCCTGACACAGCTTCTGACCTGATTGCATATCCATGTGTTGCGCCGTCCCCTAAGCAGTGTATTTTTCTATCACAACTAGCCATGATTTTCATAGCCTATTCATTACCCCTGATCTATCGCAATCCTCACCTAGTCCTTCGGGCCAGCCTTATGAGAGGTCTTTTCTGGAGCCTGTGTTGTCTGGTTAAACTATTGACTACAAATTGAATACGATAAGATCATGTTTTTTTTCTCCATCCTGTAACAACTGGGTCTGCTCTTTCAGTGCTAAGGGTCATAATACACTAAGCTCTTAGTGGAAATGGCACTGTGGAGTGGGTCAGTCGGGGCATGACTTGGAGCCTGAAGGCAGTTTCTGCCATGGTCATCCCTTTTGGGGTGCTTCCTCTTGAAGTGGGAATCAGAATGATGATGACGATCTAAAAAAAAATGTAAAGACACAATTGGTTTCGCCCATTGTAGGTGAGATAAAGATGAGTCAAACCTATTGTGTCTAAGTAAGACACTTTTTTGATGAATTTGTGTATATTTATATTCTTCAGTCTTCAATGAGACTACTAAATTTGAAGTTGATTATCTATTAGATAGCCATTGATGTAGAGTGTACCAATGCAGAGCTCAAAAACTTAATTAAAACTTGATTTGATTAAAGCGTTATTTCCACATGCGATTTTGATAAGTTCTTTTGCCTTTATTAAAATGTAAAACTTGCAAACTAAATATTGTGTCATCCCTGTTTTGGTTTGTATATTTTACATTATAACTTAATAGTATTTATTATTTCAGGAGGAGAATGAAGATGCCTGCGATGGATTTGATAGTTTCGCCTCCAACACCGACGGTGGTGAGGGTATGGAGGAAAGCGTAGCGACTGCTGTAGAGCGCCTCCACCTTTCCCAGGACTCTGAGAGTGCCAGACATGCCCCAACAACAGCAGCCAAGACCACACTGCCACTCTTCGATGACCAATCCCTTGATAGCATTTCTTCCAATTCCTCGGGCCTCACGTTCTCTACACTGTCTGGGAAGGGTTCCCCGGGAAGCAAGAAATCTGTAGGTGATGGTGATAAGTCTGTAGGCAGCCCGGAATTAATGCAAGAAACCCGGTCCACAACATCCACCCCGCTGGTAGATGAGAAGCGTTTAGAGGAAGAAATATCGCAGTCGTCAGTTGAATCTGGACCAGCCAAAGAGTACCCCTTGTTGGAGATGAAGTATGGTGACCCCCTGCCACAGTTTATGGACACAACTGAATCCATTAATCTCAAGAAACTAGACGATTCAGCTGAAATGCAGGCCAAACAAAGCAATCAAAATGATAACACTAATCGCAACGTAGAGATCACTAATGTTGGCCAAGACAGTGATAACCAAAATGTTGCATCGGGAAGTATGGCCCCTCAGGAAGAGGAATCACAAGAAAGTAAAGGATCATTATCAAAGATCAGTTCTGAATCTGAAAAATCTGAATTGGAAGAAAAGGTAAAATCTGAAAAATCAGAAGGGGAGATCTCCTCATCTAGCCCAGACACAAGTGACAGTGAAAATAAGGGTAAGCAGGCAGACCATTGTAAAAGTGAGGACAAGCTTTCCAGTGATTCTTCCAAATCCCGAAAATCCAAGAGCGACCACAAGAGCCGGCACGACTCCCACAGCCGAGAGAGAGATCGCGACGGGAAGCACCACCGGGACAAGGAGCGGTCCAAGCACTCCAAGTCCCGCGACGACCACCACAGTCACCGGGACAAAGACAAGAAGCACCACCGCCGAGACAAGGACCACGACGGTGACAGAGATCGAGCACGTTCTCACCACACCTCCAGTGGTGGCTCGGGCTCAGGTTCAGGCAATGGTTCCGGCTCCTCAGGTAAGAGTTCTGGAGACCGGGACAAGGACAAGGAACGCTCCAGCCACCACTCCAGTGACAAGTCTAATGAAGGCAAGAGCAGGCGAGACAGATCAGAGAAATCTACCAGCAAAGGAGGGAGCAAATCAGACGAATCCTCAGATGGCAAAACTGAGGGTACGTCGGGTAGCAAATCAGAAAGCCGGAGTGACAAGATCGATACAAAATCCAGTAGTAAATCAGAGACTAAGAGTGAGAAGATCGATTCAAAGTCAAGTTCGAGATCTGATTACAAGAGTGATAAAGCAGAGAGTAAGTCAAGCAGCAGGAGTGATAGTAAGTCACGATCAGATAGAAGCGACAAAAAGCATGACTCCCACTCTAGCAAACACTCCTCCTCCTCGTCCAAACATAGAAAGCAGGATGGAGAAAAGAGCTCATCTGACAGAGACAAACACAGTAGCAGCAAAGATGAGAAGAAACGAAAGGACGAGGATAGAAAGAGAAGGGATAGCAAAGACGAAAGGAAGGAGAAAGGGTCTGAATCTAAAACTCCCAAGACTGACAAAGAAGAAAAAGACTCAAAAGATACCAAGCACCACAGAGAGGATAAAGATGCTAAACGGAGCAGAGATCAGAAAGAAAAATATACAAAGGATGTCACAAATTCAAAATCGGGCAAGGAAGACAAAATACCCACCAAGGAAGAGAAGTGCAAGGAAATTGAAAGTAGCTCTGGTAGCGATACAGATAGCCAAGATAAAACACTACCCATGGAAGTTAAACAATTGGGAGACGAGAAGCACATCGGGGGAGAGGTAAACAGAGATACCGATACGCCTGAGCTGAAAACACTCCGAGCCAGGAAGAGGCAAAGCAGTGTAGATGATAGCAGTAACACTGATGCTCCCAATCTTAAAACACTTCGAGGTAGGAAGAAGCATAGCGAAGAGGATATGACCAGTGGTACTCCTGATCTAAACACACTTCGGTTTGACAACAACTCTCTCGTGCTGGTGAGTGATGATGGTAACGTCATTGTCTTGGATTACGATGATAAAACAGATACCGACGCTCCGAGCAGCTCCTCTTCAAGCCCCATTAGAGAGACTGAAGACGATGAACCCATACAAAACAACAATAGACCAATCACCAGTGGAGCCAAGAAGCGCAAGTTGAGAGGCGATTACCAGAACAACAATATGAACAAAGAGGAGGCACATAACTTTGAAGGGTTTCAGAGTTGCAAGCTTGACACTCGACTCTTCAACTACCTCCAGAAGATGGAGAGAGTTCCGCTAGATATGGATGTGGACTTTAATGAATCGTTTGATGACTCAGATTTACATATGGAGGTCAGCCAGGATAATTTTGGGAAGTTAGGCGAGTACGATGAATTCCTCGCTTGCATGGAGAAGCTTGGTGCCGTTGTAAGACACCTTGATGATGGGGAACCAAAACCCAAGAAGCGCCGAGGTAGACCACCCAAGGCAAAGTTGGACCAGGCTGAAAATGAGGACGAAAAAGATGTTAATTTGGAATCCCCAGTCAAGCCTATTATTGCAAAACGTCGGGGCAGACCCCCTAAGGTAGTTAATTATTGTACGGGGGAAGGAGAGGAGGAGGAGGAATGTGTTGACTCGGAAGCTTCCCTTGTGGAGCCAGCAGCAAAGCGCAAGGGAAAGGGAAGGCCGTCTAAGGTAACCAAAGATGACGAGGAATGTCTAGACTCAGAAACTTCGCTTGTGGAGCTAACAGTTCAGCGCAGGGGAAGAGGAAGGCCGCCGAAAGTTAAAAAGGAGGAGGAGGACATTGCAGGCTCGACACCTCCTCACCCCGGCCCTCGCACCAAACTCCGAAGAGTCTCGACCTCCAGCTCTGCTTCGTCCAGCACCAGTCACTCCGGGTCACCCAGGCAGCCGGGGCGGTGGGGGACAGCGAGAGGGGTTACTAAGGGGGATACAACAACCCTGATACAACAACAAGACTCAGTCACATCTGCTGGCTACCTTCTCACTCCGGAAGATGATGGCAATCGGACATCCAGCAGAGACTATGGTCAGTAATCTATCTATCTATCTATATACTCAAGCCCAATCCCCACTTTTTTTATTTTTTTTTCAAGACAGAGCCTGAATAGGGACAACACAACAGAAAACAATGAACACACAAAAACATAATACAAATTCACACGCATCTAGGTCACCCCTATGTTTATTTTACATATATATTATTATACATATGTTTATTTTAATACAACTTGGGCGAGGTGGACTACAGAAGCACATACAGCGTTCAGGAAATTTCTCCAGTTCCAGCTTTCTTTTCTGTGTGTTATCGGAGAATTTATTTGAGGCAGGGGACTAGGAATATTCCTCCCCTTGTAATATTCACCTACTAGACAAGGCAGAGTAAGGGGTGAGGGAACGGGAAAATGGTCCCAGACCTTAAGAACTGGAACTTTAAATGTTGTTTCTGTTCATGCTCTGCCTCGAGTTAGCTACCCCCAGCTATGGGGTATGTGCATGAATACTGTATATAGATACATTCATATTTTTTCACCAACCAACTTTACTTCTAAACTCAATTAAAATGTAAAACTTGCAAACTAAACAAACCAAAATTGGGACAAGGACAATATAAAGTCAAATTAAATTATCAAAATCGCTATGTGGAAACAACGCTTACTAAAATGAAAATTATTAAATAAAAGAACACAATCCACCACATAGGGTGTACATCACTACATGAGCAAGTTAATCTGTTTCCCAAGCAAACCAATCGCACATATAACAACGCACTATCGTCACGTTAAAGGAAGTAGTCAAGTTTGGGAAGTCCGGGACGTTCTGGCAAATTTTACTAAACTCTGCATGAATAAAGAAACTACATGTTAAATGTCAAAATATTATTTAAAATCAAATTTGCAACATGACAAGACATTAACAATAGTAAAAAATACAAATATTGATAAGATATCTATACTATTACAAAATAATATATAAAATACAGTACAGCACTCAATGAAATCAACAAATACATGTGGCACTCCAAGGACTCGAACCTAGGATACTCACACCAAAATTCCACGCATTTATACATTACGCTATCAAGACGGAATTTCAACCCCTTGAGTTGAATTTAGTTAGTGTTGGATGCGTGTTGTAGGGGGCTTTATGCAAGGATAATGTGAACAAAAAAAAATCTATTGTCATAAATGTTGGTTGTTGTTGTTGTTGTTGTTCCCCAAGCTGCCTAGCCGAACAGCCCCAAGGCCCCGAGCAAGGCCAAGGCCATAACCGAGCGCCCCCACAGAACCCTCCCTGCCGACCACAATAAAGCCTGGGTGACCGAAGTCATTCCATGGCGGGGAGCTGAGGAGGGTGCGGAAACGCCCGGGAAACCAAAGTCCTACCCAGGGCCCTGTGCCCCTCAGCAATTATGAAGAGAAAGTTGAGGGGCAAGGGAAAAATGTGATGCTTTGGCTTCCAATCTTGGTAGATTAAAATGTAAAACTTGCAAAACTTGGGAGATCAATCCACGGAAGAGACGCCGTCACTTGAGATCTAGAAAATATATAAGTTAAAGGAACAGTCAGAGTAAGCTATGGGTATGGCAGAGATCGCTCAGCTCTCACTCTGATAGACCAGCCCATCACCACATGACTAGAACCCAATCCTCTCAGCATCAGCTAGGAAAGGCCCTAGATAGCCGCCTTTGGCGGGGGGATAGCTCCCCTATTTCAACCCCTTTCGGGGTTGGGCACCCGCCCATAAATGTTGGTTATCCACATCAGCAGATTCAGTAGTGCTCACATTATGTAAATATTCAAAGATCCTAAAGTTTGTAATGTTCAATTACAGTGCGGTTAAGTCTACAGTACCGGTATCATAAACTACCGGGTATTGAATTTATACATTTACGCCCATAGCTATGACATGTTATAATGTAAAACTTGCAAAATAAACACACCAAAACAGGAACGACACAATATAAAGACAAAACAACTAATCAAAATCACTGTGGAAATAACTAAAAGTAAATACCTTGATTGTTTTCTTTTCTGTCTTGTTGTTGTTGTTGTTGTTCCCCAAGCTGCCTGGCCGAACAGCCCCAAGGCCCCGAGCAAGGCCACAACCGAGCGCCCTCACAGAACTCTCCTTGCCTACCACAATAAAGCCTGGGTGACCGAAGCCACTCCATGGCGGGGAGCTGAGGAGGGTGCGGAAACGCCCGGGAAACCAAAGCCCCACCCAGGGCCCTGTGTCCCTCAGCAATTATGAAGAGAAAGTTGAGGGGCAAAGGAAAAATGTGACGCTTTGGCTTCCAATCTTGGTAGATTGGGAGGTCAATCCACGGAAAAGACGCCGTCACTTGAGATCTAGGAAATTCATAAGTAAAAGGAACAGTCGGAGTAAGCTATGGGTATGGCAGAGATCGCTCAGTTCTCACTCTGATAGACCAGCCCATCACCATTTTCTGTCTTGTTTTCTTTCATGTCTTCATATGTTTCATTAAGTTATGCCACACACTCTGGCTCATGACGTGTGAATTATTTTCCAATAAATATATACCCATAAATGTATTGTCGCAGTGCATCATTCAAGCCATGCATATTTGTAAATGTTAAGTTTGGTGTACGGTAATTGTTGGGAAAGTAAAATACCCCTTTCATAGGTAGAGTATTTGACATAATAGGCAAGGGATCCTCACATTCTCATTAATTTTAAGAAAAATAAGAAAGAATTGAGAATGCTATTGAATAGACGAGTGTAAACTCGGTCGTTTGGGAGAGAGGGTCAGGCGCCAGTTGGACTAGATAATAATAGTCCGTCAGGCGCCTGGCCTGGGGAGCTGGTAGTAATGAAGGGTATGCCTGGATTCCTTGCTGCATGTCTTCCTGCGGAAATCGGAGCCTCTCCGGGAGATCTGGGACCTGGGAATCTTTTGCTCAATGGGATGAATTCAATTTTGCCCATGGGGGCTAGTTCATTGAACATTTAGCTCAAATAGTTGTTACAGCTCTGGCGAAACAATTCTACAATTTTACAGATGAGGCACAATAATAGCCAAGAATCTGTTTCATAATCTACTAAGACATTTATTTATTTTGAATAGGCCTGTTGCATGCCTGCATGTGTAAACTTTGCTAAATTGTTATTTCCACAGTGATTTTTAATAAGTTCTTTTGTCTTTATATTGTGTTGTCCCTGTTTTGATTTGTTTATTTTGTAAGTTTTACATTATAATTTATAAATGAAACTCGACAACTTAATTGAAATGTATTCCAAACACAGCCAACCAGACAATAAATATATATCGCAACACAAATATAAGTAACAGAGATAAGTAAATAGAATCGCCATGTGTTAACCCCTAATTAGCGGGGCCTGACTTAAGTCCGTATCTAAAAACCTGGACTATGTGGCGGGGACCGACTTAAGTCCGTGTGCAATTTTTGAGCAAGAATGGCTGTGAGAGAGAGACGAGCGACGGGAGGAGCGTAGGTTACCTCATGACCGCTCGGCACGGACCCCGCGCGCCTACTGACATCTACTCCACCCTCCCTACCTCGCTACACAGGGAATTATGTCAGGAAATTACCGTATTTTAGGGTTTTTGCACTCGTGTTGCACGATCGTTGCAAGAGAACGCGTGGTCGTAGAAGGATGGTTCTGGTGTCATTGGAAAGCTCAATTTACGCCCTTTCAGGGATACATAATTGTGTTACGCTCTGGGTCTTGTTTATGCATGAAAAAGAGCACGGAAACAAGGCCATTTAGGGTAAACAAAAAAACCCGCTGGGCGCGTAGTGGAAAAAAACTGACGGGCCCGCTAGTAAGGTGTTAAAAAGAAAGACCTTGTTGGAGTTAATGTATCTTTATTTGATTTCTTGATGGTGTAATGGTTCTATCTATTGCCTGACGTCGTGATCCCCGAAGGGGTGGCCACCAACGAACCGCCCCCATGCACCTCTGTCCCCAGTTAGTCGACGCCCCTCCTCCCAACCAGTACCGCCTTCATTCATATACTTCCTCATTCCATCCTTCCCCCTCATGTTCGGTGCACCTAAGGAGAGGTGGAAGGATGGAGTGAGGAAGTATAATGGTTAAAATGTTTAAGTTCTGTATGATATATCCTAGGTTCGAATCCTGGGAGAAGCACATGCTTTCATTAATTTAATTGGTGGTTATTGGTGCTCAGAATGATGATAAAAACTAAAATTAACCCTTATGCAAAGGGGCAAGGGGCATTCTGTATTGTACATATGTTTTGTGTGTGCTTTATATATTAGTTTTATTTTTATTTTGAAGGAGTCTTGTATTTTGTAATGTGTTTTATTATTTATATTTTGTTTCTTTGATTTTACTTTTTTTTTCCAAGTGTTAGTAAATTATTTTATATTATTTTTATTATTTTTAGGAAAATATGATACTTGTGACAAAGAAATAAGCTGTTATCTACACACATACAATTTCATGTTCACTTTCTTAGCATTTTTTTTTCTCCGTTTCTATTGTTTTTTCTTGGCATTATGTGCTTCTGTAGGCCACCATGCTCGTGCAAGACAAGGCTAACATTATTAAATGTACAGTATGTAAATACTCAGGCACAAACCCCATTACTGTGAGTGGCCGACTCGAGACAGAGCCCGAACAGAAACAAAATTCAAGGGTTTTAATTCTCAGGGTCCGAAACCACTTTCGCGTTCCCTCGCCCCTTTCTCTGTCTCAATGAGTAGGAGAATTTTACAAGGGGAGGAGGATTCCTAGCCCCCGGCCCCAGAAGGAAAAGTATGACAATAAAAGAGACAGAGTGAAACGGCTAAGGTTGGGTAGATGACAAAGCAAAATGTTTCTGATCCTAAATGGTCAAGTGCCGAGTATGGGCAAAGCAAAATATTTCTGATCCTAAATGGTCAAGTGCCGAGTATGGGGAAGGGAGGGGTACTAAAGTCTATTTTTTTCCAGCTGATGGTAAAGTGCTATGTAACTATCTTGGTTACTCAGCTGTTACATAGATATTGTAGCGAAATGTGTTGATAATTATGAAAACATGGCATTAATACGACGCAGAGACAATAGCAGATTAATATTTTTAATATCCATTAAGTATCGAGAAATGAGCTGCTAAGGGATTCAATTTACCATCATGTGAAATACTTGCAACTATAATATAGAGACTGGAGAACCACTGATACATTAAAGCCTCTCTCATATATCTCAGTTACTGTGACTCCATGCAGTATCATACTGCACATGTTACCTTTATTAAAAAAATATATATTTTATTAAGCGTTATCTCCACATAGCAATTTTTATTAGTTCTTTTGCATTTATCTTGTGTCATCCCATTTTGGTTTGTTTATTTTGCAAGTTTTACATTATAATTAGCCTACCACATACAGATCATAAACACTAAACATTACACCATCGAGACAGTTAAAGTTTTTTTGTGATATCAATAATGATCAAAGTTGGATATATACTGTATGTAATATACGCTAACTTTGTATAGTAGTTTTGTTCCTATTTATTGTTTTATACTGTGATGATGAAGTTTTTAACACTGTACACTCCCTTGATTGACCGGGCTAGGGCGTGCTCTTTTTCCAGGGAGTTTACTTGACAGATTAACTTGCTCATGTAGTAATGTACACCCTATGTGGTGGATTGTGTTCTTTTACTTGTAAAGAATTATTATTTTGCTTAAGCATTGTTTCCACATAGCGATTTTGATAAGTTGTTTTGTCTTTTTACTATGTTCGTCCAAGTTTTGGTTTGTTTATTTTGCAAGTTTTTCATTATAATTTGCATATGCATATGTACAGTACTGTATATATTATTATTAATATACATAGAGTCCTACAGTATAAACACTACAATTAACACTGTATAGTATAGTACAGTATCATAATGGCGAGGCACAACCCCCATGTGCCATGGTATCAATAGTGTACAGTTGTAGACAGATGAAGAAGCTACACATGTCTTGATAGCGTAATAAATAAAATGCGCTGTATTTCGGTGTAATCATCCTAGGGTCGAGTCCTTGGAGTGCCACATGAGTTCATTAATTGAGTTTAGAAGTAAAGTTGGTTGGTGAAAAAATATGAATTAGTGAAATTTTTTTTTTTTTTTGTTTTTTTTTTTTTTTTTCCCCTAGACGCCGTAATTCCCGAGAAGGGGTAGCCATGAACAATAAGCATTTGTCACGAATTGCTAGGTCAAGTTGCCCGGGCCGGACATCTACCAATAACATTTTGACAGTGCGGGTTCGATCTGCTGACTCTTTGATCAGCCGCCGACGCTATACTGCCACGGCTCGCAAATGTATGGGCTGAATACATGGCTCTTGCTGATATATTTATAGTGTGAAGATGAAAGGAAGTTACAATAAAGTTGTTAGAAGTGGGTAAAGCCATTCAGTAACAATTGTATACTTTAAAATAGTGCTTGGTGGTGGACAATTAAATAGTATCACCAACCCACCAATTAACTTACAAATAAACCTAATTAATTAAATCAAATAAACTAATAAATACATACAAGGATTCGAACCTAGGATATATGTATGTATGTATGTACAGTATATACACTGGCACTTACCTTTTTTTTTTTTTTTTTTTTTTTAAAGGGGGTGGCCGACTCGAGACAGAGCTCTAACATGGACATCACACACATCAGAAAGACAAAACAAAACACAAAATCACACACACCTAGGATACTCACACCAAAATTCCGCGCACTAACCATTACGCTATCAAGCCAGAGCTCTCCATCACATGTTTCTGCTTCATCTGTCTGCTACTGATACTGTCTCAGCATTTATAAGGTTACACCAATTTGAATAGTAGAACATTTAAAGTAAGTTCTGAAGCATCTGGACTAGAATAAAAGTACAGTAATGTATTGTCTCATTTGCGTTTGATGCTGATTGAAATGGGTGCGTCGCGATTTATGCTCTCGACTGCACCATTCTGTGTAATGTATGTACATATATTATTTATTTACTTTTATGTTGTAAGTCATGATATATATTTCTTGTTGTCTTCCGTTGTTTTCTTCTGTATAATTTCTTTGATAATTTTGAAGAGGTTCGCACGCTCGCGGTCACGACTGTTATGCGTCTAACTTGATTTTTTTTTTTTTAATTCTCCCACGGCCAGTGGATATATGAACCCTGCTGGCAATTCAACCTTTAACTGTGTTGGTGGTGTAATGGTTTAGATGCTTATGTTCTGGGTGTGGTATCCCGAGTTCGAATCCCGGGAGGACCATATGCTTTCATTAGTTTATTCAAGTGCAATGGGGTTTGTAATTGATGATTAATGTTAAGAACGGGGTGTTACTTATTATACAGTATATGATGATGACAATAAGTCCTGGGGGCCTCAACCCAAAAGCGGTCAAATTAGATACGAACATAACGGCCGAGAGCGTGAGTACCTCGGCGAAAGGCTCCTTGAATGATACAGGTCTCCCTCAATTTACGATTGGGTTACGTTGCTGAAAACCCCTGATATTAAATACAAAAATCTTATAGAAAACCCTAAAATTAATGTTGAAATAACTTAGAAAAGAACCTAGCATCTTTTAGTGACCTGAAGAAGCTGTCTGCAAAACATTGTCAATAAAGTGCTCCTCCTCATATGGTGTTTATACCTAAAATTAATGGGATAGATGGGGATGCGTTCTCGGACAAGACAAAACCCAAACACCTACAAACCTATAATAATAATGTAAATCGGGGCATCTGATAGTGAGGGAGACCTGTACCATTTCTTTTTGTGTTGTTGTTGTTCCCCAAGCTGCCTGGCCGAACAGCGCCAAGGCCCTGAGCAAGGCCAAGGCCATAACCGAGCGCCCCACAGAACCCTCCCTGCCGACCACAATAAAGCCTGGGTGACCGAAGCCACTCCATGGCGGGGAGCTGAGGAGGGTGCGGAAATGCCCGGGAAACCAAAGCCCCACCCAGGGCCCTGTGCCCCTCAGCAATTATGAAGAGAAAGTTGAGGGGCAAAGGAAAACTGTGATGCTTTGGCTTCCAATCTTGGTAGATTGGGAGGTCAATACACGGAAGAGACGCCGTCACTTGAGATCTAGAAAATATATAAGTAAAAGAAACAGTCAGAGTGAGCTATGGGTATGGCAGAGATCGCTCAGTTCTCACTCTGATAGACCAGCCCATCACCATTCTTTTTCTGTTCTTTGTTATGTTTATCTTGCTCGTGTCAAAATTATGTGCAAGTCTGTGTAGTTAATGCTCTATGTCTATCTATCTATCAATCTATATACTCAGGCCCAATCCCTTTTTTTATTTATTTTTTGCTGTATGTCACTATGCTAAATATCATTCATACCCTGTTAAACGGTATCTGTTTGCAAGGGATGCAATATTTGTTTGTAGACTTATCTGTAATTCAGTATGCAGTTGGGTCTGAGATTGATGATGATAATGAGTTCGGTCTGAGTAGGGTACGATGCCCAATGCAGACGCAAAAATGGGTACTTATTTTTGTTGTCGAGTTGCTTCTGTCAGCCTATAACAGAATGGAAACTGAGAGTAAATAGCAAAATGTTTATATTTTTAAAAATATCAACAAAAATGTTGTACCTGTTCTTATTTAAGAGTGAGAAGACAAATAAGACATGCGTCTCCTTTTTATCACAAAACCCTAAAGAGACGCACCTGGACCTAAGGAGACGCAGAAGTGTTTAAATCACAAAAAAACAAACAAACTATATAAGTATTAACCTCATTGGTACTTGAAAGAAAGCATGGTACTTTTGGTTGTAAGTTTACAATGCTTAGACAACAAAACTGACTGACATAGGCCATATAATTCATATTATTAAATAGGCAGATAATATAACTTAACATACTAATTTGCTAATTATAGGCCATTACCAAAAGAGTTTAGAGGGTGCAGGGAAGTTATACATGGAACATTAATGCTAATTTGAGATTTAAATCTAGTGCCACTCGCCCTCCCATGCATATTTGGTGCTAATACGCCTGTTTTATGCCTGCTTATCTCTGTCAATAATAAACGTTCAATAACCAACCAAATATCATGATCATGTACCTTCATTCAGCTTGAAAATGGTAAAAACTAACTTTCTGGGTAGTCTGGTAGATATGTGAGCAACTCAAAAGCAATGACAACTTTTTAGGTTCGCGCTTGAATGTGCGTGCGTGTGTATGTGTGTGTATGTATAGGTCAGGCATGTGTGTGCGTGTCAATGTCGTGGCCGGTGGTGAGACGATACACTCAGTCTGACTGACAAAGGCAAGAGTTGGGCTCATTCATGTTGTCACTATCGAGTGATAAGGAGAGAAGTTGGGGAAATGGTGGGGGAAAGTAGGGAGAGGCATGAGGGGGGTGGGGGGGCTACAACAAAATTTGATTGTGTAGCGAAAAAATGCTTGATTCGATTCCGATTTGCTGAGAGAGGGAAAGAGGTGCGTCTCCTTAGGTCCAGCAAACATTATTTAGTCCAAAAGAGATGCATTTTTCAAACTGATGCCATACCACACTGGTAGACAGCCATTCTCCCTACTATGTATGGTATACATAAGGTTGAGTTTCCTTCACCTGAGATCAAAGAAAAGGTTATTATGCTTAACCCTTAAAGATCGGGGGCGGACCGCCTCCAATTTGCAGCAAGTTAGGAGCATTATTAAGGATTTTAAAGGGTTAAAATAGAGTGCAAATGGCCGGGAGCGCAGCGGGCCAGACAGCCGACTCCCAGGGCTTACCGCCGCCCATTAACTCATGTTCCCTGTGTTCTCGAGAGGCCGGCAGTGTAGCCAGTAGTGAGCATAGCTGGGAAAAATATGCTGCTATATGCTAAACTCCCATGTTACTGGTAGCACTGTATGAGAACCACGAGTGCTACGTAGCTCGTTCTGGTCTCATTTTGAAGCTTTTAGCGCCTAGTTTTTTGCTGAATACATTTCTTTTCATGCAGATACTTGATTTATCATTCAGGAGGGCCTGAATATGCCCAAATAAGCCCAAAACCCCCCGCTAGACAAGGGTTAATAATGTTACCAAAATAAACACACATTTACTAGGACCCAAGGAGACTCAACCCAGCTACCCTAAGCAGACGCGCGTCTCCTTAGGTTTTGCGTAGTGCGTCTCTATATGGTCCCTTTGCCCCTTTCTCTGTCTCGTCGATTAGGAGAATTATACAAGGGGAGGACACACTTACACTAACTATTAAAGAGCTAACTGGGAAGCTTTCACAAATGAGACAGAACAACACTTTGAAACCTTAAACAGTACACCCATCACTAACATCAACAATGCTGTACACACATTCAACACGACTATCCAAAACGCCGACAAGAAACACATTCCAAGAGGTAACATAAAAAACATAACCCCAAATTCACACACTCAAAACAAATTCAAAACCTTCTCATACAACGCGACACACTGAAACACTCCCCAGCACCCCACACACAAGACATCAATCAACAAATTCAAGCACTTAACATCCAGATTAACAACAAAATACAAGAACAACAAACACTAAATTGGAATAACTTCCTACAAACACTCGATCACAAAACAAACCCCAAAAAACTCTACAAAACACTAAACAGCATCACACTTTCCAACAGCAACACAACACAATCACATGCTGCAATCACAACAACAGACTCTACTCTTTCACGTAAACAACAAGAAAACACTCTCATCAATCACTTCTCTCATGTCAGTCACCTAAAACCCCACAAAGACGACTGACGTGTCATCCGACGAAAAAGATAATTCCCCACAGACCCTGACTATACACCCTTCACCAACAACCAGACAAAGCATATCATCAACAATCTCAAGCTCTCGCCCGCCTCTGGCCTAGACAACATAAGCAACATTCACCTCAGACACCTGGGACCACAAGGCATACAAGCACTCACTAACATATCAAACTACAGCTACTCACACAACACAATACCAGACATCTGGAAGCATGGTATCATCATCACATTCCCCAAACCTAACAAAGACCCCACGCTACCCTCCTCACACACCTTTGCACCCCCTCCAAAGTCATAGAGTGCCTTGTACTACAACTGATGACACCTGACTTACCCCTTTCTCCAACACAACACGGCTTCAGGCCATTGCACTCCACAAACACTCTTCTTACAGAAAGAGCTTTTGACGGCATCAACTCAGCTAGACCACCACACAGATCAGTACTTGCCACACTCGACATTAGTGAAGCCTTCGATGCCATCCCCCGCCACAACCTAATAAACAAAATCTACAACACAAACATGCACAACAACACAAAAAGATGGCTGGCCAACTTCTTAGCAGGCAGATGTGCACACGTATCTTTTGCCGGTCAGTCATCTAGCATTAGAAATTTCCCGAACGGAGTCCCGCAAGGATCCGTCCTGTCGCCCGCACTCTTCAATCTGTACATGCATGATATAAATACACCAAATTCACCCCAAATAACCATAGCCTCCTATGCAGATGACATAACACTCACATGCACACACCATGACCCAAAAAGAGCAACAGATCTCCTTCAACCCTATATCAACACACTACATGGCTGGTGCACTACAAACAGACTTAATCTAGCCCCAGCCAAACCCACCGCAACCCTGCTCACAAGTTGGACAGGAGAACACGAATACATCCCTCAACTCACCATAAACAACACACCCCTAACACATACACACACACCCAAAATCCTAGGAGTAACATATGATACTCATATGACATTCAAACAGCACACCACAAACATTAAAAAGAAACTGACACCCAGACTTAACGCCCTCAGGTCACTTGCTCCACAAAATTTGGACACAACAAAGAAACTACCACCACAGTATATAAACAATACATAAGATCAGTGATGGAATACGCGAGCCCAGCCTGGGCTTCTAACCTAGCTGAAACACATCATAAGACTTTACAGACTATTCAAAACAAAGCCCTGAAGATCATTACAGGCTGTACAGCTACTGCACCCACAGATCACCTACATCAAGAAACCAAAATCCTCAAAGTCAAAGACCATCTGGACATGAGAGGCACTCAATTCCTGGCAGCAGCCTCCACGAACCAAGACCACCCACTAAACTACATGGCAACACACCCACAGACACCAAGAAATATCAAAACAACACCTAGCACACGGTATCACACACAATTATTGTCCTCTCTCCCTCCCTGCCCACCCCGAACCAACTTCCAGAAGCACATCCATACTCATATCTCTCACCGATCCATCCAGTCACTCACAGACAACACGCAGCTGCATGCACGACCTCCCGAAATCCATCCTTCTGAATCTTCCCTTCCTCGGGAGGACAGAGTCCACCTGGCCAGGCTGAGATGCGGACACCATCCGGCTCTTCTGAGCTATCAGAAGAGACTGGATGACTTCGTCGTCGACACCTGCCCGGGTTGTAACACAGCACCCCATACCATTAAACACATCATAGAAGACTGCATTTCACACAACCACTTATGCCAACAACACAATTTACACTCTTTGAGAGCTCTGTGGGAAAGCCCGACCGTGGCCATGGCCTTCCTTAAGGACTCGGGGCTGTTCGGCCAGGCAGCTTAGGGAACAACAACAACAACAACAAGGGGAGGAGGATTCCTAGCCCCCTGCCCCCAGGGGGCTAGTAAATGAATGATCTGTACAGTTTTCCTGAACAGTTCTGGGTCACTTAATATTATAATATAAAACTTGCAAAATAAACAAAACCAAAACTTGGACGAACACAGTAAAAAGACCAAACAACTTCTCAAAATTGCTATGCGGGAACAACGCTTTAGCAAAACAATAATATATAAATAAAAGAACACAATCCAGAGGGTGGTCTGTTTTGGGCCACACCCGTTAAGCTCCATTGGTTTGGCAATTTTAAGATGGCTTCAGCCTATTAGCTTAGCAATTATAATAAGAAGTTTTACCCATTCAGGTGTCTATATTTTCTGGGCGAGTGACAGCAAACGTGCAATTTAGGAGAAACAAATCTTCTACCAGAGCATATTACTATCAAAATATGTACAAATTCCAGACCTATGAGAGTTCTGTATGGAGCTCAGTGGTCTGGTTAATCTGCTCTACATAACTAACTAACTATGTACAAATTTAGCTTGAAGAGGGGTCTAGGGGCATTTTTTTTGTTTAGCTTGTAGGAGGTCTGGGTAAGCAGTGATGATGATCTATGTTTTTTTTTTCCACCATTCACTCCCTGCTCAATAAATGGGCTAGGGTGGATGCCCTGATGTATCAGGGACTTCAGTGAACAGTTCCCACAGATTGCTATACTGCACCGTCCTCCACATCACTGTCGTCTGCCAAATAGCACACTCCCTGGCCTGAGACTCGAACCCTCGACCTCACGGTATGCAACCGAGTGCTCTACCAACCGCGCTATAGCACGTATAAGCATACATTTTTAATCTAAGGAGCCAACTAAAAAACAAATTATGAGAACAAAAATAAAAAACTTTGGGAACAATAAAAACAAAAATTATCATTATTACCCTCAAGTGTCAAATGGGTGAGTGTTAATCAAAGAGGATCATTGCCACTATGTAAATTTATATTTTTTATGCCTATGAAAGAGAACTAAACTAAGTGCGAATTGTTCAAATCTCTTGCATATTTATACAGTCCATTATTCTTACAGTAGATCCTCTGGAAAAGGCAAAACAAAGGCATATCACCGCCAGCGGGCTGTTTCCATGTATTTGGGGTGGCTGTAAATCTAGTACAGTACTGTATAATTTAAAAATAGCAAAATAAACAAACCAAAACAGGGACGACACAATATAAAGATAAACGAACTAATAAAAATAAAAATCCCGAGCGTTTGCGCACCCTCCTCAGCTCCCCGCCATGGAGTGGCTTCGGTCACCTGGGCTTTATTAGTGGTAAGCAGGGGGTGTTCGGTTATGGCCTTGGCCTTGCTCGGGACCTTGGGGCTGCTCGGCCAGACAGCCTGGGGAACAGCAACAACAACAACAAACTATAAATGCAATTGTTATTGCGAATAAAAAAAACATGTCTGTGTTTTTTACCGTATTATCAGTAAGTGTAGAAAATTAGTTCTCCTTCCAAAGTTGTCTGTAGACTCAACACATTAGCGCTTTATCTTGATAGCGTAATGCATAAATGCGCGGAATTTCGGTGTAACTATCCTAGGTTCGAGTCCTTGGAGTGCCACATGTATTTGTTGATTTCATTAATTGAGTTATAAGTAAAGTTGGTTGGTGAAAAAATATGAAATAATACAATAATGATCCTGTGGCTGTGAATTTTGGAAATGAGTCTGGAGCTAGTGAACAAATTTTGTTATCTAGGAGATACCATCTCTGCCGGTGGTGGGGACGAGGCTGCCACTGTTGCTAGAATTAAGTGTGGCTGGGGGAAGTTCAGAGAACTGATGCCAATCCTGACCATGAAAAGAATGCCTCTCCCCCTGAAGGGAAAGGTGTATGCCTCATGTGTTAGAAGTGCAATGACGTATGCCTCAGAAACATGGGCCGCTAAAGTAGAGGATGTCAACAGAATGGAGCGTAATGAGATGAGAATGGTGAGATGGATATGTGGGGCCAGGCTACAGGATAGAATAACAAATGTTGAGCTGAGGAGACGTTTAGGTATAAAGAGTATTAGCGAGGTGATGCGTACAAGTAGACTGGGATGGTATGGACATGTGGAGAGAATGGATGAACAAAATTGGGTGAAAAAATGCAGGTCTGTGATTGTGGAGGGAGCTGCACCAAGGGGTGGACCGAGGAAGACCTGGGATCGGACTATACGTACCGATCTCAAATCCAAGAACTTGACAAGTGAAGCAGCCCTTAACAGGGTTACCTGGAACGCCGCCATTAGGACAAGAGACTGAAACTGCATTTATGTGTGGAACACTCAGTCTTAAAATGTTATGTATGTATGTATGTACAGTATGTAATCCCAGACATAATTATAATACATGGTTGATTTCTAAGAGATCACCTTTGAAGTTCAATCAACCCCTTCAGCACGATGACACTTTTTTTACTTTTGATTCTGGCTAAAATGAGATAATTTTATGCAGCTTAAGAAGGTCCTAGTTTATCTGGAGGGTTCATTGAAATTGTATTTACCCCTTTGAGTCCTAGAGGAGAAAGTTGTCTAATGGTGACCAGAATACGATGAAAAATCTGTCATTGTGGTGAAGGGGATAGAATGTAAGACTTGCAAAACAAACAAACCAAAACCAGAAACCGCACAACATGAAGACAAACAAACTTATAGAAATCACTACTGTATATGGAAATGACGCATTGAAGATTTACCAAAACGATATTATAATGTTTCCACATAGCGATTTTGATAAGTTCTTTTGCATTTATCTTGTATCGTCCCAGTTTTAGTTTGTTTATTTTGCAAGTTTTACATTATAATTATACTGTAATGTAAAACTTGCAAAATAAACAAACCAAAACTTGGACGAACACAGTAAAATGACTAAAGAACTTATCAAAATTGCTATGTGGAAACAATGCTTAAGTAAATTGATAATAAAGAAAAAACACAATCCAGGTAAGTAAATAAATAAAAAAACACAGTTAACACAGACGTTGATTGTAATTATGGATTTATCAACAGAGGTGGACTACAGCCAGAGGATCAACACCTACAGTCCCCTCTCCCCGGCCAGTGACTCCTCTGCAGATGATGGCAAGAATAAGATTGCTGGTAAGTTCTTGCGTTTGTGTATGTACACTTTGCCGCACATATTCTATTATGTTTGGGTCGTGAATTCGCAACGCTGAAACCACTACCCCAACCCCCACTCCTTCGCTTCACCTCCTTCTCTTCCACTATTGGTAGGAGGTGGAATGAGGGAGGTGGGTGCGGCTCTGCCGAGTTGCGATCTGCTGAGATGGTTGAGAAATGGAATATGTGCGGCAAAATGTACATTATTGATATTTTCACTAAGACAGGTCCTTCCGAAGCCGGTATCACACAAGCGCTTTTTCCCTCAACATTTGTCCTCAACACTGGTCTGGTAGCTTATGAGGTCTATCTATCGCCTGACGCCATGATCCCCGAAGGGGTGGCCACGAACGAACCGCCCCCATGCACCTCTGTCCCCAGTCAGTCGACGCCCCTCCCCCCAACCAGCACCGCCTTCGTTCATGTACTTCCTCACTCCATCCTTCCACCTCTCATTCGGTCTACCTCTCCCTCTCTGTCCCTCCACCTCGCTCTCGTACACCCTCTTAGTCATTCTCTCGCTTTCCATACGTTCCATATGGCCGAACCATCTCAAGTTGTTCCTTTTCACACTTTCCAGCACATCTACCTCCACACCACACCTCCTTCTTACTTCCTCATTAGTCTGTCTATCCCTCCATGTAACTCCGCACGCACTCCTTAAGTAATTCATTTCCACTGCTCTCACTCTTGGTCTGAGTCTCAACCAACGTCCATGCTTAGCTTCCGTAAGTCAGTGTCGGGATTACCACACTGTCATGCAAGGACTTCTTCACTTCCATACTGACCACCCTATTTCTTGTTACTGCTTTTAGCGTTCCTACAACCCTCTTCCCCTGTTGTACCCTCTCCCGCACTTCTTCATCCATAGTCCCATCTTTACTCAACACACTGCCCAGATACTTAAAAGAGTTGACGATCTCCATAGCCTGACCGTTCAGCTTCACCTCACACTCTGTGACTTCACCCCTTTCGAAGACCATAACCTTGCTCTTCCCCGCATTTACCTTCAAATTCCGTTTTTCGCACACTGTTCCAAACTCATTTACCAGACCCTGCAACTCCCATTCATTATCACTCATCAGAACTGTATCATCCGCAAACAGCAGTATAGGTAGCTTCCACTCAATTCCCTCCCTTTTCAGCGATACACCAACATCCACTGCTCTTGATAGTATTTCTTTCATGACTCCATCCTTATATACAGTAAACAACCACGGGGACATCACACACCCCTGTTTCAAACCAACATTCAGGTCAAAGAACTCGCTCTGCTCACTCTCCACACATACTGCCGCCTTTGCACCCTCATACATGCTCTTCACTGCTTTCAGCAACTTGCCCTCTACTCCGTATATTCTAAGTACTTTCCACAAACCTTCTCTATCCACTCTGTCATAGGCCTTCTCCAAGTCCATAAAGGCAACATACACCTTTTGTTTCTTCTCCAGATACTTCTCCACAACACAATTCAGGGTAAAAATCTGATCTACACATCCTGGGCTGGTCTATCAGAGTGAGAACTGAGCGATCTCTGCCATACCCATAGCTTACTCTGACTGTTCCTTTTACTTATATATTTTCTAAATCTCACGTGACGGCGTCTCTTCCGTGGATTGACCTCCCAATCTACCAAGATTGGAAGCCAAAGCGTCACATTTTCCCTTTGCCCCTCAACTTTCTCTTCATAATTGCTGAGGGGCACAGGGCCCTGGGTGGGGCTTTGGTTTCCCAGGTACGTGTTTCTGCACCCTCCTCAGCTCCCCGCCGTGGAGTGGCTTCGGTCACCCAGGCTTTATTGTGGTAGGCAGGGGGGGGGTTCTGCTGGGGCGCTCGGTTATGGCCTTGGCCTTGCTCGGGGCCTTGGGGCTGTTTGGCCAGGCAGCCTGAGGAAAAACAACAACAACAACACATCCTCTTCCCTTCCTAAAACTTCCCTGCTCGTCGCCTATCCAATTCTCCGTTCTCACTCTCACTCTCTCAATCACTACCCTACTGTATACCTTCCCTACTACGCTTAGAAGACATATTCCTCGGTGGTTACCACACACTCCTCTTTCCCCTTTGCCCTTATATAGGGGGACTATTATGCCAGTCTTCCAGTCTTCCAGTCATCAGGTGCACTCCCCTTCTCCCATGCTAGTTTGCACATTTTCCATACCCATTCTATCACTATCTCACCACCATACCTCAACATTTCCCCACACACTCCATCTGTTCCTGGTGCTTTCCCCAACTTCACTCTTTTCATGGCTTCCCACACTTCTGACCTCCTCCTCAACTACTTCTCTTCTTCTCCCTCCCATACCATATCCAGCTATGTTGCTGGCTCTTCATTCCTTACATATAGCAACTCACTGAAGTACTCCCTCCATCTTTCGACTCTCTCTTGCTTCTCGGCTAGCATTCTCCCATTCTTATCTTTCACACCCTTACTGTTTCCCTTGCTACCTTCCCTAACTTTCTTGACTTCTTTCCAGAACAGTTTCTTACTCTCCCTCCATTTTACACTCAGATTCCTTCCAAATTCCTCATCTACTCTTCTCTTACTTTCCTTCACCACCCTCTTACTCTCCACGTACCTCGCTCGTTTCTGTCTCTCGAAATCTTCATTCCCTCTACTACCCAACCACTCTCTATATGCTTTCTTCTTTTCTTCCACAGCTATTCTTAACTCTTCTGTCCACCATGCTGTACCTTTCACTCCCCTCCCTCCACACACCTCCTCACATGCTGCACAGATGTCATCCTTATGAGGTCAACATTTAAATTGTAAAACTTTCAAAATAAACAAAACAAAACTTGGACGACACATGATAAAGACAAAAGAACTAATCAAAATCGCTATGTGGAAATAACGCTTAATAAAATATAATTTTAAAATAAAAGAACGCAATCAACCACATAGGACGTGTACATCACTACATGAGCAAGTTAATCTGTTTCCCAAGCAAACTAATCACAGATATACCAACACACTATTGTCACGTTCAAGGAAATACTGTAGTCAATTAGTCTGCCACCTAAATTCATCTACCATCAGTCTACTTTCCGATACCAGTGCAGTATATTCCAGAAATTTTGCCAGAAAAATGTTGATCATCGAATGTTGACTATAAAAGCTCTCGTGTGATACCAGCTTTAAGCTGAAAAATGCATGTACTGTATCTTGTGTGTGTCTAATGTTTGCTGACAAAATATAATCTTTTGTAGGTGTATGTATGTATGTCTCGAGTCGACCCCCCTTCCCCCTCCCATAAAAATAATAAACAAATATATATATATATATACAGTATATAAATGGGGTATCTGCCAGAGTATATACTGTACATACATGTGTACAGTGTGTATAATGCTATCACCTTCAGTAAAAGAGTAGTTTATATTTTTAACATTTGCTCCAAGATGCCATTCCTAACCTAGATCTATCGCCGGATGCCTTACTCCTCTTTATGAGGTTGGCCATACACAAAATGCCCCCAAGCGAACCTATCCCCTGTGAGAAGGACAACCCATGCCAATTTACTGAAGGACTTACAGGATTGACCACTAAACTTAGGGTCCGTCTGACTCCGAGGCCTTCTATGTATCTAAAATTTAGCACTATTTTTCTACAGTGGTGAGCGGCTAGTCCATCCACTAACCTGCTTCACCCTTAGGTAAGCAGTACGGATTTTTTAAGGTTTAGTCCCCTAGACAGGTTGCCGACCAAGGCTGACGAGTCCCATCCACCCGATACAATTGTCTAATGTCAACCAGAATCAAGTTTTATAAAGGTATCTTATTGATGCAGGAGCATTGTTTGACGATCTGTATGTTCAGTACTGTACAGTATATGAATGTGGAGTGAGGAAGAGATAGAGGCTGCCCTAGAAGTATATATATATATATATACGGTATGTTGCATTTCTCTCGCTATTCTATCGCTGCTACAATAATCAGTGTTCTTCAGAGCTTTCCCAGTGTATACGACCTCCTCTACGTAGGGTACATAGTACCTGCCTTGCAACACAATCCCACCCCTAGTCTGTGCAACTCCAACCCAAGAGTGAAACACTATTCTCAGACTTTCTTCTATTCAACTGCTGAGCTCTGGAACTCTCTCCCAGAATCAGTCTTTCCCTCTTCCTATGACTTAAATTGCTTCAAACTCCGTGTGTCCAGGCATTTTAGCTCGAACGTCCCTTGATTTCGGCCCTGTCACTCTTTGAAATCTGGGGGAGGCACTCGCTGCAGGCAGTTATGCCTTTTGTCTCCCTCCTTCACATAGAAAAAAACAAAAAAAAATATATATATATATATTCTGGCACGTTACCCCATTGCTGGGGGTGGCCGACTCGAAACAGAGCCCAAACAGAAACAACATTCAAGGGTTCTAATTCTCAGGGTCCGGGACCACTTCACGTTCCCTCGCTCCTTTCTCTGTCTCGATGAGTAGGAGAAATTTATAAGGGGTGGAGGATTCTTAGCCCTAGAAGTACAGTATCTGTGACAAAATAGTTGAAGTGATTATAATGTAAAACTTGCAAATAAACAAACAAGAACGACACAAAATAAAGACAAAATAACTAATATCTATCACTATATCCAAAGTCATGGAACGCCTAGTATTACAACTAATTACACCTGACCTACCCCTAGCTCCAACACAACATGGCTTTAGGCCACTGCACTCCACAAACACTCTTCTCACAGACCTTACACAAAGAGCTTTCGACGGCATCAACTCAGCTAGACCACCACACAGATCACTATTAGCCACACTCGACATTAGTAAAGCCTTCGATGCCATCCCCCGCCACAACCTAACAAACAAAATCTACAACACAAACATGCACAACAACACAAAAAGGTGGCTGGCCAACTTCCTAGCAGGCAGATGTGCACACGTATCTTTTGCCGGTCAGTCGTCTAAAATCAGAAACTTTCCAAACGGAGTCCCACAAGGATCCGTCCTATTGCCCGCACTCTTCAATCTGTACATGCACGATATAACTACACCCAATACGCCCCAAATAAACTTAGCCTCCTATGCAGATGACATAACACTCACATGCACACACCATGACCCAAAAAGAGCAACAGATCTCCTTCAACCCTATATCAACACACTACATGGCTGGTGCACTACAAACAGACTTAATCTAGCCCCAGCCAAACCCACCGCAACCCTGCTCACAAGTTGGACAGGAGAACACGAATACATCCCTCAACTCACCATAAACAACACACCCCTAACACATACACACACACCCAAAATCCTAGGAGTAACATATGATACTCATATGACATTCAAACAGCACACCACAAACATTAAAAAGAAACTGACACCCAGACTTAACGCCCTCAGGTCACTTGCTCACACAAAATTTGGACACAACAAAGAAGTAACTACCACCACAGTATATAAACAATACATAAGATCAGTGATGGAATACGCGAGCCCAGCCTGGGCTTCTAACCTAGCTGAAACACATCATAAGACTTTACAGACTATTCAAAACAAAGCCCTGAAGATCATTACAGGCTGTACAGCTACTGCACCCACAGATCACCTACATCAAGAAACCAAAATCCTCAAAGTCAAAGACCATCTGGACATGAGAGGCACTCAATTCCTGGCAGCAGCCTCCACGAACCAAGACCACCCACTAAACTACATGGCAACACACCCACAGACACCAAGAAATATCAAAACAACACCTAGCACACGGTATCACACACAATTATTGTCCTCTCTCCCTCCCTGCCCACCCCGAACCAACTTCCAGAAGCACATCCATACTCATATCTCTCACCGATCCATCCAGTCACTCACAGACAACACGCAGCTGCATGCACGACCTCCCGAAATCCATCCTTCCGAATCCTCCCTTCCTCGCGAGGACAGAGTCCACCTGGCCAGGCTGAGATGCGGACACCATCCAGCTCTCCTGAGCTATCAGAAGAGACTGGATGACTCCGTTGTCGACTCCTGCCCGGGATGTAACACAGCACCCCATACCATTAAACACATCATAGAAGACTGCATTTCACACAACCACTTACGCCAACAACACAATCTACACTCAATGAGAGCTCTGTGGGAAAGCCCGATCGTGGCCATGGCCTTCCTCAGGGACTCGGGGCTGTTCGGCCAGGCAGCTTAGGGAACATCATCAACAACAACAACAACAACAACAACAACAACTATGTGGAAATAACAATTTAGCAAAATATTATTTTGAAATAAAAGAACACATAACCACCACACAGAATGTACATCACTATATGAGTAAGTGAATTTGGTTGATGTTAGAGCCCCAAACTAGACTAGGGATATTACAAGGAACCATGCTGCCATCAGATAGAAAACAACTATGTTTAGTATATGAGTGAGGAAGAGATAGAGGCTGTTCTAGAAGTACAGTTGCCGCATAAGTTCCGGGCCTCTCGGTGATCTTATACGTGGGAATATACTGCTCATGATTGAATTACGAGTATAGTTTCTTATTCAGTGGTCAATTCATATGATAAATAACAGAAATCACACTCAATTCATTCATACTATATTACTTTCATTCATAAGATCACGAGGAACAGAACTTATGTGGGCAACTATATCTGTGACAAAATAGTTTGAAGTGATGTTAGAGCCCAAAACTACACTATAATCGGTTTCATTTCATATGACGCCAAATAGAATCTCTTACCATCTGTTTTCTCGATAATTATTGGAACTACTGTATATGCAACTATTAGGCAAAAATCTGTGTGTGATAACCCGGGTTCGAATCCCGGCGGATCATATATACTTTAATTAATTTCATTGGGGGTGTTGTGGTGAAATTAATAAAATATAGAATACTCCTGCATCCTATAAATACCAAGTTTTCATAATTATCTCCATACGTATTAGTTGAATAATTGATGTAAGAACATTGGGTAATTTACCGTCAGATGAAATAACACAGAGTATAGGGATATCCAAGGAACCATGCTGCCATCAGATAGAAAACAACTTCTACCAGGGATTTAACCCTATATGGTGCAGGGCGGGTCTTTTTGGAACCGCCCTGTTTCACTCCATTGGTTTGGAGATTATAAATTGTTTCACCTCATTAGTTTGTCGGTTACAAGACACTTCACCCCTTTCAGGTGTCAATTTTTTCTTGACGAGCGATAGCAAGCCTTCAATTTAGGAGCCCTTTAGCTGGGACATTTTTCTACCGAAAAATACACATCTATCTATCTACTGTCCGACGCCGTGATCCCCGAAGGGGTGGCCACGAACGAACCGCCCCCATGCACCTCTGTCCCCAGTCAGTCGACGCCCCTCCCCCCAACCAGCACCGCCTTCGTTCATATACTTCCTCACTCCATCCTTCCACCTCTCCCTCTCTGTCCCTCCACCTCGCTTTCGTACACCCTCTTAGTCATTCTCTCGCTTTCCATACGTTCCATATGGCCGAACCATCTCAAGTTGTTCCTTTTCACACTTTCCAGCACATCTACCTCCACACCACACCACCTTCTTACTTCTTCATTAGTCTGTCTATCCCTCCATGTAACTCTGCACGCACTTCTTAAGTAATTCCGCATACACCTCCCACTCACGTCATCAGCTGATGAAGTCATCGCATCCTCGATAATTTAATCATCAGGGTAATCTACCCTACAAATTATAGACAATCTACGTGCCATTATACTAGGTAGTTTAATGATAGTACAGTATACAGCATAAGAAGTCAATGTGTCACATTTTTCCTTTGCCTCTCAACTTTCCTTTCATAATTGCTGAGGGGCACAGGGCCTTGGGTGAGGCTTTGGTTTCCCGGGCGTTTCTGCACTCTTCTCAGCTCCCCGCCTTGGAGTGGCTTCGGTCACCCAGGCTTTATTAGTGGTAAGCAGGGAGGGTTTTGTGCGGGCGCTCGTTTATGGCCTTGGCCTTGCTCGGGACCTTGGGGCTGTTCGGTCAGACAGCCTGGGGAACAGCAACAACAACAAACAACATAAATTTACTTAATTAACATAGTACATATTTATACACGACTCTTGAGCTAACTGGCCAAGGGTGAAAACAACCATACTGGTCGTTTGCAGGCCAATTTGTAGCCAACACATCTCAAGATTTTAACAAAACCTACAATAATATCGTAAATCGAGGCATCAGATAGTGAGGAGACCTGTACACTGGTGGCCTGAAGTTTTAACAAGGCAAAAGTGTGGCATTTTCAAGGCTAGATGCCTTTCCTTGCCAACCCATTTTAGTCACAGAGCAGATCAGAGGCCCCCTGTCTTTCCAGGAGTAACCACACTCATATTAACATGCAATATTCATGGAGGGTGTTGCTTGGTAGAGAGTAGCCCTAGAAAACATGAAATAAGTTTCTACGATCTGATCTCAAATTTGATAAATGAGGCGGCTTATAACTCGAATGCCAACATTAGAACATGAAACTGAAACCGTACCTCTTACGCCAACACCATAATTTACACTCCTTGAGAGCTCTGTGGGAAAGCCCGACCGTAGCCATGGCCTTCCTTAGGGGACTCGGCCAGGCAGCTTAGGGAACGACAACAACAATAACAACTGAAACCATACCTGTTATTGATCATTGAGTGTGGTGTATGTAGTACTGTAGTAGTAATAGTAGTCGGAACGACTACTAAGCTGCCTGGCCAAACAGCCCCTTGAAGTGTATTTATGATAGTAGTAGTGATGTTGACTAAACCATTCCACCTTTCTCCTTCTCAGACACAGGATCGGCAGGCAGCGAGGGTGTGGGTTCACGTCTTCGGGGAAAGGATTCCCCTCAAGTTAAACCTGCATCCACCTGGCGTAACGAAAGGAGAAATATTCCCGTCTAGTTTGTTTATTGTATGTGAGTGTGATAGTCTATAGTTATGTATTTTAGTTTTATTTCCAGTTTTTGTTTTCATTATATTTACCCCTTCATTACCAAGCCGTCTTTTCCATTGTATTCTGGCTATGATTAGACAATAATATTTAGCTTAGGAAGGACATGCAGCAATTAAAATTCTTCAGAGTATCTAGAGTGACCCTTTTAACTACCACAGATCCTTCCTTAGCTATATATAAGCCTCTAATTATTTTTGTAATACCGTATTAATAATTGAAAAAATTATGCTCGGTAATGAAGGGGTTGAAAGTTATGTTTGGAAATTCATGGTTTATTTAAAATGTTATGTTATTATAGACTATGGATGGCACATACAGTGGTCACTACAGTCGGTTCACAGCCAAATGGTTATTGGTTTGATACACACACAGATCTGAGTTTTTTTTATTTTTATTTTCAAATGTTCTTTTTGTTGTTTTAATAGTTACAAACTCAAATTTAATTTGAACTGGGTATTCTTGTTTGGGACAGCTTATATAGACATTTAGAGGTGTGATAAGTATTCAGAAATGTTCAAGGAGAGGTTTTATGATTTGATTCTGTTGTAAATATTGCAATACAAATACAGTAGCATTATGCACAATACCTGAAAATTTATTGAAGCACCAAACTCAAATATACTGTACTGTATTCAGTTTTTTCGGATATTTATTTTTGTGATGGTCCCTACAAAACTTAGTACCGGTGCATGGGTATCAAATTTAAAACAGTTTTCCTTGCCATAATTATTAGATACTAAATTACAAATACCTCTATTTAAGCTTTTGTGAAGTCACTTTAATATTGACTCTCTAATGCCCAATAAAAGAAATTAATAATATAACAAATACTGTATATAAAAAACTCAGAAAAGTTGACAATAAATATAAACGCCATATGAGACACTTTATTGACGTTTCTCTTGACGTGGTGAAGCTCTAAGGTAAATATTATCAATAAAGTGCTCCTCCTCATATGGCACTTGTATTCAATAACAAAAAAGAGCATGAGACTGTTGAGAGATGTTTACACCACAAACCTTCTGTAGGCCTATAGGAACATTTTTCAATCAAGTCCTTCTGAATACTCTAAAAATAAAGCAATGGTTGAGAATATTAATAGAGTAGTTGGTAGAGCACTCGCCTGCAAACCAAGAGGTCGAAGGTTCAAGGCTCGGGCCAGACATTGTGTGTTATTGGCAGACGACAGTGCTGTGGTAGACGCGGTCTAGCAATCTGTGGCAACTGTCCACTGAAGTCCCTGAAACATCAGGGCACCCACCCTAGCCCTGCTCTTGAGCAGGGAGTGCATGGTGGTAAACAAAAAATGCATCAGATATGATGGGTGGTAACAGAAACATCACAATCATTTAGCGTATTTTCCTGTACAGGTCTCCCTCATTATCCGATCCCCAGTTTACAATATTATTATAGTTTTTACGCATTAATGTTTGGGTTTTGGCTGGTCCGAGAACGCATCCCCATTTACCCCATTAATATTAGGGTTCGCTATACAATTTTTCTATTCAAGATCAGGTTTTCAGGAACGTAACCCAATCATAAATCGAGGGAAACCTGTACTGTACATAGTAGACTGTAAGTGGCATCTTGTAAATACACTTTGGAATACAATACAATTACTGTCTAAATTTGACTGAAATAGATAAATACTGTACAGTCGCGCTAATTAAAATGTAAAACTTGCAAACTAAACAAACCAAAATTGGGACAAGGACAAATAAAGTCAAATTAAGTTATCAAAAAAATAAGTGATGTCTCTGCACCAAGTACGTTATGATCAATAATTGGTATCAGCAATATCTAAGCTTCATTTCTTCATATCGAGTTAAATAAACAAACATGTTCCTGCACTAACCAACCCTATTCAACATCTGATAGACATTAATACAGCACAGAGCAAGCCAAACGTAATGACAGCTGGGACATGACTTAGTAGCGCGACCGTACATTGATGAATTAGTGTACTGTAGTTAGGTTTAGATTTAAAGACCTACAGTAGTCCCTTGAATAGTGGTACTCGAGGAACCATAGTACAGTTGGCCACATGATTTTATGTAAGAAAGGAAACATAGTATTATAATGTAAAACTTGCAAAATATACAAACCAAAACGAGGACAAGACAATATAAAGGCAAATGAACTAATCAAAATCGCTACCGGTATGTGGAAATATTTAAATAAAAGAATACAATCCACCATATAGGGTGTACATTACTACATGAGCAAGTTAATTGACTTACAAGAATAATTTGTAAAACTATTAATGGGTCACATTGTTTAACTGCTGGATAAGAAAAATAACGGGTGGATGGGACTCGTTAGCCTTGGTAGGCAACTCATCTAGGGGAGACAACCTTATACAAATCCGGGTGGATGGGACTCGTCAGCCTTGGTTGGCAACCTGTCTAGGGGAGTAAACCTGATACAAATCCGTACTGCTTACCTAAGGGTAAGGCAGGTTAGTGGATGGATTAGCCGAACACCACTGTAGAAAAATAGTGCTAACAAGATACATGGGGTCTCGGAGTCGGACGGATCCTAAATTGAGTGGTCAATCCTGTAAGTCCTTCACTAAACTGGCTCGGGTTGCCCCTCTCACAGGGAATGGGTCCGCTTGGGGGCTTTTGTGTATGGCCACCCTCGTAAGGGGAGTAAGGCGTCCGGCAATAGATAAGAAAATACATTTCTAATTCATTCATACTAATTTGTTTTCCATATATAAAATCAAGGAGTGTATACAAAATCATGTGGCCAACTGAACATCCATAATAGTATGGCTCACCCTATATGTACAGTCGGACAAATATGTGATGTCTCGGCACCAAGTTATTATATTGATCAATAATTGGTATCAACAATATATAAACATGGTGTATTCATTTCGAGTGAGCTATACAAACATGTTCATACACTTACCCTTCATAATTTCTGAGGAGCACAGGGCCTTGGGTGGGGCTTTGGTATCCCGGGCATTTCCGCGCCCTCCTCAGCTCCTCGCCTGTGAGCGGCTTCGGTCACCCAGGCTTTTTTGTGGTAGGCAGGAAGGGTTCTGTTGGGGTGCTCGGTTATGGCCTTCGGGCTGTTCAGTCAGACAACAACATCTGGCAGGCATTAATATAGCACAGAGGTAGTCGAACGTAGCTGAGACATGACTTATTAGTGCTACCGTACACTATGGCAGTTCTTGATAGGGCAGAGGCAGTGCACTAAAAGCTTGAAGTTGACCTGATGCAGGATCTGGCATGGGACGGCAGTACAGTATTTCCTTACATACACTGGGTTCTATCTTCTTACAGTATCTTACAGACACTACACGCCGTGTTGTACGAATCAAGAAACCCATGTTATAATGTACTGTACTTATGATGGACACCTCAGAAATTTTGATTTTTTTTTTTTTACCAATTTTCACTCATTCAAACACTTATATAGCATTCACAATAATCATTAATAGCAAACATACACTCATACAATATCCCTTACCTTAATTCTAATCGTGGGAGAGCTTGCTGGGGTTGATGAAAAAAATATCCGCAATGGCCAAGCAGCGCAGATGCTGCCTACGTCACAGTGCGTAATGACGTCAGTAGCATCCTTTGAAGCACCTTGCAGTGCAAAAACTATGGATTTGCCCCACTTTTCCACCATCGGACCGTGTTCCAGGAATACGAATCATGTTGAACGGATGGAATTCATTGCTTAGACCCCCACCGTGTTGTACAAATTCGTGTTGTACGAGGATGGAAGGACTACTCTGTTTTCAGTATTAGTGTCCTCATAATTTGATCAGAAATCCCTTTAGAGGTTTCTGGCCTTCATATCCCTTTTGAACATGAATGGATGGATGAAACCATTAGATAAAACTACATAATATGGATATGAAAATGTGATGGTGTAATTGCTAGCTAAATAATTTTTCTTATAATTTATATTTAATCATGGACTGTTGTTGTTGTTATTGATCCCCAGACTGTCTGACCAAGCAGCCCCAAGGTCCCGAGCAAGGCCAAGGCCATAACTGAGCGCCCCCCCCCACAGAACACTCCCAGCTTTACCACTAAGAATGCCCAGGTGACCAAAGCCGCT